>CM040190.1:61381682-61789182 GCA_022606455.1 Callitettix versicolor | reverse complement strand
TGTCATACAAAATTACATTCTATTTACATCTGTAACTACAGAACAGAAATTTACGTAAAACAGAATTTTGTAACAGGCCGTAGCAGTTAGCTTGAAAGTATTGGAGAGAAATAATTATTCACTTTTGCACAAAGTTATTATAAAATAACTGAATTAATTAGAGTCAACATGTAACGTCAGTCATCATGCCCGTTTAAGATTTCAAATGATCGCCAATTTGAAACAGTTGAATAGATTTTTCAAAATAACGAAATTGTTAAAAAACAGTTTCAGTACGAAAATTGGTCTGTAGAGAATGTTATGTTATTTTTTATACAATAAAAAAATAATAATAATGACCTATCATAACACCTTCTAAAAATCATTATCATTACTTCGTCTTTGCTATTTACTTCGATGACTATTCCTATATTCCATATCTCAAGGAAAATTCGTTAAAAATCAAATAATGTTTTAATATTGCATTTTACTATTTGAGTGAAAACAGTGCAGTTTTTGCTTCAAGTTTATGAATAAAAACATATCTGTATAGGCTATCAAGGTTATTTTTTATTGCACAAGGATTTTTTGTTATATATGTTTTTATATAAATGTTATTTGAAAAACTTTACTTATTCAAACAGAAATTCCTATAACATTACGTTTGATGGTTCAGCTTTTACTTCAGATATAAAGAAGTTACTGAATAATAAACCAAACCATATTAGTTTTATGATCTCTGATATACTTTAATGATTTACTAGTAGGAACCGGTTCCAGTGTTGCATTTAATAGACTTTTTTGAATTCAAATAAATTTCTATAAAACAAAATCATTTTTATTTTTCATATATATACTTACTATAATAATAGGCAGTATAAATAGGTAAACTAGTAATAATAATAGATAACAATAGTTTGAAATATTGTTCATATTACGAAAAATATTTAAATAAATACAAGCAAGGAAAACGTTTAACGTATTACAAAGAATTTGTTGTTTTACAATGTTCAGAAGCTATGAATAAAATCATATAAATTATATTTTTTAATGTTCACTTTTTTGTTAAATCAATAAATAAAATATTTTTACAGATATGCGGAGCTCTAATGCGTCCCCTTAAATTTCCAAAACCGCCGAAACACAAACCTCTACTTTTAAGAATGGCCGAGGATAAGCAAAATCAAATGAGACTGGGCTCAATGCAAGGATCCTTCTACATGGTACAGATGGCCGACGGTACCATCCAGAAAGTCCTCAAAGTACCGCCGATCAACATCGACCCCGGCGTGCACTCGGCGCTGTACCTGGACCAACTGACACCCGCTACCCCGGCCAGCGTGGCGCATCCTCAATCATTACCCACAATTACGGAAGCTAGGTCCTCGCATGGCTCGGCGACGCTGAGCGAGGTAGAACTAGACCAGGAAGGAAAGTTCAGCTTTGACGACAAAGCCATCAAGAGGGTGAATAATCTGCACGACTTCACCACAAGCAAGGACCGAGGGCTGCCGCATGTTTCTACGCAACCGGAATTTGTCAAACTCGCCAAAACCGATGTTGACAATGGCTCCGCGCCTTTACTCAACAAGGCTGGAGCCAGACGTGACGTAAGTGTGATGTAATGTATTCTTAGCACAATACTCTAACATAATAATCAAATTGAAGGCAGCACTAGTACAACTTCCAAAATTTGTTTACATTTAGCACGTAGAACATAACTTCAATACAAATCATGCAAAGAATAAAACTTCTTAGCTAGTTTAATACCAGTTACTATTTACAAATAAAGTAACTTAAATAAAATCAGAGACAATTTATATTTGAAATATTAAGATCTTTCCCAAATTAACCTCTAATTTTCCGTAAAAATTTGTTCCACCACTAAACTAATTTTTTTTTATTGAGTTTTTTTATTGAGCACAACATTGTATTGTTCTACTTTTGATTTAATATTAAACTTTACCAATAAATTTACTACAATAACGTTTGCCGTTCTATTTAAAAGATGCATTGTTAGTGCACTTACCCTGCAAATCTGCTATTACAGCGATGTAATAAGCGACCTGCGCGGGAATTCATCGCGCATGTAGGGGAATTCCCCTCCAGCCCCCTCCAACAGTCCAGTGATACAGATGTCTGCCAGTCTACTAACTCTTTACTGTTTATTTTATTGCTGCGCTTGCATCTTCTCGTTATCATTGTGTTAAAATTACGTAGTACAACGTAAGTCATGGGTGACAACGCGACTCACTTATAAGTGCCAGCTCTGTCGCTCCACTCAATTAATGCACTGAATAATGACAATTTTTTAAATTTGTAAACTGTATAAGATGTTTTACGAAGTTCTTCCGGCACTCTCAGAGCTCATTCTCCTAGTTAAAACAAAGAAGAAAAGTCCCTTTTTGGAGCCACTTGTCATTTTTTGTTTTTTTTTTAAAGTTATAACTTTCAAAATATGTAGGCTATTATATTCAGGTTTTGTACACAAATTAGTAAAGTAACGTTCTATATATTTACCAAAAATAAATACATTATTCTAAATATTTTTAAAATATGGACCATTTTAATTTTTTAAAATCAAATATCTTGAAAAAGTATTATGCCTACTGTTTGGTGACATTAGAAAAACATAAGTTATATTCGACTTAGTACAAACATCTAAGGACATGATTTACCAAAAACAATTTGACTACACGTACGCGTTAATTATTAAAAGTGTAATAAATTAATCTATTCATTATGTATTATTTTTAACATATTTTATTTAGGATTTGTTTTATTATTATGAATAAGTATTATCATATCTTAACTCTGTTAATTTCATTTACTTTAACAAATTCAAAAGTAGCTGATACAAATAGAAATCCATTCAATAACAAAGATAAAAGAACTGTAGCTTTACTTGACATTTGATCAGCTGACAGCTGGCAGATGATACGCATTACACTGATACTCGCTACTCAACGATATTGAAGGACCGAAGGAGGGAGGTGTGGTGAGAGAGTGGAAACTCGACCTTTCACTCGCACATTTTTCCAACTGGTGTATTAGCAGGCCGTTTTCTACGCGTACGAGCAATAGGAAAATTTGAAGTTATATTCCGTCAGTCAAGTTTTCTTTACCGATGTTGTGTTTGTATCGTTTGAAGTTATTCTTGTGTTTTTACAAATGTAGACTATGTATTAATTATTGACAGGATAGTGAAGATGCGGTCTTCACCACGTCCAGGGCAAGTGTCAGGATGTCAAAGGATCACTTACGGCCAATGGTAAAGAAGGATGTCTTCTATTCAGGATCAGTGCAGAACCTGAAAGAGTATCAATCTCAAGGATCTTTATCAGCATATCGCATGAGCAATATATCCTTGCCACAACTTACCGATAAACAACGAACTGAAGGAGCATGTAAGAACACTTTGATCAGATTAACGGTAGTTCAATTTTATTTTTGCTTCCTTGGTACATCTGACTTTCAGTACAGCTTCCAAATACAAACTTAGGAGAAATAACAACTATAACTGGTTCTTTTTTTGGGAGGAAGAGTAATTTTTGAAGCATCCATGACTCAAACTTGGAATTAAGTGGTGTTAACCTTTTTTGAGATAACTTTTACGAAATTTTTGTACAAGATACAATAAAATTTTGAATAGTAAATATTATTATGTTAAGAGCGCATTAAGTATTAGTTACTTTAGTTAGAAGTAACTGATTATGGTAATCGCTTGAACACGTGGTACTTGTAATTCCAAAAAGTTACGCAAATTTCCAAAATTATTTAAATACTTAAACGTTTATTTATAACCTCAAGCAGTTCTGTAACCAGTGCACTTAGTACCATCGGTCTGCCTCACTCTGTATAACACAGCGCTTACAGAGTTACTCTAAATTTATCACATGAACAACAATAAATTACAAAATAAACGGATGTAACTAACCATGCAGCGTTACCAACTGTACAACACTAAATAATGTGTTCCGGAACAAATGGAAGTATTGTTCTGTTCTAGGCTGGACACCACATTTACACTGTACGGTAATTTATCTGTTTCTATTTTATTTCCGACTTCAGGTGTTTTATTTGATGTTTAATGGCGGTCAGTGTATATTACGAGTTTTATTCGATTTACTCTCAAACCGTAAATCTTTTTTATTTGAAATTTTAAGCAAAATCCTGACGACGAGAATTTTTGTGTGATTTAGGGAAATTTGTGAAAACCTTGTACGTAATATTAAACTTATTTTAGGTGTTTCTATTACAAAATTGTTTTCTGTTGTTACGAGGTTTTTGATGATAGCAAAACCATTTTGTTGAAACCTTCATTTCAGCAAAAATGAAGATGAAGTAGTAAGGAGCGCTTAAAAGATTAGAAAAGAAAATTCAAGCAAAAATTAATTTCATCTTTAGTTTAGCAGCAGAACCAGCTGTCCATGCTTTTTTCTGGTATATTTAGAGAATAAAAATTACAGTTTATTAATTTGTTTTCAATGTAAAATAAATTAAGTTATTGATAGTGTAATATTGTAGTGTAATATTGCAAAAATAAGTCTGGTTTTGGGCAAAAATAAAAATACCCACCACTGTTTCTAAAGTTAAAACATTTTAAACAAAAAACGAACATTTTACAAGGAGAAATCACACAGTGTCATTGTCAGTTGGTCTATGCATTTGGCTATGGAAAAAACTTTTTAAATAATTGAGGCATTTTGAGTGCCGCCAGGTTGTCTCAAACAGGCGAAAAAAAGTTCGAGAGCTAAAACGTATTAAACATTCTATTTAACAAATATAAATGTTTCCATTGAAATCTATTAAATGGTTTCGTAAAGGGTAGCAAAACAATTTGGCATTTTAACGTAACTAACAGGAATTAACGCTTATAAACGAAAAATTAACGTCATATTTAACTTTTGCAATCTAGCGAAAAAACTAAACTATAAAACAACACTTTTAGTATCTTACAACACTCATGAAAATACTTTAATTTAAAATAAAAAGCAAGTGAGTGGCAGTTTAGGTTCTTCTAAAACCATAAAACAAAGGCATTTAATAAATGTCAAGCCGCGTTCTAGTGAAAAGCAAACAATTTGTATTTTAATGTAACAGACAAGTAATCACACATTTTGATTGCCCGCAATTTTTTTTCACAATGCTAATGACAGTTTGGCATTAGTTTAAACTTTACATATAATTTTTACAATTTTATTATTTCAATTGATTTCGTAAAATCATAACGATTAATTGCAAGAAATAGGTAAAGCAAACACCATTGCACTTAGTTAATTGGTTTTATTCTCTTCAGTCTTCGTGCTGCACTGGTTTCATCCATCCTAAACCTCCTCGGTGGCCTAGTGGATAGCGTACTAGGCTTTCACCCCGAGGACCCGGGTTCGATTCCCGGCGAGGGCTTGGCATTTTCATACGCTATAAATCATCCCATCGTCTGCATTAGCCCAAGTGTGCACAATAGTCGGACGTTAAAAACAAAAACAAAAAAATCATCCATCCTTCTTAACTCGACACAATAGTGTTACTGACGTTTATGCAAAAGTCTGACTACACATTTCTGTTACAACTGTCTATGTAAATCATCATTTACCATGTACCACGGCTCATTCATTACACAACAAAGTACTTTATTTTCAAATGTCTAAATGAAGTTTACATCTGTTTTTTTGTTCAGCCCCAGTGCTGGATGCCACCCGTCTTCACAGATTTAAAAAATTTCCAATATTAGAACAGTTTATTATGTATTGATAGCTCAGAATGCTTCCTCTGGACTGATATATCTTTTGTATACAACAAATATGGTATAGAGTCCAGTGTGGAACACCTACAAGTATTTTCTTTAGGTTAGACTATTCCTCGTATGATTTTAAAATATAATTGCCTTGATAAGTCCATATGCAATTTATATTCTAGCCTCTATGTCAGACCTTATCAAATACTTGAGCTTTGTCTAAAATGACAGCCGAACACATTTTTTTCCATTTTCACTTATGTTGACCAGTCTGTGTACTTGTTCTCTTGTTAAACCAAACTGGTGTGGGTATAAGTCTTCCTTCATTTATCTTAAGTCTTCTGAACAATAATTTCTTTAACAATAATTTGTTCAGATAGTTTTGAAATTAGATGTAATAATATCGTCTATACGATTTTCCCACATTTGGTGGTTTCCATGATTTGGGATCATGATCAATTCAGAAACATTGCACTGTCCTATTTCTCTTCTATGATTATTTCCGGGAACTCTATTTTCACTTCAGCTGTAAGCACATAATAGACAGATTTTTTTAAATCGAGGTCTGTATTTCATTTTTTTATTTCGACGATAATACTGCTTGTACCTTTGGCTTAACATTTTTTTTAAATTTTAAATTTTATTCCAAATCTTAAATTAATTTTATTGAAATTTGCTTCATTGATTTATATTGTAAATCTCCAAATGTAAAAAATGCCCATTGCTCTACTTTGAGTAATCTGAATTGGTTTGAATTGAGTTTCTTTTGTCATTATCTAACGAGCCTGAATTTTAAAAAAAAATTTGAATGTGAGGACGTTTATGTAACGTTATTAAACTATTTTTTAGTGATGCATATGTGTTTATGAAGTCCTTATTATATATATATATATATATATATATATATATATATATATAAGTAGTTATGGTATATATATAAAAAGTTATTTTCGGATATTTCAACTATTAATCTTATTTTACTGGTTCCAAATAGCTTTAGTATTTTACGTCCTTAGGTTGATATTTCACAAGACTTAGCAAAATTTGGTTTTTTCCAAAATTTACCGGCTCGTCTGAGATGGGTATTTCTATTTGCGTGTTCCCTTCATAATTAGAATGGATGGTCTGGTCGCTTTCTGCGTTCATTTCCTCTTGATCTGCGGCGTGTCTCTTCTTCCGCGTCAAAATTTTGCAATTATTGATTCATTACCGTCCAATTCAGGAAAGTACAAACTAGTCGACTCGGCTATTGTTTTGTGTAGTTCTTCATCCGTAGCATGCTGATTTTTCGCATTATGCTCAGTGATATTTAGCTGTATCCTCGACAAGGCGTCGGCATTTCGGTTTAATTTTCCTTTTTGTACCTAATCTCATAATCATTACTCCTCTAATTTTAATCTCCACCTAAGTAACCTGGAATTTGATTCTTTAACAGAAAATAACCACTGTAGGGGTTTATGATCCGTATAAATTTTAAATTTCCTGCCGTATAGGTAAGGTCTGAAGTATTTAGTTCCAAAAATGATTGCAAGAAGTTCTTTTCAATGGCAGGATATTGGGTTTCGCTTTTATTAAGGGTTCTGCTGGCGTATGCTACTGGTAGGTCTGCTCCGTTTTGATTTGCGATAAAATTGCTCCTACTGCATAATTGCTTGCGTCAGTTGTCAGAATAAATTCTTTTTCAAAGTCCGGATATTGTAATAAAGGTTCATTACACAAGATATTTTAGCAAGTTTCAAAACAGTTTATATAGTCAGGTTTATTTATATCAATTTTGACTTCCTTTTTAAACAGTGGGTGAATGGTTTTGTTATTTTCATGAAGTCCTTAATAAACTTTCTGTAGTATCCAAGTAGTCCAAGAAATCCTTTGATTTCTTTTGGCGTTTTCAGGTGGGTAGTTTTTATAGCTCTGATTTTGTCTGGGTTAGGTTTAACTCCTTCTGGTGTCACTATATACCTAAATAAGCGACCTCTTTCCTCAAAAATTCTGTTTTATCGGGTTGAATTTTAAAATTGGCTTCTCTTAATCTGTTGAAAACTACTCTTAACCTATTTATGTGTTCTTGTAAACTAATAGAATATATTATTATATCGTCGAGTGTAGTCAAGCGTGATTCATTTTGAATCCACGTAAAATGTTGTTCATTGCTCTTTGAAAAGTCGGTGGGCTATTTTTAAGACCGAACGGCATTCTTAAAAATTCAAAGTGCCCGGTTTCCGTCGAAAATGCTGTTTTATCAACACTGTCGGGGTGCACCTCCAGTTGGTGGAAACCAGATGCGAGGTCTAGGGTGCTAAATTATTGAGACCTCCCAAGTTTATCTAAAATGTCCGTTATATTAGGTAAAGGAATTTGTCATCGATTGTTTTAGCGTTCAAACCTCTGGAATCAATTACAAGTCTAAATTTCTGCTTATTAGATGCGTCTGATTTCTTGGGTACTATCCAAATAGGTGAGTCCCAAAGTGAATGAGACGGTTGTATTATTTTTTGTTCTAACATATCCTGTATTTGTTTGTCCACTTCCTTGCGATAGATTTCCAGATATCGATAATTCCTAGAATAAACAGGAATCTCATCTGTGGTTCTAATTACGTGTTTAATTTTGTTAGTAAAGGTCAGCTTATTATTTTCTGTGTGAAATAAGTCGAAAAATTATTCTAGTAATTTCATGATCTCGTTTCTTTCTTCTGGGTTCATATGGTCAGTTCTAATTTATTTAGGTCAATTTATTATTTATGTGATTCAAAAAGTTAAAACTAGGGTTGTTTTCATTATATATTTCTTGCTTGTTTGTTTTACAGATTTTGAAATCACTTAATGGTTCAACTTTTAAAGGTTCAACTATTAAACGTCTATCGTCTGTTGTGATATTTATAATAGGACAAAGTGCTTCCTTCTACAACTTTCACTAAACATTGTGGTATTTCCAATCCATCACTTTCTTTGTACGATAGTATCCCCTCTCCATTATTTAAATTACCAATTTTAATTTTTATTACTTGTTTAGATCTAGCTTTAATGAGATGGCATTTGATATTTTTTGGAGGTGTATCTTTGTTATTATTATTATTTTTTTTTTGTTATTGTTTTCCTTTTCCGTATTGAAATAATGTACAGGAATCTTTTCTCCGCAAAATATTAGCTGATTATGTACAAAGTCTAAATTAATTTTTGTTCTTTCATATTGTCAAGTCTTAGTAGTAGATCAGAAATTTTTATGAAAATTAAATAGATAGAACTTTGTTATTTTCTTCCCTAATAAAGGCAATTTACAACTAAATTTTTCTTTTGAAACACCATGTGCTGTAGAAACTTCAAACGGCTCCTGTTTTAGTGTATTTTTGAACAAGCGAAACGCTATTGGTTTGTTATTGAATGACCTGGTGCTTCCTGTGTCTATCAAAATTTTTAGGTTGGTTTTTGGGTCATAGAAATAGGGTAATTCATTTGTGTCGATGTTCATTATGGAAAATCGCTCTTCATTACAGTAAGTCCTAAAAAATGATTCAGTTCTAAACTGCATGCGTTGTCAACTTCGTTTGTTTCCTCGGTATAAAAATTACTATTATTTTGGTAATTTTCGTCATCGAATTGGGCTTCTTCAAAGTCTGTCACATCCTGGTCTGATAAGGAAATATTAGGTATTTGCCTCGTCAGTTCGTACATCGCGTGGTCATCGTTTTCTTGGTCAACCTGCTTGCCGGTCATCTGGTATAATTTATTTTGTCTGATCGCGGTTCCCGTTTGTCTAGTCAGAAATGCTCATTGGCGTGGGTTGATAACTTTGATCTGTTTTTGGAGTATTATTAGTTACGAAATGTTTTTGTGGCTGACTGTAAGGTTGTCTGTGTCCATAGTTAAAGTTGGGTTGTGCTGGTTGATGCAAATGTTTGTAAGAGTTTTTGTTGAAACTGATGATTAGGTATTAGTTTACGGATTGGCATGTATTGTTTTTTGGTGGAATGTTGGAACGGTTTGTTTGGAATAATTTGTTGTTTTAAACTGGAAATCGTTTGTAAGCATACTGAGTGCTTCTTCAAGTGAGGTGGGGTTTTTGGTTCTCATGAGGGACCCTAGCGGTTCCTGAAGTCCCTTAACAGAACACGTAATGCTAATTTTTTTGTGCATACTTGCATAGAACATCCCTGGCGGATGGTTCTCTGTTTACAAAAAATGCTATCTGTAACTTTAATAGCTTTTGAATCTTTTCATAAAATTTGAAAGGTGATTCCCCCCGTTTTCTTGCTTTAATTCTGCCATTTCAAGATTCAAAGTAAAACAATCCTTCTTATCAAAATAACTAGTCAGCAAAATTATTTTTACATCTGCCCAAGCATAACTATTAGAATTAACTACCATTTCAAGAGCTTGCCCCTTTAATTTTGATAATATGGACGATAACAAATATTAATTTTGGAAATCTTCTAAGTTATCAGCTACATATATATATATATATATATGTGTGTGTGTGTGTGTGTGTGTGTGTGTACATATAACCAATTTATTGTATCAAATTTGCTTGAACTTGGTATGATTTCCAATTTTGTTCGAATATTCAATCACTACAGTTGTCCAAATGATAGAAAATCTTTCCAGCCAATTTTTTTTTAAATTTGTGTGTTAAAGGAAGTGTTTTATTAAAAAAACAAATTAACCAAACAACGTTTTGAAAACAAAATATTTTAAATTAATAAGTGGTTCCGAGTTGTGAGCAAATTAAAACTAGTTGTCAAATTTTCAAACTTTGTTAATTAGCATCCAGTCGGCAGAATATACCCATTAAAAAAAATATTTTTCTTTATCGGTTTTTCAACTAGATATCAGTGGACGTACGCACTAACAAACAGTTAAAAATGGTTTTTAAAATGGGTTTTAAATTGTGTAGTTTAAAACTGGTTTTTGTTGGTATTCACTTAAAATTTAACAATTCATACTTGGCACCCGTTTTTCTTTTATAATCTTTTCGTAAATAGTTTATGAATATTTATGTATTTACCTTTCAATTCAAAATTTAAAAATGTATTAGTTTTAACAATTTTTGTATAGTGGAAATATAAAATTACACCGGCCATTCCTTCCAGAACTTTTGGTTTTCCAATTATACAATCAATTTGCCATTACGTACCGCTAATATTCTTTTTCTACGTACCTATCTGTTTTCTGTCGTTGAAAGTTTCTAAGATGAAGCGTTTTTTCTTACAGCAGAAGAGTCATCCTGTATACCAGGACCACTGATGCATATTCTTTCTTCCATGTTGGACATGTCCTTGGTCACCAACCTCGTCTTCCTGTTAATTGCATTTAGCAATCTGTTCGCTTTCATTGCTCTGTACATTCCGTTTGTATATCTCGTGGACCACGTTCGAAAAGAGGTATGTGTCTGTTTGTTTAAGGTCTTCCTTTCAGTTACGTTTAGTGTTAGATTTTAATACGTCCAACTTCTTTTTCACGTTGATGAAACTAAAAAAACCAAAAACATTCATGGTGATTTTAAGTAATTATTTAAAATTTGAAATTATATTTTAAACTAAAATATTTTTCTCATTTTTTACAAAGAGCGATTGAGTAACTCAATTTTGAAAATTTCATCATCATAGCAAAATAAAACTTAAAGATAAATAGAAAACGTATATAACTCGTTAGAAAATATTGTCAATTAAAAGAATTTGTTTTCCGATAAAAAAAATACTTGGACACGCTAACCAAATTGTAACTTTAAAATATGTATTTTCAGTAAATTAACACCGAATTACGTTACTCCAGAGGGTTTTCTGAGACATGTTTCGAGTTAAAGTAAATCAAAATATGGTATAAAATTTGGTAAGAAAACACTTATTGTTTACAATGAAACAAATGTTTTCTACCATTTTTGTTCAAAAACTACCGAAATTCAAGTTGAAATTTTCCTTTATCTTAAATTTAGTTCTGACTTGAATTATAAATACTACATTATCCGAGCAAAATCTATAATGTTATAAAAGTGAAACGGTTGTGCACGTTTTTGAACCATTTATTTAGCAATAAATACAACCCGTTTCTCAATATTTTAGTTTTATTCTCTAGCTAGTTTCGTGTTCTCTTATTTCCCGTTCAGACTCTATAAACAGATTAAAACAGGCATGAATAAAACATATTATTTTCTTTATTCAAAACCGGTGTTGAAATATAACACAAACGTACGTTATTAACCTGACAACCGAGATATATATCTTGATGAAATAACTTTCCCAGAACAGAAATAAAGTGAATAAAACAAATTTTATAAAACAAGATAGACGCGAGGTAAGGAGAAAGGACGTAATATTTCTGTTACACAAACAAACAAGTTTATACGAAGTATGTTTTATATTCAAGTTGTGCCTGGAATATACAAGTGAAACAATGCAATAACGTTGCCGGGGATGGGTACTGAGGCGAGCCGACATGATTAAATAAACATATATTTATTGTGAGGCGGCCATTTTGGTTTTGTTGTTTTTATTATGAAGTAACGTGATGTCTCGAATAATATCATTTCGATGCGGCTTGGAAAACATTCAGTGTGCTGCGTTTCTAAAGTGGGAACTTGAACGTTCAGTCCTATCAGCAGTTATTGCCGTTTATTTATTCTTACGGATACCAATGACCCCTCTTCCTCATTGGTCTGACTGGTGTAAAGTAAATAAATCCAGTAATATCAGTGCCGTACCAACTTTAAATTTAAAAAATACTTTTTTTACTTAAAGGAATAGTTTGTTAAGTATTAAATTAACCGTAGCCGACTCTATTCTCTATTATCCGACTATTAACCGTAGCAAATTAATGTAAGCGATGAGTTCTCCATCAATTCTGCAGTGTGTAGTTAAATTAACCACAATTGTGATAGTCGAAAAACATATTTTTGTTCCGAATGAAATATTGAACGATATTAAAATTTATTTCACGACTAAGGCGACATTATCGTATCGGTGTCCGATATCCGTGTCCATTTGAATGTTCGTCCGTTGTTTGTTTGTAACCAATTTTACGAAAAATTATATCTCCTGATCAGATTATCAGATTTTATTTGTATTCGCAGATTATGGCAGTAATAATTCTATTTAAGATGAGCCAAAAGTTCAGATGAATGGACATTCTAGAAAAAGGCTAAAAATGGTAATTTTTACGAAATCGATTGTTATAAAACTTATACTATGTTTTATGATTGGTTGTATTTCACATAAATTTGAGTATTACCTGTCAAAATATTTGCCGCTGACTATAGAAGTTTGTTACGACTTAGACCACAAAGTCTTCAAATAAAAAAATGTAAATCTAATTTTTGACGATATCCAGACAAAATGTTCCGAACAAGTGTCTAACACTTTTCTGAAAACTTCTAATATCGTTTAAATCTTGCAGGGGATTAGCTCCCAGGACGCGTCTTTCCTTATCTCTGTGATCGGAATAACCAACACCATTGGCAGGATCATCTGTGGGTGGATAGCTGACTTCCCTGCAGTCAACTCGTTGTTCTTCAACAACTGCAGCCTGGTGCTGGCCTCTGTCACCGTCGCCTTCATACCATTCTGTCACTCGTACAACGCGTACCTCGCCATGGCAATATCGTTTGGAATCGCCATATGTAAGTCTTTTTGGAGACAGACGTAGAAGGACTGCTATCAGAACAATCTTTTTGCTAGACTAAAAAACCCACCAGTGAACTCTTTTCCCCAGTTTTTTAAAGAAGGGTTATACAAAATTTTTCTTTTAAGTTATTAGCTGTCATACGTTTCGGATTTCCAAACCCACGTTCTCTCTAAGTTTAGTAATAGTTTACAATAGACGTTAAGCCTCAAATTCAGAAATCTAAGTCAGGGTCAACATTTCTTCGTTTAATCACGACCATCTTTAAGATTTAATATCTTCTAAGTTGTTAGCCCTTTCGAAATTATTTCCAGACTTATCTGCTGTATGTGCTAGAGGTACGGTGGAATTATCAGCTTCACTGCAACTATTTAAAACTATATAAATGCTACAAGATCTTTAACAAAATTTAACGTATCGACTCTATTGTTGAACGGAACAATAACGTAGTTTCTACTACGTTATTGTTCCGTTCAACAATAGAGTCGAACTAGAATGATAACCCAATAACAATATAACAACAATATAATGATAACAACAACATAAATATACTATAATGATAACCCTTACGAGAGCTTGTGAGAGCTCGTTGCCGGTAGTATCTTGAGGCAGAGTGTTGCAGTTTTCGTAACGGCAGATAGTCCAACTACCTGGACCTTAGCTGCTAATATCGTTCACGCGTTTTTGTAATGACGGCTGTACCTCCATTTATATTTCAATGACAGAGACTAGCTAATAAATAACGTATACTGGAATGTAGAAAAATATAACAAGACTTTGTAGACAATCTATTTTGAAACAATACGTAGAAATAAGTCGTCAACTTTTATAATTATTGATAACATGTTTGAACGAAATATGAATTGTATATTTTATAAAATTTTAAATAACAACAATCAACGAGTCAATTTAGGTCAAACGAAATTGCCGATGAAATGTTAAAAGATTGTTTCACAACCAAAACAAAATTTCCAAAACTGGAAAATATCTTTTTATGTCAACACAAGTAATACCAGTTTTTTCTTTTTATAATATTGGAAAGAAATATTTAAGCTTACAAGACTGAAAGAATGAATCTATAAATTGTTTTTATAGCTATCTTCATCTCACTGACCTCCATTATTCTTGTGGACCTACTCGGCCTGGACAAACTTACCAACGCTTTCGGTTTGTTGTTGTTGTTCCGCGGGATCGCGAGTCTTGTAGGATCTCCCATCGCCGGCATGGTCTACGATGCTACAGGAACCTACGAGTATCCTTTCTACATGACCGCAGTCATGTTCTTCATCTCCGCCCTGCTCAGTTTCGCAGTGCCTTTCTTCAATAAGAAAAAACATCCTGAGCCGAAGACTGTGAAGATGGTTTCTTTGGAGAGGATCGAAGAAGGCGTTGAAGAATAACTGCACAAAACAAATAAAGAATTTTAAAATAGGATAAAAATTTACTGTGGTTTTATTGAACCAAAATTTAAATATAGCGTGTAAGATAACTGGCTAACATAGAACTCATAATTATTAAAATTAAACATATTGGTTTTCTAAAGTAAATTCTCTTCGAAGAAATTTAAAAAAAACACTCTAATATCAAAAATATCCCGCAGAGTGTAAGATTATAGTAATTTAAGCTTAATTTAAAATAAAGCAAACATTCACACATTTTATAAAAATTACAAACATTACTTATCAGAAGGTTTTGCCAAAATCGAGTAAAACACAGTTAAGAGTCAGATGTATTTCCAACAACGATTGAACAACGCAAAGAGTAAAGATATTTCAATGAATTATTCGCCTCAATGACTGCCAGCTGTTACCGAAACGTCAATCTTTTATTTCATATGTCGTAAAATATTTTACATATATTTGAACCGAATTTCCCAAACACGGTATTGGATTACATTAATCCTTGCGATAGGAAAAATTCTTCCAAAAAAGAAGTACTTTACGATTTATATTAAATTTAGCTAACATAAAGCCACTGTATAACCACACCAGGCAACCTTTTATACTTGTCAAAAAGCTAAATTTATAATAAAAAAGTATAATATAAAACATACATAGATTTTGAGTATAACCTAAAAACCCAAAGTTTATAAACCCTGTTTGAGCAAACATATAAATTATAAAATTTGTATAAGTGTTAATTTTTTAAATGCTCTTATGCCATTTATTCTTTTAATGTTCTTTTACTTCTTCTAAGGTCCTAGCCTGAAAGCTTTGCGCTTTTTAATTTTCATAGTCAGTCTTGCCAACTTAATTTACTACATAAAATTTGTATAAGCGTTAATTTTTCCAATGCACTTACGCCATTTATTCTTCTAATGTTTCTTTACTTCTTCTAAAGTCCTATCTTGAAATCATTGCGCTTTTTAATCTTCATAATAAGTCTTGCCAACTTAATTTATTGCACTCGAGTAAGCTATGATTTTGGAATATCCCAATGTTACTAGCAGGTAACATCTTCAAAGTTTTCAGAAGGTCATTTCGGTTTATATAATATATCAAGATTAGTAAATGAGTATGTCCTTTCACGGCTATAGTTTTCTATACTTTTTGAAAATTAACAGGTACTAGGCTTATTGTTTACAATTTTAAGATATTGTTGTAGTTTTTAATTTTGTACAACGTATATTGTTTTAGATTTTATTAAAATGTTTTTAATTTATAAATTGCTTAATATTTTGATAAATTCCTTTTAAATTTTAACAAATATAATTTGTTTTTACTATAGGGTTGTGCAAATATTACGTCAATCAGTACAAAATAATATAACAAATTAAAATCATAAAGTTATGTGAAAATAAAAATGACATAGATTTTGTTTGGACTGTTTATTTAAAGGACAAAAGCATTATTAAAATAACTATACTTTAGCATATTTAATTTTATATTACTTCAAAATATGTTCCCCATATCTGTAGCCTTGCAATACTTTTCAGGCTAAATATCATTTTATAACGTTTTAATAGTTAAACATTTTCTGAAAAATACATGAGTATATTTTGTTTTACTAATAAATACTTTTAAATACGTACCCTATGGATTTTTCGTTTATAAGACGTGAATTAAAAAAAATTGAATAAACTTTAAAATTTATGTAAAAATTTATAAATCGTACATCCATAATTTTGAGACTAGATTGATATTTAAAAATCTTTATTTTTGGTGTTTGTTCGACATTTTCAGAGCCTGATTTTATTTGGAAGTTGAAGCACTATATTTGGGTAATGTTAAATCAAAATTGTTAAAGCTATTAATTCGTAAACAAGTGATTTTTTTGTATTAATTTTAAAGAGATCTTATTAACCAAATCTTGAAAACGAAACTTTGAAAATAATTTAAAACAATTCGTTCAAGGTCTATTTATATCTTCACGCCAAATTTTATAGAAAATGTCAATTTATTTTTTTTATAGCGGAGCGAGCGCGAACACAACACACACACACACACACACACACACACACACACACACACACACACACACACACACACACACACACACACACACACACACACACACACACACACACACACACACACACACACACACACACACACACAGAGAGAGAGAGAGAGAGAGAGAGAGAGAGAGAGAGAGAGAGACATATAGTAAAAAACATTATTCTAACTTAGTGAAATTGAAACATAACTGTTACAATATAAGTTTGATCTTTAAGTTTTGATCTATAAATTTTTAATATTTTTTTTATATTTGAAAATAAAATGTTGAACACGTTTCAGTTTTTTTAAGAATTACATAAAATATTTTTTTCTGAATTTCAATTAATTGAGATTAAATGAGTGACTAATTCAAGTACATTGTCGACATTCGATTTTGACCTAAATAAATAAACGTAATTAAATAAATAGCCTATACTTACAAATTTACCAAATTTTTTGGAGCCCATTTGACGAAAAAATCAATTACAACATAAATTGTTTGCTAACCCTCAACCAGAGTTTATATAAACTAATTTTTTTTTTATTTTATTTTCCTTTTTATTGTTTATAAGCTCTTAGTCTGATTTTAAAAATACTTCAGATGTACTTCTTTATCTTACTTTTTATTATATGAATAATTAGTTAAATATTAAATTAAATAATAAATAATACATTTTAATTAATAGTCTCCCATTAATCCTAGCCTTTCAGCATTATTGTTGCCATGTTGTCCAGTGCTGTTTGTCTAATCTCTTCTGTACTTGATGAGTTAAAAATAATGAAGGTGTTGTTCAATAAATTCAAAGTCGCTATAAGTTGTCAGTAATAATTAATTCATAACACCTTAGCTCGACTAATACATTCAATTCTAGCGTAAATCATTACGCCGTGAGCACTCTCGAGAGTTTTTGTAACCTCTAAATTTCTTCTTCTTTATGTAAATTTGCTTTTAACAAATAACTGACTTTGACCTAAATTGCAGACAAATATCTTATCACGTGACGTCAGAAGGTGGTTGCTAGTGTTTCCCTTGTCCTTTTCTACCAATCCACTAACGTGTTTGTTATTTTAACACGTTCACGACGACGCGCATCACTTGTAACGCACGCTGCAACTGCCAGTAAAGCGAGGGTGTGTCACCAGTGACGCACGATAGTTTTCAAAAAAGGCGGCTTGTGCCACGAGTGACGCACTCTCTTTTTTACTTCATATGGGCTTATTTCTAATGACGCCCATGTTTGAAGCCTAGAATTGTGTTGTACGACCATTTTAAAGTATGCTAGAGTAACCTTAGTCGGATTAGATTTTGATGTACTGTACTTTTTTCTGTTTCTTTACCCTGGCACACCTTACAGCTAATTTAAAAAGATAATACACAAACATTATCTCTAAGATGTATACATTTATATATATAATGAAGTTTTTTTACTTTTTAAATATCGCCTAAAATATTATATAGACACACATTCTAACAATTTTACGGAACAAACGTTTACACCTATAGTTGAGATTTACCACAAAACAAAATGTTATTACATGTAAAAACGGCAGTCATCGTAAACCTGTTAAATGAAATCAAATTTCATTGTTAAAATTACTTAATAACAAGTATCAGTGAGTCGGATTTTCGTTTACGATATTCTTTTACGGAACAAATTACATTTATACTTCTTTATGCTTAGTTTATTATTTCCCTACGAGATAAGATGGTTACGTTAGTATCACTAGCTCAAAGAACATTATAGTTAACGTGAAATACATTTTGAAATTTCAGTGTAATTACATGTCTGGCCTAATTCCGTACAAAGGCCTGTATTTTAAACTTCTCTCATAATCTTAGCACAGTAACCCCTTCAGGAATAAAGTTATGCTGTTAGCTTTACACAAGTATTATCTTGTCCCAGTTTTAGTTTACAATTTGAAATACAACACAACCGTGAAATAAACAAATAAATGCGGCAAAATTACTGCGCAAACTTTCTTACGTAAATTCCATGATATAGGTGAAAGCAAAAATGTGGTTAGTAGTCCTGAAACAGTTGTTCGAAAGATCTGATTTTTTTTTACGTTCAATGATACGTTGGACAATCAGTATATTTATTCTGTAGTTATCATTTCTTTGGTAGAGGCTACATATTTTCATTCCTAGTTGTAACTGCAACAGTCATTCTATTTTTTTTTTTATGCGGCATGATTGAACGCAACATTTTGTAATAAAAAGTTGACAAGCTGATGGGACAATCAACCGCTGTAATTCCTGTAAACACATTTCCTGTTGTTCGCACTGGTTTGCCTATCCTTCCTTGAACTATTAAATTTCGTTTTTATTTTTACGACAATGGTTTAGTTATATCACTACATTTTGGGGAATATTTTACGAAATTCACTTAATTTAATAATCGTGAACAAGAAGTAGGATGTCTAGCGACCTACTAAAGTAATGAAGGCATTTGTCTTGTTTGTACATTGTTGTAATGTGTGTGTGTGTGTGTGTGTGCGCGCGCGCGTGTGTGTGTGTGTGTGTGTGAGAGAGAGAGAGAGAGTGCGTTTCTCTTTACGAACGACTATGTGTGCATACACGCGCGTGCGCGTCTGCGTGTAATCTCTTGGAGTTTGTTTCTTTACTTACTTGCTTATGGGTCTCATCGGTCAGTAATGCGACTTTGAACTGCGCACGTTAAGGTCCTCAGTTGAAGCCGCAGTTACTCCCGATCCCCTCAGCGTTAAGTAAACTAAAGATCCCATGTCCTCATTAGTCTGTCATAAAGTATGGACATGAAAGCGAAGAAAATGTATTGTCGGTAGCCTATACATATTGAGTATATTAAAACATGATAATTTATGGCTTGATTTTAATGGGTTATGTGTTATTGTTTAAACATTTTATAAGACGACCTGACAATCACGTTATGTGGTCCGTATCGCTGTAGTTGATTCATAAGAGAAGTCACTAAGTTAAATTTTGTACGCGTAATATATTATTAACTTATAAAGTAGTAAATATTTTGAACTTCATAATCAATGGTTCACAATGTGTAATTTGGTATCACATTTGTATTATTCTTTTACCGTACCAATAGTGTCGTGAATTTACAGCTTATAGCATAGGCAGGAAGAACAAAGCTGATCTTCCTGCATCACAGAGAGTGGGACCGAAACATGAATTTATATGAATTGCCTTTTAAAATTCATAATAATATTGATCTAAATGAATCAGTTTCAAGTAATACTTCAAAACATTTTTTCTGCCATGCTAACTAAATTAAATCACCTTTTGTTCCTGAAACTCAATTTCAGCGTCTCAATCCACTTAAAACTGATCACGTTAAAATTTAAATCTGTTTAAACAACATAACTACATCTGTTAAAACAATTCTAAACTTAACAATCACATACAAAGCTATCTTGTAGGTTATTAGTGCAAAAATAATTTTTAACTTTATATTCCTACAAGCATATGTAATTTCGCCTACAAATTTTATTAATACCATTTATCCCAAACATCAAAGCCACGAAAGTTATCCAAAACTTTCAGGTTGAAGGGTGAATTATACTTGGGGTAAATTGAAGGGGTAACTTTGTCAACTATCTAATATTCTGTTTGGACTTTCAAAGTTGTGTAATTAACCATCCCCTCCCGGAACGTCCGTCTATCTCTCCAAACTTTGACCTTTACAGTAACAACAATGTCAAACCGACTGCTGCGCACATTTCGGGACATCGTTATTCAGTTAATTTGACGTCACGCTGCCCGGAATAAATAAAGGAAAACAATATTTTATCAATGTTTTGAAATAATCTCGTTGCTATTACACTTACTTTATGTGCAAAAGATTTTAATGTACATATGTGTTCTCTGGTACAGAGATACAATAATTATTTGTAATGTGTCCTTGTACAGAGCTTGAGGTTAACCCATATCTGTAACAGTTGATGTCAATATAAAATTTACTCACATATTTCCTTACAATTGTAACCCATCTGTTATTTATTTAAAAGCTTCAAAATTGTACAATTTTGTAAATTTGCATATTAGCAAAATGTATCATATATTTATTGCCATGAAATTTACTTCATATACGAAATTCAGTTTCCAACACAAATCTATTAACCAATATTATAAAAAAGTCAGTCACTCATTAATCCAAAATAATTGAAAAGAGTATCATTTTTAAAATAAGGTCTTACTCAAATTTTGTTCAATTATAAAGGCTCACACTTTAATCACTTTAAGTGACTGCATCTATATTTTAAATACAGAATTTATTATTCAGAATTATAGTAAAAAAAATTTAATTCATCTCTTGACATACAGTGTAAATCCATTTTTCAAATCGGTATTAACATTCTTGTACAATTCAGCAAACACTGCAAAACGAATCACTCACAATTTCACAGAATACAAAGTTAGTTAAAAGGAAAATTGAAATATTAATCTTAAAAGGATTGTTCTCCCATTGTAGTTGTATTTTTATACCAGCCACGAGTCAGCAAATATTCTACTTCACCCATTGTCTATCAAACAATTCATTGTCTACTTTTATTTTCCATCAGAACAACTCGTCAAATTTGTTCTGACTATTTTTACGTTTGAGTATGTTCTATGTAATTATAATATTCCTTTGCTTTTTTTAAGTGCTTTTATTATTTAGAGTTTGCGTTGTGTTATTTAAGTGATTATAAGTCGTTGGTGTGCTTTTTTTTTCACGCGCGCGCGCGCGCACACACACACACACACACACACACAATATATATATATATATATATATATATATATATATACAGAAAACAAAAAACTCTTTTTGTTATAAAATATAATTTTATTTAAATTTCCACCTCTTCGGACGCTATTTGAAATATCTTTTGTTATAAATAAACATCAATGATTAAACCCAAAAATATAGTATTCCTAAATTTATTTATTGACCTTTTAACTTTACTCAAACCTTAACCCAATTTATACTATAAATATGTTGATAAATAAATAATGAGTACCGTAACAAAATTGGCTTTGACGATTACTAAATTTATTCCATTTTTCTGACACAACAAAAACATACTTGCACTACATTCAATTTAGTTTACCGAGATTACTTGTCACTACATTATATTAATATTACTTTCAGTAACAGTAATGCTACATTTGAAGTGTAATTTTACCATAGTCTCCAACATCTTGAGACTATAGTTTATTTTATGATACATTTATATTCATTAAACTAAAAACAATTTTAGATAATAATTAACTCTTGGAGTCGTTATTACTATGCAATGTAATTTGAGGGTTTTAAAGATGATGTATTTCACTTGAACCTTACTTACATCCTCTATGGTCTTGCTCTATTTTTGGACCCTGGAACTCATTCATTGCCTGCAGCTCCATATCAAATGCTGTATCTGAAGTTATCGCTGATCAAATGAAAACGTCCAGAAGCAAATTTTAATACCAAACTACCAAAACCTGATTTATTGACAAATTTTACCAAAAATAATAATTTAATTATAATTTTTTTAGAAATTTTTATTACTTTTATACAGTATATGTATACTATTGGACCAAAAACTATTAATTATGAAGACCACTACCGGTGATTTTCACGCTGCAACTGCCTGAAGACGAAGGTATGTCACCCGTGATGCACAATCGCCTTCAGAATAGGCGACGTGTGCCACGAGAGAAGAATGTTTTTTCTTACTTAATATGCGCTTATTGATAATGACGCCCATATTTGGAGCCTAGAATTGTGTTGTACGACCATTTTAAAGTATGCTTTAATAACCTTAGTCGGATTAGACTTTGGTCTACTGTATTTTTTTTACATGGTACAACGACCCGACTTTCTCCGGCCAACTTCTCTGGTACGAAGACCCAACCTTCTCCGGCCGACTTCTCTGGTACAAAGACCCGACCTGACCTTCTCCTGCCGACTTCTCTAGTACAAAAACCCGACCTTCTCCTGTCGACTTCTCGGGTACAAAGACCCGACATCCTCCTGTCGACTTCTCGGGTACAAAGACCAGACCTTCTCCGGCCGACTTGTCTGGTACAAGGACCCACCTACTCCTGCTGACATCTCTTGTACAAACACCCGTCCTTCTCCTTCCGACTTCTCTGGTAGAAAGACCTGATCTTTTCCTGTCGACTTCTCTGGTACAAAGAACCGACCTTCTCCAGGAACTTCTCTGGTACAAAAACCCGAAATCCTTCGGTCGACTTCTCTGGTACAAAGACCCGACCATCTCCTTCCGAATTTCTGGTTCCAAAACCTGCCCTCTTAATGTCGACTTCTCTGTTACAAAAACCCGACCTTATCCTGCCGACATCTATGGTACAAAGACCTGACATTCTTTACTAATATCTCTGGTACAAAAACCCGACCTTCTCAGGACGACTTCTCTGGTACAAAGACCCGACCTTCTTCTGTCGACTTCTATGTTACAAAGACCCGACTTACCCTAGCCGACTTCTCTGGAACAAAGACCCGACCTTCTCCTGACGACGTATCTGGTACAAGGACCCGGAACTTCTCCTGCTGATGTCTCTGATACAAAGACCCGACCTTCTACTGCCGACGTCTGTGGTAGAATTCCCCTGCAACTTCTCTGGTACAAAAACCCGACTTTCTCCGGCCGACTTCTCTGTTACAAAGATCCGACATTCTCCTGTCGACTTCTCTGGTACAAAGACACGACCTTCTCCTGTCGACTTCTCTGGTACAAAGACACGACCTTTTCCTGTCAACTTCTCTGGTACAAAGACCTGACCTCCTCCTGCCGACATCTGTGGTAGAAAGACCCGACTTTTTCCTGTCGACTTCTCTGGAACAAGACCCGACGTTTTCCTACGAACTTCTCTAGTACAAAAACCCGACCTTCTCCAGGAACGTCTCTGGTACAAAGACCCTAACTTCTCTAGGAACGTCTCTGGTTTAAATCCCGACCTTCTCCGGCCGAATTCTCTGGTACAAAGAACCGAAATTTTCCTGTCGACTTCTCTGGTACAAGACCCGACTTTTTCCTGCCGACTTCCCTAGTATAAAAACCCGACCTTCTCTTGCAGACTATTCTGGTACAAAGACCCGAAATCCTCCTGTTGACTTCTCTGGTACAAAGACCCGACCCCCCGGCCGAATTCTCTGATACAAAGACCCGACCTTCTCCTGCCGACTTCTCGGGTACAAAGACACGACCTTCTCCCGCCGACTTGTCTGGTACAAGGACCCTCCTTCTCCTGTTGAGATCTATTGTACAAAGACCCGACGTTCTCCTTCCGACTTCTCTGGTAGAAAGACCCGATCTTTTCCTGTCGACTTCTCTGGTACAAAACCCGACTTTTTCCTGCCGACTTCTCTAGTACAAAAACCCGACCTTCTCCTTCCGACTTCTCTGGTAGAATGACCTGACCTTCTCCTGTCGATTTCTCTGGTACAACGATCCGAACTTGTCCTGCAACTTCTCTGTTACAAAGATCCGACCTCCTCCTGCCGACCTCTCTGGTAGAAAGACCTGACCTTTTCCTGTCGACTTCTCTGGTAAAAAGATCCGAATTTTTCCTGCCGACTTCTCTAGTACAAAAATCCGACCTTCGCCTGCAGAATTTTCTGGTACAAAGACCCGACTTTTTCCTGCCGACTTCTCTAGTACAAAAACCCGACCTTGTCAAGCCGACTTCTCTAGTACAAAGACCCGACATTCTCCTGCCGACATCTGTGGTAGAAAGACCCGACTTTTCCTGTCGACTTCTGTGGCACAAGACCCAACTTTTTCCTACTGACTTCTATAGTACAAAAACCTGACCTTCTCCTGCAGAATTTTCTGGTACAAAGACACGACCTTCTCCAGGAACTTCTCTGGTACAAAGACCCGACCTCCTCCTGTCGTCTTCTCTGGTACAAAGACCGGACTCCCGGACTTCTCGGACCAGGATCTGGTACTAAGACTGATTCCCCTGTACTCACTCCATTTTATCACTTTTCCAACACATTTTTTTAAGAACTAAAGCAGCAACCTCGTCTTTGCAAACTATAGTTAGCAGCAGCTTTCTAATTCTTTCAGTTGACTTTATGAATTTGTTAAATAGCAGTTCTCAAGATGACAAAAGATCTTTCGTAGAAAAGTACAATTCAGTACTTTCCGTTCTATTGTATGAACAATGCGTTCATTATTTTTATGTTATTAAATATAATTTCTGTATTCTAACATTGTAACGTTCACACAATAAAGCTACTATAACCATAATTTTACATTACATATCTAAATTAGTCTATATATTTACTGTTTTCTAAAAGCTGAATCTTTTATTTAGAAATATTTACATATTAGAACTTACCTAACTTGTTTTACCGATTCTAATTGCAAAACAGATTCTGTCAATAATTATTGGAATTGGATACAGTAATCATTTAAACAATGTTTTTTTTTACAATCAGCTGTTTTCGTACGCAGTTAATTTGTCATATACTTGTATTGTGCTGTATTTTAACGGAAACATTTTATTTTGCTTCTGGAATTTCGTTTACAAACCTTTTATAAGTTTTAAGTCGGTTTTTTTTGAAAAGTCTTAATATGGGAAAGAATGAGGCGTGCGAGTTCCCTGGTGTTTTGACGAACCTGTAAGTACCATCATATATGTCGTTTCAATAACTCAGGTCCTTATTTTTGTTACAAAACCGTTCGGAATGCTTAACGTAATAATATATGAAAGATATTCAGAATTATTGCTGCGAACGTAGCTCTTATACCACAATTTCGTACAATTATAACTGTTAGTTCTAAACAATTTAATCATGCGAAAGCCGCGGAAGCAAAGTTGCTGTTCTGCAAGCCGGAGCGGTTATTGAAATATTGCTGCCTGGAATGCGAAGGATAGGGCCTAAACCATCTGATGTCAAGCTGGCCGCAGATGGTATCAAAGAAGCGCACAAAACAAACTGAAGTGGAAAACAGCATTGGGGAATTTATTGCTATACAAATGTACAAAGAGCAATGCGGTGAGATACAACGGTGGTGAAACAGATTTACGGCTAACCACACTATGGGAAATAATACCACGCAAATTTATATGTGGTGCAAAGCCGTTATACACGCTTTCTTAGGTATTATTTTTAATATACTTCAATCTCTAAAGTACCAAAAATCTGTTTACGACCAAATTCCCGTTTTTTAAGAGGACTCGTACAAAATTGTAACTGTAACTCGTTGGGTATACAAGTAAAACACATATAAATTCAAGCCTTTATATCGGTAATGAATGCATCTTTCGTTCGTCAACGATATGACCGATAACTAAAAGTTGGGGCAAAAATGTCCACAAAAATTTTGCTCGAATCTACGAAATATTAAATTCATTGACAACAAAAAATATTTAGTAGTAGTTAGGTGATAAAATCTTAAGAGTAAACATATTTTTTACTTATCTAATGTGAGATATCATTTGAAAATAGAAGCTCTGAGTCTATATTAACTTACTGTACTGAACATTTTGTCGTTGAAAATGAAGAACTCTATATATGAGAAGGGAAATGAACCGTCTGCCTTTAGGTTAGCTTATGACTTAAGTCTATAATAAACAGAGATATCACTGTATAGAAAATTGTATGACTGAAAATGCAGAACGCTATGTATCAGAAAGGAAGTGAACCATCTACTTTTAGGTTAGCTTTTGACTTGAGTCTATAATACATAGAGATACCACTGTACAGAAAAGTTTGTTGTTGTTTTTTGGTGTTTAACGTCCGACTATTGTGAACACTTGGGCTAATGCAGACGATGGGATGATTTATAGGCATATGAAAATTCCAAGCCCTTGCCGGGAATCGAACCCGGGTCCTCGGGGTGAAAGCTCAGTACGCTATTCACTACAGAAAATTGTGTGACTGAAAATGGAGAACGCTATCTATCAGAAGGGAAATTAACCATCTACTTTTAGGTTAGCTTTTGACCTTAGTCTATAATATATGGAAATCTCACTGTATATGAAATTGTGTGACTGAAAATGGAGAACGCTATCTATGAGAAGTGAATGAAACCACCTACCTTCAGGTTAGTTTTTGACATGAGTCTATATAATACATAAAGATTTGACTGTATAGAAAATTGTGTAACTAAAAATGGAGAACGCTATCTATCAGAAGGGAAATTAACCATCTACTTTTAGGTTAGTTTTTGACCTTAGTCTATAATATATGGAAATCTCACTGTATATGAAATTGTGTGACTGAAAATGGAGAACGCTATCTATGAGAAGTGAATGGAACCACCTACCTTCAGGTTAGTTTTTGACATGAGTCTATATAATACATAAAGATTTGACTGTATAGAAAATTGTGTAACTAAAAATGGAGAACGCTATCTATCAGAAGGGAAATTAACCATCTACTTTTAGGTTAGCTTTTGACCTTAGTCTATAATATATGGAAATCTCACTGCATATGAAATTGTGTGACTGAAAATGGAGAACGCTATCTATGAGAAGTGAATGGAACCACCTACCTTTAGGTTAGTTTTTGGCATGAGTCTATATAATACATAAAGATTTGACTGTATAGAAAATTGTGTAACTAAAAATGGAGAACGCTATCAGAAAGGGAATGAACTTTTAGATTTGCTTTTGAAATTAAACTTAAGTTATTTCTTAATATATGATATACTTATGATATTTAATAGACATTTTAGTGAAGTGTAAGATAATTTCACGTTGATGGAGTAATTTATAGATTTAAGAATGTGCAGGTAATAGGAAAACGAGTTCAGAGCGCTCTGATGTCGGGTTTTGATACTAAGTGCGATATATCTTTCATTCTGGCTTCTTGATTTTAATATTGGGTGGAAGTTCTATGTATTGTAATGACTTAAGGACAGAGAGTGATACTGATTCCAAATGCTGATATGTATATATATATATATATATATATATATATATATATATATCCGCATATATAATATATCACTTCTGTCCTTAAGAACAATAATAGAACTTCCATCCAATATGAAAATCAAGATGCCAGAATGAAAGATATATATATATATATATATATATATATATATATATATATATATATATATATATATAACACATTTCATAGTCTCTGAAGGTAATAACTGCTCCAATAAATCTATTTTCGTAACAATCACCTCATTTTATTACTTCATAGACATAATTTTATCATAGACATAAAGTTCTTTGATAATTGTTTGCTCCGTTAAGCATACCACTATATAAGTAGTTTTATGAAACTGATATAACTATGGTATTTCAATATCACAAAGTTTTTCTGGAATTCCAGGGAACCGAAAGTGAGAACAAAGCTATCGCCGATGTTATAAAAGCAACGTGTAAATTATGTACCGCTTCCTTTGGGTTTTTATACCGTCGTAAAACAACAAGTAATGAAATCGTGTTTTACGGCGGTCGACAGTTTATGGGGAAATTTATGGCGGGAGACAGAATTGGGAACGTTTTTAAATGTATAAACACGTGGAAACCGCGGAACATTTGGTAGCTATATACTTTACAAAATTATTGTGTATTTACAACAACAAATGTGCATTACTTTGTTGCTGCACTGATTACTGAAAGTAAGTGATACAATATTTGTTTGAAATATTCCCAGATATTCAAAAATTAATATTACTTTATAATAAAGAAAATTTGTTTTAATACATCTAAAGTTAATAAACCTACACCACGAATATATTTGTAAGTTTATTGTGTTAACAATTCTATATCACAAAAGAATATATAGGCATCACAAATTTTTAAGAGGCATTACAAATTTTAAATATTATTAAATGTCAGTAGTTCAAAAAAAAGACCTCACAGTACTTTCATAATCTATGAACAGAGCTCTCCACGAGAGCGACTGTAAGTTTTTGCGACAATTTAACTGGTAAACATAATATACGAAAATCATTACTTGACAAATTTATTAAACATTTTCTGACTTTCTGCATTAAGCGGTCAAAATTATGGCAGGTTTTGCCGTTCAGCCAGTATTACAGGAAATAATCAACAAGTACACTCCTAACGTTGAATCATAGCGTGTCATTTTGAAAAAGAAGTGAAAGGAAAAAATCTTATATGTAAGTCTTTCGGGCATCATGAAATGTACCTTCGTATATAATTTCAAAAAATCGTCCAGTGCGTTTGATTAAATTGCGTACACTCCACACTGTTGAATCAAATGCTGTAAATTTGAAACGGAAGTAAATACGAAAAAATGTTACACATACTTCTTTTGGGATTTATACACCTTTTTACCAAATTTCGAAACAATCGGCCAGTGCGTTTGATTAAAATTACGTACACTCGTTATTACTAGTCAGAGGTCGCCATCTTAAAACGGAAGTGAATGGGAAAAATTCTCACACATATTGGACTTTATACAAGGTTCCAAATTTTGTACTAAATTTCATAAAATTCAACCAAAACTTTTGATTAAAATTGCATATTTTCGTTATCGTTAAATCAGAGGTCGCCATCTTGAAAAGGAAGTAAATAGGGGAAAATGTTATATATATATATATATATATATATATATATATATATATATATATATATATATATATATATATATATAGGTAATTTGACTTTATAGAAGATATTTTCGTACTAAATTTGATAAGTCAGTGTTTGGCAAAAACTGCACACTCGTTATTGTAAATCAGAGTCCGTCAATTTGACAAGGAAGTGAATAAGAAAAAACATACAGATATGTCGTTCAGGCTTTATACAAGGTACCTCCGTAATAAAATTTAAAACAATCGGTCAATGCGTTTGGCCGAAACTGTGCGACAAACACAAACCAAATGCCGAACGGTAGAGACCTCCCTTCGCTCGGTCAATTATTATTGAATTGTAAACAAATTTTAAAATTAATAGTTAACAATTCTCTTTATTAAAGACTTAAAAAGCTATTAATTATCATACAAGTATTAAAAACTTTATTGTTCTAGTAACTGTACTTTATTGTTCTAGTAACTGTACTTGATTACTTAGTTTGTTTAACTATTGTTTTTGTAAGGATTAGGTGATTCTGCGCTTAATAAAAATTATACTGTAAAACCGATTAAACAATAGCACAACAAATATCGATTAACGATATATCACAACGATATAGATTAAACAATACCATAACAAGTATCGATTAACGATATATAACAACGATATCGATTAAACAATACCATAACAAATACCGATTAACGATATATCACAACAACATCGATTAAACAATATCACAACAAATATCGATTAACGACATATCACAACAATATCGATTAAACAAATATCGTAAGTGCAAAATAATTACTTTATATTTTGTAAATAGGTTATGTTGGTCACAAGTAGGACGGTTGATAGTGCAAAACGTTCTTGACCCTTTTATTTCGTCACCCGAACAACGCTTAACTTGTCCAGCATTGGACACAGATTAGTGTAACAGGTTGAGTGGAACAATTTGACTGGAAAATCCGGCGCCATTCTTGTTCGCGGTGCTCCATTTATCTTTTTCCGCTTCCGCTGTCCGTTACAATCACTTCCGCACTAGCGGTTTTGCATTCAATCCGAATTCTTTAATTTCGCCCAGCGACCTTGACTTCACTTGTAGGATTATTGTACAGTAGTGAGTTTTAAACATTTTTAATTAGTTCATAATTTGACCGGGTGGCTGAGAAAAAGCATTCAGGCATATGAAATACATTCGTATTGTTTGTTGTTGCTGGATATAATAGTTTTTGAATCGGTGTTGAAATTGTAGTTAACAAAAGACTCGCCAGCAGCAAGGACACGTGGTGGCTCAGAAAAAGCGTTCAGACATATGAAATCAAGCGTATGCTGCTGTATGCAATAGTTTTGTGAATCGGTGTTGAAATTGTAGTCAACAAATGACTCACCAGATGGCAGCAAGGCAAGTAGCTAAAAAAAAACATTCATGCATATGCACGTGTATTGTTATTGTTGTTGTATGCAATAGTTTTGCGAATCGGTGTTGAAATCGTAGTTAATAAAAGCCTCACCAGATAGCAACAAGGGTACGTGGCTGAGAAAAAGCATTATTGCATATACAGGCGTATTATTGTTGCTGGATAAAATAGTTTTGTGAATCGGTGTTAAAGTTGTAGTTAATAAATACCGTACCAGATAGCAGCTAGGGTACGTGGCTAAGATTAATATAGGGCTTATTTTTAGGTGAGATTAATATATGTGAGTTTGACGTAGTCAATAACATTCGTGATTGAAATAACAGTACGACAACTGTTTCAGTTGAAACCAAATTTTCAATCACTTTTACACTAAATAAACTTTAACGTAAATCAATTTAATTAAAAACATGTTTTTCGCACTCTATACTTTATTTTTTTCAATAGACAACAAATGTGTCGCTTAATTTGCTTGTTTGATTTACAAATCCTTACACGATGATTTTTTTCTACCAACTTTTGAGCAAAATCTCACGAAATAACTTTGACTAAGGAGTAGATCTTCTCTTTCTTTTTACACCTGCTTTGTGGAGATACTTAAGTATCTTTTTTATAAGTAATAATACACCGTGAATTTAAATAAATTTTTATGCTATTTTTAAATAGGTTTGGCTAAATAACCTAATTTTGTTATCTCTTCCAACGCCATACTAAGATATTTATTTTAGTAAAACAGCAAACAGTTGGAAAAAAGACTTTCTGATTTTCTTTAATTTTCAATTTTTTTTCTAATTTATGGCGAATAAGGTTTTTAATGAAACGTGTTATTAAACTTAATTGCACTAACGTTTACAATGTTAACACCAACGAAAGTACACAACACTTTGTACCAGTGAGACAGTCAGTAAACAAAATCGCTAACTCAAACACTGTTTATAGTCCGCAATTTATTTGTATATATATTTTTTTACTCCGCGCTACTTTTAAGTCCTTCCTTCTCTGAAATGTCAATTAAGTCTCCCTTTATAAAAGGACAATGCCGTCGACGCCATTTATAATCCTTAATCCAGGATATGACGTTAAGTGGATGAATTTAATATCCTTGACAGCAGAGTAAAGAAACCTTTCCTTCCGTAATTTACCATTTTTCCATTGTTATAACACTTTTGTTCGAAATAATTCGGTCGTTGTCGTTGTAACCAAAAATAAGCAATTAGAAATAATAAGTAATGGAACAATGAATTTAACTGGCATTACGTTTGTTTTCATGAATTTTTGCTATAATCGTCTGTATTGTTAAATTAAAAATTATTTGTCTGTGCGGAATAGAAATATAACATATTACGTAGATCGTTATAACGATTTGCATCGTACATTTTATTTATCAGGCGCCGCTTCCGTGGCCTAGTTGATAGCGTACTGGGCTTTCTCCGCGAAGACCCGGGTTCGATTCCCGGCCAGGACTTGGCACTTTTCATACACTATAAATCATCCCATCGTCTACATTAGCCCAAGTGTGCACAATAGTCGGGCGTTAAACAGAAAAAAAAATTATCAGGCGGTCTTGCAATTAATTTCAATCGCGGTTCCTTCATTATTGCAATAATTACGCAGAAAATTGCATCGCCCTTTATGATATGCCTGAATTACGGTTATCGATCGATTTATGGTATTCAAAGACACTCGATTTCATAATGTTTGTTCGATTTAACATAACCTCAACATTGCTACTGACAATAAAGGTAATTTGTGAACGTGATTCCTATATTTCCATGAATATTTAAAACCATAATAAATATTTAACGGTATCACCGATTAAGATATCGCAGAGGAGTATTGGTATCTAGTATTTCTTATAAAGGTTACACGTTTTAAACGTGTTTAATTTTAACATAAAACAGTAGTCAATGTTTTATTCGTGGGCTTTACATGTCCAAATAAAGCTGGTAACGGGTTTTTTGACGTAAAAAAATTTTTAGGCGGACGTAGCACTGTTGTAAGAGCACAAACTACAAAGAGCAAAAATAAAGCACACTGAGTATTAATGAATTTATTTTTATAGTGAGCTGTAATTTAACTGCATTCGTGCTATGATTTCTGCTTCTGAAAGGAAGGGTCATGAGTTCAAATCCCGGTACTGGCCTCAAACCTTATATATTTAATAATTATTTATTTAAAATTAAATATTTCAATAAGTTTAATAATAAAACTATTTGACCAGTGTAATCTTTTGCAGATAAATACCTAAATTAGGCTACAGTAATTACTAAAGACAGAGTCTTTTATATAACATTTACCTATTAGAGCTGATCTAGTTTGTCATACCAATTCTACTTTGAAAACAGATTCAGTCAATAATTATTTAAGTCTTAGACACAGTAATCATTTTAATATTACATTCGACAATGTTTTTTTAACAATTAGTTTGTTTTGGTATGCACACATTAATTCTGTTATCTATGCCTGTATTGTGCGGAAACAATTTATACTGCTCCTGAAATTATTTTGTTCACTTTTATCGGTTTTAAGTCGGTTTTATTTTTTTAAGCCTTAAAATAGAGAAGTGAGAGGCGTGAGAGTTCTCTAGCGTTCTGATCTTTAAATACACCATATATATAGTATCAGTAATGCTTAGCGTAATAATACATGAAATATTTTCAAAGTAACATTTACACTATTATACATACCCGCGCTCCGTATAGCACAAAATTGTTTTGTGTATCTACAGTTAAATGTAACTTGCCCTTATTTCGTCTAAGATTGTTCTCTAATGTTAAGTGTACAAATGAAATAAGTTTAACAATAAAAATTTAAATTATAATTAACGCCATAATATTTCATTACCAACTTATCTAGAACAAAATTGTTTAAAGCATTTATGTTTAAACAAATGTATATTGCAAATTGTATATACATAATTTGCTTAAATAATGCGGTGTTTCAATTATTGCGAAACACCGTTGTAGGCCTATTACATTTTTATCCCACTATTATTAGAACATTACAGCTGGATACATTATTGATGTTTTATATTTTTAATTATTGTCTTACATTGTAAATAATGGTATATTATATATGTGTGAATAGTTACAAAATAAATTGTTAGAAGTAACTGCCAATTTGTAAAACTCTTAAATTAATTTAGTTTTCACCATTGTTGAATAGTGTTGAACAGAAACTTCTGAATGTCATAATGTTTTCTTCAGCGTATTGCAGAATAACAAATCGAGTAACTGTTAATCGAACAGTTTAGGTAATCCAATTGTTTTCAGATAATAAGTTTTTCAACAGCATTTAAACAATGTTTCAAAAATATTTATCTTAATATTAATTTTTGGAAAACGTTTTACTCTTATTAGCTGTTCAGATTTTTGTCAAAAAATAAATTATTTCTCAAAAATTATATCGATTAAATTGCCGCTCTGCAGAAAGTTCGTTACGTAAGAAATTAATTTGAAGTCATAAACTATTTATTAGGAATTCCGACAACTTGAGAACTGTAAGCTACGTTAAAACAAAAATTATTTGTGTAGCACTTTCAATTTTCTAACATTCTGTAAAGCTTTCAAATTAATCGCTGCAGACAGCGATTAAAATTAGAAAATAAATTCAAAGCATTTTCAAGTTCATTTTTGAATTTTCAATGGATTTTGAAAACTTTTCATAATAATTTATGCACATTTTAGATATGATTATGATAGTATAAAACGTATAGGATAAAAATTAAGTTTCATTAGTGTTTTGATTCTTTACTGTATTTACAGTGTCCGCACATTTAGTGTTCAACGAACACTGCTTTGTGACCAAAATCATCCAATATATTACAATTTTTGAATAAATTCAGTATAAAAATAACATTTTACTTTCAAATTACATTGAAAATACGAAAATAAACATTAACTATAATCAGGTTCATTAAGTATTTCGATTAAAAAAAAAATATTTTATACAGCTATTATCGAAAATTATTATGGTGAAATAGATATTAAAAAAGTTCAATAGAAGTTAAGTTTTATTTTAAGATTTGTAATTAGCGTCATTTTGAAAAAAAATATTTTAACACATTAACTAGTGAGTTAATGTACATGACCACTGCACTTGCTCATTTTCCAACGGAAATTCCCAAGTAGAACGAAGAATATAATAGAACGATATACATATTTAAACCAACATTCCATTAATCATAGAATAAACAAAGGTTATATCACCAACACAGACAACAAATACTACATAACATCATAATATATACATCTCTCCATTGTATTTATAACAATATATTTTGTAACGAAACACCTCAAAAAACCCAAACATTTCAAACTAATATTGCTCTAACTAAACATTACTTGACGACGAAACGTTCAAACTTACAGAATAAAACTTTATTAAATATTTCACATCCTTCCTTTAACCTTTTCCTCTCTATTGATGTTAAATATGTCAACCTTAATTTTTGATCAAATATTTTATTAACATTTGAGATTAATTTAAACTCATTATTTCTTTACCTTTACCCTATTCTACGTTCTGTAAAACAAGTTTTTTTGTTGAATTTAATATTTTGCTTAAGTAAACGAGATTTTAGAAGTTTAATTTTACAAAAGAGAAGCGTTTAAAATTTACCTGAGATATGAAAACCGTTTCGGAACAGATTTGACGGAACTTCTTGCTAAAGCAAATGTAGGAATTCCAGAAGTGAATTCTACGTTGAAGTGAAATTATTATGTAATTTCTGTTACTTTTCTATTTGATTTTATGTATCGAGAGGTTGTAAGCATATCTGCTAATCTAACGGAGTAGATCGTTTCAACTTTTCTTGAATCTTGAAAAATCTTCTTGAATCTTCAAACAAATCTTTAAAAATAGGATTTTATTCCAAGCAGTTTTGGTTTAATGTTATAAATTGTAAGTCAATCGCTCGATTATTTCTCTCGTTATCGCGCTTAAAAATTGCTCACACACACACACACACACACACACACACACACACACACACACAAACAGATGCGAAATTTTAAAAGCCATTCTGAAATTGATCCTAATATTACATGAATGAAAAGGAAAAGAGGTTAGGACATATTATATTTTTAATTATGTTGTTACCGGTAATTGAACGTTAGTATTTATTGTACATTAAAAGCAAAGTCTTTTATTTAAGGACATTTAAAAATTAGAACTGGACTAGATTCCCTTACCGATTCTACTTTCAAAACTGTTTCAGTCAGTAGTTATTTAAGTCTTTAATATACTTTAAAAAAATTTTAATATTCTTACATAAAATTTTGAAAATGTATGTACATTTAAAATGTTTTACAAGAAAAAATTAGAACTTCTTTTCAAAAAAGTGCTCGGAAAACTCATTTTGGTATGTCGTATATTTTCTAAAAGTGTTCGTAATTTGTCACCGCGGAGGACTGTTGTAGGAAGTTATATGAAAAACATATAGTGACCAATGAAGAAAGATTACTTTTTTTTTTAACGTCCGACTATTCTGCACACTTAGGCTAATGCAGACGATGGGATGATTTATAGCAAATGAAAATGCCAAGCCCTGTCCGGGAATCGAACCCGGGTCCTCGGGGTGAAAGCCCAGTACGCTATCAACTAGGCCACCGAGGCGGTTGGAAGAAAGATTACTACAGGAAGTGTAACAGGAAAGATGATACAACCTGTCAATTTGTGAAACCGATTTTACAAATGTAAACCTTGTAATCTAGTTCTATTTTGTTTGATTTGTCGTTTAGGCTTGTTAAAAATATCTCTCCATTGTTTCCCGTCATTAGTTAAGTCAATATAACTCTTCTGGTAGCTAATGGAGACTTGCCCCCGGCAAAATCAGGTTCTAACGTAATCCACTTACGCAAGTTGCTAAATTAAATTTCCGTCAATACAGTGTTTGCTGTGCAAATTCAGTTACGTCAATACGAGTATTTATCCTCCACAACGAATTTAATTTATTCGTCAACATTACTTGTTCTTTATTCAAAGTTTAGATTGTTTTGGTCCACATAAAACATATAAAAACATAAAAATATATGATGCGTGACTATAACTAAAGATAACGGTTTTGGTGAATACTAACTGAGACTTCACTAATATATATGTCGGAAAACTTACCCTTACGTGTCGTCACCCTATTGTGTTCCTCTTGTACTTCACCTTAAACCGACTCCAGTGCCTCTACCTCCAAAATTTTGTGATGGGTGTCCTTGTAAAAATTGTTGTCTGGTTGCTGAAGTTCAAAATGTCTATTACTTTTTGATTCTAGGGGGTACATGGTTTAAGATTCCTGTCCGCACTGATGGTAATCAGGCGAGACTTATGGTAATCCCACCCTTTACTATTGAGGTGACTCTTGATGTACGGACGGTCTCAGGGACCTCATTCTGAACTGTACAAATCGAAAGAAGACGTTTCGTAATCGCTGGTCACGGCCTCCATAAGTTGTAACAATCCCACGGTATGTACTACTCAGTGGAGAGGGGCGTGAGAAGGCATGCGTATTTACAAACACTGTTTATAGATCTGGTCCGAATTTAAACCTTATCACACAAGAAAAATGTAAATAATATCCTAATCTATTATAATTTAGTAATAATACATTTATAAATCGAGATACATCACACGTGAATATATTCATAGTTTTTTTCCGGCGAAAAACCTTTAAGATTATCATCGTCGAGGCGTGATATTAAAGTGGAAAACAAATATAAAAAGCAAATCAAAATTAGAAACATTACAAAAACAAGTTAACAAAAGAAGAATAGTTAAAACCAAACACAATAAAACTATATAAACATTTTCCTAAAACTAGTTAACAATAACATATAACTAAAAAAAATAATACAATCTACACAATTGTAAGACTATCTATAAAATGGCCTTACAATAAAAATAATAAAAATAATAATAATAAAATAATAATAATAATAATAATAATAATTATTATTATTATTATTATTATTATTATTATTATTAAAAATCTTAAAAGAATCAAAAAAGCTCAGGATGATCAATTACTTATGCAGATTAATGAAGACTTCTCCAAAAACAATGTAAGAAATTTTTATAAGAATTTTAAGAAGAAATTGACTAAGTACGATCCTCCAACTCTACAATTTCAGGACAGAGGTGGGAATGTTGCCCCTAACAATAGGGATATTTGTAGAATATTAGCGGAATATTTCGGAAATCTCCTTAATTGTGAGGTACCATCAGTAAAGATGGACTTTAATATATCTCCATCAACTAAACCTGACTCAGAACCTCCAACAGTCGATGAACTCCAATCAATAATATCGAATCTCAAGAATTATAAGGCTTCAGGAGAAAATCAAATCACAGCTGAACTTTGGAAAAATGTTAACGAAAGTGCTATACAGTCTCTCAGAAACATCCTTGAAGAAATTTGGATAAGTGAAAGAATCCCCCATGATTGGAAGACAGCACTCATACATCTACTTCATAAGAAAGGATCCAAATCTGACCCTAACAACTACAGAGGGATATCTCTCCTTGACGTAACATACAAGTTATTCTCAACTGTCCTACTACATAGGGCAGAACCTCAAATGGACCATCAACTTGGAGAATACCAGGCGGCTTTCCGGAAAAGGAGATCCTGTCCGGAACAAATCCTTAACCTCAAACACATCATGAACTACCAAAAGTCAAGGGATAAATCGTATGTTATCACTTTTATTGACTTTCAAAAAGCATACGACTCTATAGATAGGGAATCCTTATTCTCAGTTCTGAAAGAACTAGACCTTGATAACAAAACCACAAATCTTATCAGGGAAACATTAACTAATACATTCTCCAAAGTTTAATTCAGGGGAGAACTCTCACCCCTTTTGAGATTAAAACAGGAGTCCGACAAGGAGATGGACTCTCTCCATTGCTATTTAATTGTGATCTAGAAAACGTAGTTAGAGAGTGGAACGTGAATACGCATAGTGGAATCAGACTAGGAACTAAGAACAAAGGCATTAAGGTAAATTGTTTGGCTTTTGCGGATGACATGGCCTTACTAGCTGAGACATTGGAAGAAGCTAAGGAACAGACTCTTGAACTCCAGAAGCAAGCGTTAAAAATGGGACTTAAAGTTTCATTTGAAAAGACTAAAATATTGACAAACATACAAAATTCACCAAAAAAGCTTCAAGTGGGAGAACAATACATTTAGATAGTGAAAGAATTCAAATATCTTGGGGAATGGACCAGCTGGAACGCCCTAGAGAAAAAAAGCTATGGAATCTTGGAGAAATAAAGTTGACTTAGCCTTCCAACTTACCAAGGACACATACAACAAGAAGTCCCTCTCCTGGAATACAAAGATAAGGCATTATCATACGGTAATTAAACCAGAAGACTTATGTGCAGCTGAAACATTATCTCTCACAACCCAAGACCCACTTGGAAGGCTGGAGATCAAAGAAAGAAAGATATTACGAAAAATCTTAGGCCCCAAATTCCGTAACAACCAATTACTCCACATCAGTAATAAAACTCTTTACCAAAAAACTGAAACACTTTAAGACACAATAAGAAAAAGGAGAATTTATTTTTATGGGCACATCCTCCGAATGGACAAAAATAGACTAACCAAAAAAATATTTGACTACTTTCGCAGTAGAAGAGTCAAACCACTTTGGTTTAGAAAAACGGAGAAAGACACAACAGAACTGCAGATCATTGACACTATGCTCATGGACAGAACAGCCAAAACAATAACCAAGGACAAGAAACAACGGTTCCAAGGCAAAGTCAAATCCAGGCGAACGATCCAAATCTCTGACGAAGAAAGAAAAGCAAGATCACAACGAAGGAAGGCAAGAACATTAAAAATGATTGGGCTACGAGGAAGGCACAGAACATTAAAAAGTGATTGATTTAGTGTACCCCAAAGTTGGGTGAAACCAAAAAAGGAATAATAATAATAATAATAATAATAATAATAACTAATACTAAATAACAATGAAAACAAAGCAAACAATAATAAATTGAAATAAATAAATAACCAAATATATACAACTTGTTGCAGGGCTGTAAAGATGTTCTAAACATTATTTTAATTAAATTTTATCATAAAATCCAGACAATGAAGGAATTTCAGAGTCCGGTCAATGGCCGAAACATTACCTCCCAACATCGTCCGCAAACCATTTCCCACACCACATATACGTAGAGTATTTTGGAAGCCATAACAGTCCATTAATATATGTCTTACTGTGATGGTTTCTTCACAAAACCCACATTGAGGCGGGTTCCCGCGTTACATCAGAAATGCATGCGTTAACATGGAGTGACCAATGTAAAGGCGGGTAACCACAACCTCTTCCCTATGACTTGCACGTATTGACGACCGCCAAGGACCAACAGTATTTTTAATTACCCTCAATTTTTTACTGTAGCTGCCCATTAATTTTCCCACTTAAGAATCAAATGTGGAAGAATCAAATGTTTCACATGACCAAGAAAGTCCGACAAAATCACACGTTGTGTGCATGGCAGCAGAAAAGTTCCTTCCTTTGCCGCATTATCCGAATTAGTCCAACTATGCCACAGTGACCAAGAACCCAGAAACATGATACTCTAGCACCTCTTAGTTCAAGTCATGGAGCACAGAATATCTTGAATCAGAGGGTTTACCGAATACATATCGTGAATTTCCTTGAGTGCACTTTTTGAATCGGAACAAACTAGGTAATGCAAACAGTCGACTTCAATATTGTTCAGAGCCTTTAAGATGGCAAAGAGTTTGGCAGTAAGACACTACACATTGAGCGTAATCCTTACTTATACTTTTCGTCTATTGAGTAAAACGCACCCAACATTATTATTCATCTTAGAACCATCTGTGAAAATAAATTTAGCAGATGTGATAGGCTATGATATGAATTAATCAGTCGAAAACATTCACGTTGATGCAAAATATTAAGAGTGTTGTCTTTCAGGTATGTACATAAGGCGAAATCAAAGATCGGGGTATTGATAATCCATGGAGAAACAAGACGAAAGGACCTTTGAAACAATAGGCATAGTTCAATAAGCAAGTCTACAAAAACACGAGATGTTCTAACGCCAACAGGGACAGTAGCATGCGGTCGGAATTTATATTTTTAGAGCAACTGATTATGGGAAATATTATGAGCAGAGTGCCATGGTTTAAATAATAAATTATATTCGTAACTTACTTGTAACTGATGTCTCCGAAGATAGTTCGACATAATCGGCTAGAATACTCATGACGGGACTTGAAAGGAAATTAAATTTATAACAAATGCTGACATTTTTTTGTAATTGATTTAATAAAAAATCCAAAAAATCTGCATTCAGCATTTTTTTACATGTACAAGTAATAGTGGAATATTCAAAAAATTAAAAGGTGTAAAAAAACCTTGCTGTGCTCGAACTAGCTTCTTTTGACAACTTTCAATGTAAAAATTGTTTAGAAGAAACTAACGCCATCTATTAAGAAACGGAAAAAATATTTTTGCATATGCAAATTTAGTTAATTAATTAAAGCACAACGAAGCAAAATTTGATTTGCCTAATTATTGAGTGTTATCATCGGAAGCAAGCATTTGCAAAATTTCAAGTCGATTGGGTGATGAAAGTGGGTTAAAAATCGATTACAAGATTTGAACCATAAAACATACAGACAAAGGAAGCAAGTTAAGAAAGAGCTTGTAAACGGGGTTCGGCAAACAAAAAACTTTTGGAAATTCGTTTCAGCAAGGCAGTTGCTTGCTGCGAATATTTCTATAAATCTTCACATATGACAAAAACCTGACACAATTGAAATGTAGACTTCTAATTTTCTATTTGTTTCTCGATAATCACCGAAGATAGATATTTTTGAATATATTATTTATCTTTACATTTTCTTTAAGTTTGTTATCAATATCGTTAGAACCGATTTTCAGATATACGACATTATACATTTCATACGGTCAAGTGACAGTAAAAATTATTTTTTTAATTGACAACATCCTCTAAAATACGTCAAGTGCTTATAAACATAGTGTGTAAGTTGTGCACGAAAACAAAACCAACGTTGCTTGTTTACCAACGCAATAAAAAAATGTTGCTGCAAAGTTAATTTGAAAATAAAGCTACAGGTACTAGTTTATTACAGTCGATTTCATTGCTTGTACTGTTTTATTAATTCATTACCTACTTTTGTTTACATTTTATCTTGTGTAACACCGTGAGTGGTTGTTTATAACACTTGAAATAACTGTTGGAGTGCTATTTTTCACAGTGTATTTATTTGTGGAAGTGAGTATTTTAATTACGCGAAGGAAATATTGCTGGAACTAGTTCTGGGAAACAAAAATGTTTTCGTGTAATGAAACAGTCGTAACATTCGAAAGTCAAGTCAGGAGATCTGAACACGGTAATAGATACTGACTCAATAGTTTCAAATGTTGCTGAATATTGCCAGTAGGTTTCGGTATTAAATGAACAACAATAAACTATTATTTAATATTTTGTTTTGTCATTGTGCATCATATAAAGAAATAGCGTATAAAATCGATCTGGAAATTTTGATAGATTTTTACTATTTCATATCCTCTGAATCCAAAAAAATAGTTTTAACTTAGATGTGTGTGTGTGTGTGTGTGTGTGTGTGTGTGTGTGTGTGTGTGTGTGTGTGTGTGTGTGTATGTGTGTGTATGTGTGTGTGTGTGTGTGTGTGTGTGTGTGTGTGTGTGTGTGTGTGTGTGTGTGTGTGTGTGTGTGTGTGTGTGTGTGTGTGTGTGTGTGTGTGTGTGTGTGTGTGTGAGAGAGAGAGAGAGAGATCACTGGATATTAATTGATCCAATGATCAAATTTCGATAAAATTTGAATGTACACATCTCGAATCTTCAAGTAGGTCCATATGCAAACAAAGAGTTTTTAAAACCTTTTTGGTCAAAGATTGTTTAGAAAAAAATTTGGTCAAAATCAGATTTAACGATGTTGATAAAATTTATCTCTAACGTTGTCCGTGATTACACTAACTACAAATATGTTTTCCTACAGCCAAAAAATATCAAAGCGCGAATGAGCAAAACTTAAAAAAATCACTTCATTTCTCAAAATCGTTTTCTCAGATTTTTCTAATATTTTGGCCGTATTAGTAGATTCATAATTGAAATCAAAATGGCAAATTTCAAACTGAAGGAAGTTTCGGATCGTGTGTAACTCGACAATACCTTAACCCCTGTCGAGTTCCTTTTGTTCTTCGGTTTACTCTGGATATAAATATTTCTTTTTTTCAAATTTGGTACAATTATTTTGGTTTAACAACTTATATAAGACCAAATGTGACAATGTAGGCAGATATTCTTCTTTTCGCTCGATTTTTGGAAGAGAAATAATATTCAATTTGATGAATGTTGTGTTAAGAATATTGTTCCTTCATGGGCAAACACACACACACACACACACACACACACACACACACACACACACACACACACACACACACACACACACACACACACACACACACACACATGTATATGTATGTATGTGTGCGTGTGTGTGTGTGTGTGTGTGTGTGTGTGTGTTATATAAAATAACATAAAAGTTGTTTCTTGATTTTAATGGAAAACTAATTTCACTATCGTAATCTGCGTTAAAAACTGCAATATTATCATTTAAAATTTGCAACATGTATATATATGTTATATATATATATATATATATATATATATATATATATATATATATATATATATATATATATAGTAATATCATATATAGTAACATATATAGTATCATTTCAAATTTGCGAAATCTTTCAAAATTAAGATATTTGTTGACGCATGGTGGGTTTACTTTCTTATATTCAATGTAATTTGAAAGTTTTTTATGCGAATATAAGTTATGAAGATTTCAATGCTAATGGTGAAATTATAATTTTAAAAAGAAATTGCTTTTTGTAAATTCTCTTCTATCACGTTTACTAAACATCTGATTGCAGCTACTAGTTCACTTTTCATTGACCAACGTATCGAGAAGGAAATTCCTGGAGCATAACTTTAACACGATGCAGTATTGACAGACAAGAAAATAATCTGATGGCAAATGTCAGTTTACTTTTATAATAATGTCTTCAGAGGTACAAGAAATGGTACTCACACTATGTACAAAGTTTGGCACACTTTATAAATCATAACAAACCTGGAAATATTTAAATACATTTTTGTTTCTTAAATTTACCAAATTCTTCAGGTAACCAGAAAGAATTATAAGAAAACTTTTATGTTGTTATCTTGAATAATTCCGTTATTTAGAATTTTGCAATTTTTCTGTTTATATAATTGCTATATTTAGTTGCTTGAAATTGTTTAACAATAATCATTTACACCATTATAACGACTTAAAAAACGTAGTGTTCAAAGTTCAGTTTAGATATAATAATCGAAATTTAATTAGATTATATATTTTTTAACTTTTTGTACAGAAAAGTTTCTACAATTCAATTAAAAATACTTCGACTGAACATAAAATTCAAATTAAAAATAGTTAAATTAAACTCAAAGTAAACACATCAACTGAACTATATGACGGTAGCGGCTGATTCTTTATCAACAAATTATTTACGTACCAGTGTTAACAAATCAAGTTGCCACTTCCAATTAACGCTACTAAGCAAAAACTAAACTTTATTTAAACATAATAACGGCATATTTTTAAATATAATTGGGATTTGTACAAAACGTGACCTCATTATTTTTAAAACATTATTTTTTAATCCTTCCTACAAAGTTTTTTCTCTGAAATTGGGTTAATGGTATAATAGCTAGAGTACGACCATGGAACTAAAACATATTGTTCTACATACGATGCTATCCACATTTTTGGGACTTTAAATCTCGCTCGCGAACCTTAGTATTACCTTCTGTTGGTAAAATGGGCGGACAGCAACTCAGTGAATTAGTGTGCCAACAGCTGAAAGGATGAGAGGCCGCGTTCTTGCCTTACCTGTGTTTGTGTTTCAGTGCTGTGGCGATTTTCTAAACTTGTGTAAATACCTGATTTTAAGGAGCAAAGAACCCGTATCTAATTTTGCTTCAAGTTAAAAAAACACTGCTGCAGAAACCATCGCATGCTTTTCAAAACATTTGGTGTCAATGCTATGAGTCACAGTAAAACGTTTCTTTTTTATAGTAAAAACGCTCCTAAGATAGACGAACGTCTGCCGATGACATGAGCGATCACGACGACCATCAGAGAATCACAACATTGGAAAACTTACCGAAAATTCGAAATAATATTATTGCAGATCGTAGACGAACAATCCGTGTTGCTTTTGCAATCTTAGGAATATCGTACAGGTCCGTGCTACGCATATTTTGAGACAATTTGGGAATGAGGCACATTGCTGCAAATTTGTACCAAAACTGCTGAGCAGGAACCAATAATATCATCTCGTGGCTGTCTGCACTGAAATGAAAACTTCAGCAAGAGATTACCCCAACTTTATCTCCAATGTTGTAACCGGTGATGAGATATGGGTTTACGGTTATGAACCTAACATTAATCAGCAGTAGTCGCAGTGAAAGTGATCATCTTCAACGAGGTCATGTTCATTGTTTCCCCCTTTATTCAAAGGTGTTTTAGAGTCAATTTGTTTTTCCTTATCAAAATGTCAATGAAAAGTTTTATTGTGACGTTTTGAAGCAGCTACGTGAGACCCTTAGGCGTAAACTTTCAGTAAATTTGAAGAACAAGAACTGGGGTTCTCTACTACCAAACGTGCCTGCTCACATATCGCTAGTCATTCGGAGTTTTTTGGTTTCCAAAAACACAGTACTGATTCCTCCCCACACTACTCTCCTAATCTTGCCCTTTTGACACTTTTCTCTGTTTCCCAAATTAAAATTGAAATTGAAATTTTCACAATTGCGAAGTTGCAGGCAAAATCATAGGACATCCTTCTAACACTTATTCTTGCAGACTTCCAGGGATGTATGGAATCACAGAAAAAGCGCTGGGATCGCTGTATCCATGCCCAAGGAGACTAAGTGAACGGAATATGTAGACATGGTAAGCACATTTTACTCTTTTGGGTAAAACCTTTAAGTAGTAGTAACATGTACAGTTTTAGAATGGTCGTTAAACATTTTTAATAGACTATATTAAACTGTAGCTTTTGCAATTTTAGTCCGATTTGATTTGAACTTGGGACAAAAATTTATATTGATAATAGCTTGGGTAAGTTTGTTATCCGACAAAATACGTTCTACTTTGTCCATAACGTCCCTGTTGCGAGGCTTAATTTATATTTTTGTAAAAAGTGTTCGACTAGTAGTTCAAATAACAATAAGCCTCGCAGTATATTCTTAGTTAATTGTTTGGTCACCGCTCCACGACAGCGCTGTGATCCGTTCGTAAGCTTTCACGTCACTTAAGCGGTTACCATCAATTTAGGGTAAATGTTACTGGACCAACTTTATTGGAACATTTAGGCTCTTACTCCACGAAGCGGTCGAAATTATGATAGATCTTGCCGTTCAGCCAGTATTACAGAAAATGCCAGCAACTTAATTCGTCATCGTTATATCAGAGGCCGCTATTTTGAAACGGAAGTGAGTGGGAAAACTTACATGTAGGTTTGTTAGGGTTTCGTATAAGGTACCACTGTCACAAATTTAGAAACAATCAGTCAAGGCGTTTGGCCAAAATTGTGTAACAAACACACAAACCAATTGTCCAGCATTCTAGTTTCACTCGGTTAGTAGAAATTCCTTCGGTGATTTTTTTTTTAATTTTAATTTTGAAATGTAATTATTTCGAGACATTTAAGATTTTGCAAAATGATGAAATCTTCTAAGTTGTTATCAAATCAGCTTTTTGAAATATTTTGTTTATTTAATGGCATTCAGTTTTGAATATGTTGCATCTAGATGCAACATGCAACGGTTATAACTTACATTTTTTGTATTTACGAATCCACATGTAACAAAATTGTATTTTAAAACAAATAAAAGCAGAAAATATAACTTTACAACAATAATTTCACAGCAAACTCGATGGATTGTTTCGTGTAATCCCAGCTGAAAACACGATGTGCATTAGCCAGTAGAAACACAACAAACTTATTTGTGTGCACAAGTTACTAAAATAACTCAACACGTTTCTGTGCTGCACGATTTGGGAGTTGGGAGTAATTTCATCTTTCGTTATTGTTTTAAACAGTTTTACTACCACTTTTAAACAATTTTACTTTAATGCTTTTGATTATGTTTGGGTGGAAAATTGACGTGAAAATTGTTTGCAGTATATTTTATCGTTTGGGTATTTTGTTAAATAGCTGAACAAATACAACCAAACTATTTAGTACTCGTTTTATTAATGAAATAATAACATGTTCATAAATTTTCACAAGGTTTTTATTTGAGTCTTTCCAACCAAGATTTCACTTGGTAAAATTGTCAAAGGCACATAACATGTTGAAGTTAAAACAGCTACTACAACATTATATTTTTGTTTGGACAAAAACAAAATCTACAGGCCTAAGAACTAGGAATTGGATAATGACCCTCGACAATGGTTTTAAAAGTAACTTTAATTGTTCATTTTACTTAAAACTAAACTATTTATTTCTATTTTAATTGCCTAGATTTGTTAAATACATGTACTACGTATTTTAAAATCCGTATTTTAATAAAAATCAGAAATACGAAATATCTCACGTGGTTAGCAAAACTAGAGTCTGCATAGCCTAACATGAAACTTCTGTTGTGTTCTTCTATTCTAAATTTAAATTTACGACCAATTTTCAAGGTAATTATCCCATCCTCCTAGTTCTTAGGTCTGTTCAGTTGGTTTTACAAAACAAAAATATAACGTTTTATTAGCTGTTTTAATTCCAATCTTTTAAGTGGCCCTAAGAATGCTTTAACGAGTGAAACCTTGGTTGGCAAGACTCAAATAAAAATGTGTAAATATACCACGTGCTATTATTTCATCAACATAACGGATTTCCACCAGTATTAACGGTCTAAGTTTAAGCTATTCAGTACTCGTTTTACTTGTCAACTTTCAACTACAAAATTTAACAGAGTGATCATTCTTAAAAAAGTATGAGCTTAGTTTAAACATATACGAAAATTCATAACTTGAATTAATATACTACATTTAAAGTTAAATATCTTTATTGGCTCTACTGCTTTTTTTCCTACATACTACGCCTTATATAACGTATTGGTACGCAGATAGCATTTTAAATTGTTTTATATTACTGAAGAATGTTTTATCAAACAAAAGAATTTGTAATTTATGCCAATTTTTCCAGGATAGATTAAAAAAAAGGAAAAACTAATTCATTTACGAAACTAATGTATTTGACAAAGAATTTAACAATAACCATACTGTAGCAAAAGAATTTTTTATAATTCACTGAACATGCAAATTTGTCACTAGTTATTATGGTTCATTGAACAGCAGGAATGTGTTGCCACGTTACAAGAATACAGATTTTATTGGTTTTTTGCACGTACTGAACAGATATGTATGTAAAAGTTGATCATTTCCGCAATTCTGTTGATCAATGATTTGATCATTTTGCAAAAACCCGCTACATGACTCATTGTTAAAAATAAAAATCACGCAAATATACGAGCAGTATATTTCCTTAACATAATGTCTGATGCAAGTGTTTTAAACTTCTGAAATATTACTCACCCAATTCGATGCCATAAGACGCCCATAAACTCAGGATATACAACTCCAACTTACACTGCAAAATATATGCTTTAAGATTATAATGCTTAGATAATAATATATCACTGGTGCATTTCCTGTAACATTTCTTGAATTTACTAAACAGTTCTGTAAAACGTAACCGTCTCCCAGCGCTTTAACATCCGACATTTGACCTACTTTTACCAAGAGTATCAATTCAACCTCAATTCCGAGAACGTCGCAAAGCCCCCTCATTAAAATCACTGAACCGTGTGTACATATTTAACTGTGTTAACATATTACGTTAGTTGCTGTGAAAATACTTGATTTCACAGTCACAGACTCAAGTTATTTCGTACTTTTTATGCACGTAACAAACTTGTTATACAGTCACAAATTTTATTTAAATTATAAATTTAATACAATATAAATTAGCAACCGTCGGTATTTGGTGTCGATCTACATTAATGGAATAGATATAAAAAATAATCGGTGAACCTACTTGTTTCGCTGACGTACTAGAAGTTAATTAAAAAAAAATATTTTATACTTTTAAAAATTCTTGCTTAACCAACACAGTCAGTATTAAAATCTGCGTATATTAGCACTTTAACACTTTCAAAATTACATTCAAAGTGAAACCAGACCACAGTCAAATTAAATTTCATAATTTCAAAGGATTTGAAAATTCATAATGTTAATTTAGGCAGTTTTTAACGATGATTAAGAAGGTAAGATTGATTTTGTTAAAACAAAATTTTCTAATTAAAAATTAGGCATTTTTAAAGATTTAAAATTACCGCCATTTTGAAAACGTTGAAAGAACTTTAGAAGTTAAAAATTGTGTTTAAGCTATTATCATATTTCACTTCTGAGCCAAGTTTGAATTACATCGAGAGGGATGGAAAAAGGTGAATGATGACGAATAACTAATAAGGGGAAATAGAGAGAAAGAAAAGGAAGAAGTCAACAGAGAACAATGAATACAGTTAAACAATTTGTTTAAATAAATGGGAAGATATTTTTACTTTTGAATTTTCAAATTTGGTTAGGAGTTACTTTTTATAAAACCCGAACAACGTATGTGTACGATTTTTTACCATTTACTTCCGTTTCAAAATGGCGGCCTCTGATTTACAATAACGAGTGTACACAGTTTTAGCCAAACGTATTCACCTATTGTTTTGAAATTTGATACAACGGTACCATGAATAGAACCCAAAAGACGTATATGTAAAAATATCCCCCATTTAATTGTGTTTCAACATGGTGACGAATGTAAAGATTTTAACGATGACGAATGTATGTAGTTAACATAATCATCGCCAAACGCATTTAACAAAATCTTTTGAAATTGAATTCGAAAATAATTTGTAAAAAACTAAAAATAAAATTTGTATACTAATTTTTCTTACGTACTTTCGTTTCAAGATGGCAGCGTCTCAGATTTAACGATGACGAGTGAAAGGAATTTTAAACAAACACTTTGACCGGATTGTTTTGAAATTTGGTACGAAGGTGCTCTGTTATAGAACCCGAAAGTGTAAGATGTTTCCCAATTCACTTCCTTTTCAAGACGGTGAGCTCTAATACCACATTGAGAATATAGTTGCTGGATATTTCCTGTAATGCTGGCTGAACATCAAAACCTCATAACTTTGAGCGCTTTGTGGAGAAAGAGCATAAAATTTCCAATAAAGTTGTTTTTTAAAAATATTACGGTTAACGGTTAAATTGGCGGAGAAATTTACGAGCACTGTCGTGGAGCTCTCTGTATATTAATTAAGACTATACTGTTAGGTGTACTACTAGTTTAAAAATCGAGCTGGTTGCTTTTGTTCATGATCCGGAGAGATTTGTTCTACAGTGTTTATTTATATGAGTGTAACGTTTTGGTATCTACCTATACATATTTAATTTCCTTTATTTTACTAATTATAAAGAAACGTTAGCAACTATAAAATGTGACCAATAGCCTAGTTAGTTAGCACCTAATTAGGCTAAACAAGTCATTAGTTACGTAATGACACGTAGTTACGCGTTTTTACGCACGTAACTTAGCAAACTAGGCTATGTTTAGTCATTACTCGAGAAACCCCCGGTAATTGATAAAATCAGTTCAACAACGTTTTCATCCTTTACATGTATTATTATTTTTAAAGATTACATCCCCTGTAGGCCTACTATATAAACAAAGTTGAAAATTCTTTGTGTATTCTATTAAACAAGTGTAAAATGGGGATTAGTAGATTTTAATGTGTTATATATTGTAAGCATATCCATATATGTACTTGTGTGTTAAATGAAATAAGCTGCAAATAATGCAACGAGTGGGCATTTGAACTACCCTATTCAAACTGTCTAATGGACTGGAGCCTACCCGTTGGGATTTAAAGGGTTTGGTTAAGGGATTCCATTTTCCCAAATCAATTTGCGAATACGGTTAAATCAAAGAAAATCAATACGTTCTGTATAAAATCGTCGGCTTCAATACATGTTTCGCAATGGGCCTTACGACCTGACTTTGTAATTTTATTCATTTCAGTTAAATAGTTTAATATTAAGAAATTAATAAATTTTAATATGTTACTTTACTTAATATTAATCTATTAATATTATTGATCTATTAATATAATAATATTAATTAATGTAAATATAATTACTTATTTATAATCATATAAATTATAATAGTTATTTAAAACATGAAAAATTTTCTGCTTACTTTGTTTTTTAAAAATAAAGTGGGAACGTATTTCCATTTTTAAACTCTTTTAAAATAATTTAATTTTTCTTAGTAACGAACATGTCAAAGTCCGATTTTTGAGCTAAGTTTGAAAAAATCAGCATACATTTAAAACATTCGTAGGACCCACTGCATTCATAATGTGAAATGTATGATCATATTTCACATCAGGATGTTTAAATCAGATTCGCAAAAACAATCTAAAAGTTATGAATGTGTAAATGCCGCCATATTGACTATACGCAATAGGTATTGTTGCGTAACAAAATTTTCCATACTATTACCAAAATATATTTTTCCGCCATGTTTAAATCTTACGGTACCGAATTTGCGGAACCTAAAGTGTTAAAACAAATACGCGTATACACAATTTTAACGACTTTTCCCTAAACAGATCTTAATGACCTTCGCTCATTTTAAGATCCCGGGTTTGTTCCGTACATGTAGCTCATTTTATTATGGACATTTCTTAATATATTAATCAACAAGCAATTTCAACGTACTAATGAAAAAACAATTGCGAGTCTGTTAATTAACAAGTTATATTGATGTCTAATTATTTTTAGGTAATCATAAAAACGTTATTTTGATTTAACATAAAACGTACTTATATTTTTTTAATGTGATTTTAATCATCTTTTCCGCCATGTTGAATATAACAAAATGAACACTTTAAGTAAATTCTTTTCCATATCAGACTGACTTAAAGTTTAAACACTAGAGGAGCCTTACCGACTAACATAAACTTAAGTAAAACAAATAATCATACAACTTATATTTATTTTGTTAGCCAAGAATTACGGTAAAACAATGTTTCATGTAAGATAGGAATCGAATCAGCTGATCGTGAAAACAAACTAAGAAAATTTTCAACTATAACGTCACTATACAAAGGTCAGGGTTGAGAAGGGAATAAAATAATTACAAAAGTTACTTAACATTTTATCTGAGCTAGCAGATTTTCCCGTATTAAAAGAGTATTTCCGCTACATTTAGTTTAAGTACACAGCTAAAGAAAACTTATTTAAGTTTAGGTAATATGTTATTATGTTTACGATTTGAAACTCTTGAAGTCGAACCTATCACATTTTAAATACAATTTACCTCCGGACTAACCTTATCGTTTTATTAGCGAAATTCTATTAGGAATTACGTATTTTTGAGAACCGTTGTTACAAGAACCAACTTGGATTAGGAGTCGATAAATGCTAAGATATGAAATTCATACATTTTGAATTTTACTGAAATTAATTGTTCGGCTAATATATGTAATGACACGTCAAACTAAGTCAGCACAGGACAACCCACTTTCTATTTGCGTTAAATGGTGATTATGGAAAGGAACAAGAAAACGAAAGTAGAAAACTGAAACAACTTACATAAAGTTCAACCAAATGTACTGGTTGCTGAATCGTAGGACAAAATTATCAACAGAAAGTAAACTGATACTTTGCAAATATATCTTGAAAGCAGTGTGAACTATTGGTACAGAATTGTGGGGTACTGTAGGTAATTCCAACATGGAGGTGTTTGAGCGATTCCAAACAAAAACAATAAGGTCTATTGTCTATATACCTTACTATATCAGTAATAAGTACATATACCATGATCTAAATATCAATAGCATCAGAATGAAAATTACTAGATTCAGTGAAAAAAAAACTTAATAAACATTATGCGGTAGATTTAAGAAATTTTTTTTCTTTGTACTTCGGGGATTATTGATTCCTTTCTGCAAGACAGAATAAATACAGTTTTTCCTAAAATCCACTCAAATTCAAACATAAACGCAGCTCTAACAACATTTTTTTTAACCATGTATTTTACATTCACAATTAGTTAAGCGTAGATTATAACACACGGATTTATCTTGCTAATTAGCCTATACATATACTGCGTCTGAGTTCCCACCAGTTACTTAACGTACACTTTTAATTTACTTAATCGGCTCTACCCACCCCACAGAAAGTAATTACATTTAGGGGTTCCTCAATGCCCTACAATCCGTGAACTGCCACGGAAACTATTCGATGGTTTTACATGCTCAAAGAATAACATACAGCTGCCAATAAATTAATATTCTAAAATAAAACCGTATCCATTACATTTAACTTTCAATAATTGCAGATCCGTTTTGAAGTCTCTCAATCTTTATTTAACATTTGCAAGCAGGCAATAAGTAAAGCCTCTACAACGACCGTTGATCGGAAAAGTTACTCGCGCCGGAGTTGATTCTTGCAAGTCTCTTAGAGTATGTAATTAGTGGCAAAGTCACTCGAGCGAATCAACATTGCCAACGTTATAAAGTGAAAAGTTTCAATGCTTCGTTTTTAGTTGTAAAATTTTCGTTTTATACTGTGAAGTGTCTTCATTAACTAGCATGCAGAGATAAAGTTTAACTTACAACCTGATTTAAAGCACTACACGGTCCTATAACTTATAACTTTTGTCTCTAAAAACACTATAAAGTACTTTCTAGTGAATATGATCCAGACCCGGGAAAACTTGAACGCGAGCCTTTTTTAGTCATTAAATTTTATATATATATATATATATATATATATATATATATATGTGTGTGTGTGTGTGTGTGTGTGTGTGTGTGTGTGTGTGTGTGTGTGTGTGTGTGTGTATGTGTGTGTGTGTTTTAAAAGGGAGGGAGAGAGAGAATGAATAAATGCCTTTATATGAGGCAAAGTTAGGACCATTCGATTTTTTTCTTCAGCTATCTCAAAACATCCAATAATTCAAACATAAATCAATTAAATTAAATTTTAAAATATAATTAATATTTAAAAATAAAACAAAACAACTGAACACATTACATGAAATACCGTATATGAATATCAAATATTTTATTTTTTTTTTTAAGGAAAGAAGTAATACTAATATTTTTTAATAAAACAAAAATACACTTTAGCTCACTAAATATAACAAATTACATATATATTGTTTTAAAACTACAAAATACAATTTATTAAATGCTTTTACGTCAACTTGCGTGCAGTAAGCTTTATGCTTGTGTGTACACACCCAGAACAGATTTTTTTTTTAATGTTCAACGTCCGACTATTGTACACACTTGGGCTAATGCAGACGATGGGATGATTTATAGCGTTTGAAAATGCCAAGCCCTGGCCGGGAATCGAACCTGGGTCCTCGGGGTGAAAGCCTAGTACGCTATCAACTAGGCCAACGAGGCCGCTACCCAGAACAGAGATCAGTCCGTAACACTAATATAATATTTTTTAAGCGATTTTGATAATTGAGCTCAGATAACTCAAGATAAGGATATCAGATAATAAGGGTATCTGATAACTAGTTCCGCGAACGGAAGCCGATACCGTAAAAGAGTTCTTGTACAGGACTGTTCTGCGCTTAGGTATAATCAGTATCTTTTACCACTGTTGTACTTTTATTACTTAAATCTGAGGCAAACACTTTCTGCCATATAAGTCGATAATTCAGTTTAAAGGAACAGTCTGCAACGTAGTTAACATTTGGAAGACTGAAAAACATTCAGTTTTAAATGATTTAATTGTATCTATTAAGAGTTAATATGAACATCGTGTTTTACATTAAACACAAATTGACAGTAATATATTTTGCGCGTTGTAGTTTATTAGCAAGTTGTACATTCATGTCTTTAACTACAATATCACCGTAAGGCATAATCAAAGATTTTATAAATAGCACTCGCATAATTAAATGATAAAAACCTTGATTTTTTAATAAATGAACTCACAATTAATTTTCAGTCCCATAATCTTACTTGTAATACAACATTTGGGGGGAAATGTCGGTCTAATGTGGTATTTATATGTTGTAGTTTTAATTTATTCTGCTTCAAGCCATGTTCTTCAACTCATATACAAATGACATAATATCATAAGTTATATGTTCTTCTGCATTGTCGATTTCGCTAATTTTAAGATGTATATATACCTACATTGCAAACCATCAGCGTACACCAATACATATTCTTGTGGAACTACACTCCTCAAAATCACCAGATCAGGTATATTCTTACGGACACACTCCTCCCTTTAAACCAAATATGATCAGATATATTGTTACGATAGCCCAATTCGCTCCAATTTAAAAATAACAATATTTTATGATTGCCACAATCAAAAGTTTTAAAAAATCAAGTAATATCTATATTGTAGCTTCTCTGCGGTTCATCCCCAAATTAAGATCATCAGATCACTGCAATTTGGAATATCGGTTTTGTTTTTTTCATATTGCATGATATTTAAAAAAATATTAAATAATTTTTTTTTGACAGTAGCATTTTTTCTGACAACTTTTAGTCTAGACTTTGGATTTTCTAAAATGATATTTTTCCAAATTAAGTTCATAATTACCTAAACAAAATCTATGAATTGTTAAATCTTAAAATTTTTTGGTCGAAAGTTTGCGAAATATAACTGAAAATGTTATTTAAGAAATTTTATCAGCAAACATTTTATGGCTCATTACCTTGTAGCAAGTTTTAAGAAAAGTAATTTTTTCCGTAATTGAACGGAATGAAGCAAAACACACACTGACAGTCGCCTTTTTTCTTTGTTGTTTTTTCTAAATCCAAATTTAGTATACGTTAGTTTCAAGTTCGTGACAAAAAGGTCAAAAATAGCTCTCGCGAAACTATTAACTTACTGACACAGTCTGTATATACAATTTTCAACAACGCAAAATATATTTTAAAGTTTAATTTAATAGACTGTTTGCATATTTCAAAGTTGGAATCTCAATTGTAATTAAATTCTTTAAAAAAATAATTTTTAAATTATTCTTTAAATAAATTCTTTAAAAATAATTTCTTTAAATAATAATAGTTTTTAGTTTTGACACAACAAAACTCTCGACGTTTGTATAATTGCTATTCATAAATTAGACACGGTAGCAAAAGAGGTTGCTTAATTAAAATGAAATGTTGTTTCTTTTTTATTTGATAAAAGAATGAATTATATTCTTTATAGAAAGCTGGCAAAGATAAAAACAGATTGACCGTGAAATAATGTCTTGTTATCTCGGTAACTTGGCATAAGGGAGCAGTCTGCGTCTTCCCCAGACTGTACTTTGCGCAAAATATACTGTACAACTTGTCAGGATGTAGTTTTATATTGTTAGACTAGGCGTTTTCCTTGAACCAGTTCGTTCTGGTCGCTCTTTTTGTAATTTTGAAGGAGTAAAAATTTAATTTCTTGGCATTGTATCTTAATCTTAACGTAGTGTTTACCACGTTTAAAAACCTGTTGTAAATAAACGGTATTTGGAAAAAGAACTAAAACTGATGTTTTGAAATTGTCGAAACCTGGAGGTACAGTTACGAATGCGACTGCGGGATGGACCGCATGCCATCTCCTAAAAAACAATAACTGAATTACACAACCCAGTTGCGTTTACTAACACCGAAAAACATCCACGCTAAATTCTCGAACTTCTCTACCGGCTTTTAAACAGCATATACCTGCGAATCAAGTTCACAATTCTCCCGTCATCCAGTACTCGCTTCTGATTGGTTCGCAGCGCTAACGCATCTAGGGTCTAATGTTCGCTAGATTATTACATTTCTATCCATGCACTACTGCCGTACACTACCTGTCATCTCCCGTACTCAGTAGTTTCATCCTGATTGGTGCGTTCTTTCTTTGATTTTAACAATGGGTTTCTGAGAAATTATTTTCCCGCCATAATTTCGAGTATAAATACAGGTCGAAAATCGTTGCTCAGCAGAACATCGAGAAGAACTACATAACAGTCTATCAACATCCGTACCTACTGTAAAAGACACCACAACTTGCTCGGGAAAAAGAAGGAATCTGGCGAACTAAAAAAAACACGTTCTTCTTTTATCTCACCATTCCGAGTGTCCTGCCAACCCGCGGCCGACCTGGCAAACGCCCAGACAACAACAAGCAGAGGCTACAACAAACAGCTGCAGGCTGCAGGAGCTGACGGCAATGCCGCCGCGGTGGATGGTCGTATCAATGTCGCACATGGCGACAATTTGATTTGTTTGCAGTCACTTAGAAGTGTTATAAGATGTTTTACGATAACGATAAAATTGTGTTTGCTGTTGTAAGAGAGAGAAAACGAAGATGACTACTGCTTGTGTAGGAGAAAGAAAATAAAAACAGTGTTGACTTTATTTAAAATATACCACAAGAAGAAAGTTTATTCAGTGGAGATTAAAAACCACCTGAATATATTTAGAAAATATTGTCGTTATAAAAAAACATTTTTATTTTATCCCTACTCACTTTATTCTTCGTCGGTTTCAGAAACAAACTCATTTTCAGGTATTAAATTTCATAAGTCCTAAAAATATATGGTACACTCTTACTATCGTTTTATTGTTGCGTCACTACTCGTTGTTAGTTCTTAGTGATACACGTTTATTGAACAATATTAATGAAATCATTCGATTATAAAAATCACTCGCATAATTCGACTACTAATCTGCCACTATTAATTGGTAACAGAACAAAGTTGAGTTGTACTGCTGCCCACATTTGTTTTGACAACCGAGTCGTTCCGGAAAAACTCGAACGTTTACGAAAGTCCACCATTCGCTTATAGTAATGTTGATAATTGTGTGATAGCCGTAAAAAATCGGCTATCGGTATATTACTATATGATTTCAACAAGTAATCATTCGAGACATTGTTATATTTGTAATGTAAATTATTAGTAGTTCAGTCGTTAGCTACATTAGTTGGTTATTACGTTAGTAAGATTTTGAGTGTTGAATTGTGAAAAGCAAGTCGAGGGGACAAGTTTTTAATTGTGGCATATTGTTTATAACTTTCCCAATAAACGGATTATTAGAAAAATAAATAAATAAATTTTAAATAACAAAAAATAATTTATGAAAAAAACTTATTAACAAATTTAATGAATTGTTAATTTTATTAAATAAAAAAGAAGCACTAAATTAAAATTAGATCTTCCTTAGTTATGTAGTAATAATATTTTATTTTGTAACAACATTCAAATTAAAGTTTATCATTTTTTGTAAACGCATAGAGTATTAATAAACTTTATATATGTTATCTTGATGTTAGTACATTATATCTTAATGAACGATTTATTCAATTCCGAGATTAGTAGATACAATTCAATATATTACTAATCTCTTAGTCGAATTAGTCGAATAACGAAATCATTATTTCGTTATAACCAATCAGTACTGGTATTGGGTTCTTCAACGGTCTATGGAGAGTAACGTCGCGGCATAGTGTGGCGCCCGACAATGGCGCCAAGTTCGGAAATCATTTCGAATGATATGCAAACAGTAGTACCGGCAAACTGTAGCAGCAGTTTGCAGTCTGAGCGTGCAAACTGCAATTACGTCCGGAATTGTAAGTAAATAACTTATTGAAACGGTAAAAATAATAGTTTATTTTAAACTGTGATCGTACAGGAGATGTTTATAATTATGTTTTTAGAATAATACAGTTTTTATATATTTTAATACATTCTTATAAAGTACTTAAATTTATTAAAAACAAATTTTTGTTAGCCATTATGCTAATTTACAAATTATATTTTTCACAGTGGCAATGGTATTACATTATACTAAAAGTTCTCGTTTGTAACTTTAGAAAATTTGTATTCTACTTTTGTAAAAGTCTTTAAAGATCAAAAGTCTTTTTAAAAACTAAATTCCTAACTGAATCTCGTACAATGGTGGAAAAACATTGCAAGGGCTTTTTTAAATGTTGCGTTTCATTTGATTCGTATGCGTGATTCGGGAGAACAGAAAACAAAACATCATCCAAGTTATTAAATTTTATTTTGTAAGATTTTCCGCAAATTTTTCACAGATACAAAAAATAACACACAAGGAATTAGCCGGAAAAAATGAGCTGATTGTGATTTATTTCAAAATTTATTGGATTAAATTGATTTATAAATCGACAAAAAATATTATAATTTGAGCAAAATCTCGATAAACTGGTTCTTTGTGTTATCTCCATAATTTTTTTTGCAGAGATAAGAACGAAAGCGAGTTATGTTATAGAGTACTGGAATTTTTTAACAACTACTACTTCTGATTTTGGTAGAACAATTTGAAATTCTACGTTATTTGATTGCATTCCGATTTGAAATGAACTTTGAACAATAATTAGTGCAAACACGATGCTAGTCTAGTTGAAACCACTGCTGGAAAGCGCTAAACAGCAGGAACTCAATTTTCAAAACCCATATGAAAGTTCACAACGTTAAAAGTTATTATTGTTAGATGTAAAAGTCCATCAATTTTAATGAAAAATATGTACATAAATTCTTGATCCAAAATTTATATTTTAAGATTGGGTAATCAGTAATTCAGGAGGACGCTACGCTAAGTTCTTGGATTACCCTTCCTGCACTAATATTACGTTAAACGTCCTCTAACAAAAAAAAATGTCAGATTCTATCTACACAATATTTTTTTTAATATTTCGACTTAACTATCAACGATTTAGCATAACCACAAAACTTTCTCTAGACTAAAGCAATACGAATGAGAATAAGTTAACTTCGACTTTTAAAGTTAATAAACATTTACTCTTATTTTGTGCAGACTTCCTTTACACTGTTAGCTTTTTCAATCCCATTTACTTTGACCTATATAAATAGTTTCAGAAATAAAACGCATTAAAACTTTCGTTGTTTTATTGTAAGAAAATGAGCTGGTATTCTTTTTTATTAAATCCAGAGTTTACTGAATATTCAATATTAGTTTGTAGCCTTAATCATATACGCTAGTTCTATTAACAAGGATCAATGTGAATATTGCATTTTCAGTCATTTGGGACACGGTAGCATTGAGGGAAATGAAAAAGCAGATGAGTTAGTAAGGAAAGTCGATCCAACTTATAGGACTAACACAGTTTTGCTGATTTGAAGACCGTTATTTTAAGATGAAGCTTAAAGAAGAACAAGAGAATAGAAATTTAGGCTCTTGATAGATAAGCCAGGTGCAATACTGATATCAAACAGAGAAATATGACAGGAGCAGAGCAAAGATCTGTATTGGTCCTAGTTAAAAATAAACTAAGATTGCTGATGGCATGGCAACCTTGAGAGAACTTTTTGGAATCTTGACTTAGTAGAAGATTCAACTTGCAGATACTACAATAGGGAGAGGAAACTCCCTATCATTCAGCAGAAACGTATTTCAGAGTTATGTAGCATCATTCAGTAACTTGTCTATAAATTAGCTTTTTTCTTTCAGCGAAAACAATTATTTCTTTTCAAAATTGTTCCCATTCATAGTTATTATTCTTAAAATTTTACTTTTAAATAATTTTTTTTTAAATAAAATTAAAGCGCTTTAATTTTACTAAGTTATTTAAATTTAATTACTACCGAATGAAGTGGTATATCGAGAAAGTGAGTCAATAATACACACGATGCGGAAAAGGAGAATTAATTTTTTCGGCCATTTAGTACGCCTTCCAGAAACCCGACTGGTGAAACAGCTATTTATCTATTTCTGGAAGATTAAAACAGAATAATTGGTTCAAAGAGATCCAGAGTGAATTAGAAGAGTTAAATTTGACGATGCCTCAAATTGATGGTAGAGCATAGAAGAGGATTCTAATGAATAAATATCTACGATTCAAGCTAACAACATTTGAACGAAAGACGTATACCACGGAACAAAAGCAGCCTCTTGAGAAACGCAAGTCTCTCAATAGCGATATTGGACTAGGAGGTGTATGGACAGATATTCTGACTGTAAGTCTGTGAACATGGCAGGAGACTGAATAAATTAACTGGTTTTGACAAAGTTTTGCATGTAAATTGACTAATAATTTTTTGTTTTGGAAAACATTTGTTTTTGTATTCGATTTGTCAAAAATAAATATTACATTCGACAACATTTAAGAAAATGTGATGTTTTTAAAATTGTATTTATTAATTTGTATTTAATTTCTGTAATGTAGTAATGAAATGTCTAAAATAGTACCTACTCTAGAGGCGAAGTTGCTTTTTCCATTTAGAAAAGATTCGGCGAAAATCATACTAAAATTTGTTGACCCATTTAAAATAACTTACTTCTTAGTGTAGTTAGTTGGGAAGGCAGTTGTTTATTTAGAGCTTTGTAATTAACCATTTCTTTTAACTTCTTTGCGTTCTATCAAGATGCTCATTTTTTTGTTGTACACTCCATTTCCATTTTGCTCTAGAATTTTCCCAAATGCTGCAGTTTTCTAAAAATCCTCATGAATTCTTTGACAATCGTGTACTTTTCCACACTACAAAGCCATGGCATTCATAACTCAGGCTGATAAGTGTATACAAACTGAGTATCACACTTAAGTAAATTTATTAAACTCATGTTGGTAACACTGTTTTCTGCGTAGTTTACGCCAGGGTACAATAAGCAGCAGATAAAGCAGAAATTTTCTTAACAAAGTTTAGTCCTTGTTGAGTTCAGCAACAACTTTTAACTGCTGCGTTTGTTTGCCCGCGCAGCCTAATCAACGAGGTCAGCTGTGTTCTTCAGTGCAGAAAAATATTTTGTAAGCCTAATAACACACAATGTGGCAAAATACGAACTAATTTTTGGATACTCGAAAATCTAACTGAGCACTAAAAATGATTTTTGGTTCTTGGACAACTAGTTAGGACCCATCAAAACCATTCCTGCGGTTAAGATGAAATAAAAACATTCAAAATCACAGTTTTTAATTAATTTAACACCTCACAAAATAATTGCAATAGATAATTATCAATACAATCTGTATATAACTAAAAACTTAAATTATTAAATTATACATAGTTTGCATTTATTATAACAGTTAAATACGATATTTTTTTTATAAATGTAAGATAAATGAATGTTAAATTTTGAAATGTTTCATCCTGGATTGACGATCGTATTTTTACTATCCTGCGCAAAAATTCTCGTATTAAAATTGTCGAATATTAAAATAATAGGATATTAAAATGTTCGCATTTTTAATGTGCATGTGTTAAAATGTTCGTATATTAACGATTTTGCGTATTAAAATTTTTCAGATATTAAAACGTACGGATATTAAAATATTCGCATGTTAAAATGTTTGGATATTGAACTTTGTTCATTTTTAGTAATTTGCTTCCATGTTGTCAGTTATTATGCGTGCTTATTATTTTTATAATATTTAAAATATTATTATTATTATTGTTATTATTATTATTATTATTAATTAATTAATTAATTAATTATTTATTTATTTATTTATTTATTAGGCGTAATTATTTATTTTACATACAGAGTCCAAACAGATATTTGTTGATATAATTAGACCTATTACTATTTTGTGCCATTAGGGTTATACTTGAGTCCATTTCAATCAAAACTGACAAATCCGATCGGATTAACTCTTGACTTTCTCGAGTGAGGAGATGTGGCAGTTGTGAAACTGACCGACAGAATTGAAAATTGAAATAAATGTAACCAAATTGGTTCCAGTTTTATTAAAGATTTAACTTCTGTGAAGACAACGCCTTTAATATTGTGCATGACCTTCAAAATTCAAGTTATTTAATTAACGTACTTATTTACGTAATATTAAAGAACAATTTTGTCCAGAACGTAAAGGTATATTAACTGCAAGCAAATACAGCGTGACGATTTTTTTCTGACGAGAGTCCAGAACTTTTTTCTTCTTCAGAATTCTAGCCAGGCGCTCAAAAAGAAGTTTGCACTTCGAAATTAATCTACCGGAATCTCGTTATCGATTTTTGAACAATAACAATGTGTTTTAATAATGTAGATTTTTTAAAATTATATGTGATTTATAGATTATGTGGGAAACTTATAATAAGCTAAATATGGATATGTAAGTGCACTAGAGAAAATTAACTAATGGTTCAAAGATTTTAATGCAATTATAATGACAATAATTATGTGAATACGATATAATTTAAACATAATCAAATAGCTACTCAAATACTAAAAAATTTAATGTACAACGGTGAACTGTAGTTTAATTTTTAAGTTAGGCCTACGTTATTTTGAGAAATACTTCGTAAATATGACAACAGTAAGTTCCTAATTTAATTTATTAAATAACTTTATTTTCTTTCATTGTTCGTGTCACCTACACGTGCCAGCTCTCCAAAACTTTGCTCTACGTTGAGTCAACAACAAATATGATCGCGACACGTAGCTGTCTCCCTGACGTGATAGAAAAGAATTTTAAAACTTATTTATCTTGATTTTATCCTTTTTCAAATTCCCATTTCAGTAACACAATCAGCATTAAAACCTGCATATACTAGTGCTTTAAATTTTCAAATTTAAATTACGAAAACGAACCATAACCGCCATCAAAATATTTTTTTTAATTTCTACTGATCTTGAAAATTTAAAATTGTAATTTATGCCGGCTTTAAAGCTAATTTCAATAGTTCAGAATGATTTTAAAAAAATGGAAAAATTGTGAATTTTTATTTGAAAAGACCGCCATCTTTAAACTGTTGACAAAATTTTTCTAGTTAGCGAAATTGTCTAAGCAATTATTATAATAGATTTTTGTGTCAAATTGGTATCAAATCGAATGAAAATTGCAAATATGAACACACACACACACACACACCACAGTAGGTTTACTTACAAATCTTAACGACCTTTCAAAAAGTGATCTAAAGGTCAGGATCAGTGCTCTTTGCAAGATTCCGGGTCTGGTTCTTACCATGATGGTTGTTCAATCATTGGTTATTGGTTATAGGAAAAATATCTGAAATATAAAATAAGAAATGACGTCGAAAAAAGAAACAATAAATGGAGTCTGGTGCTGTAAATCTCTGTGCTACATTGTAATTGAAATCTGAAAGAAATATATCCTACCACCCCCTACCCCCACCCCCGTGTCTAGCAAGGGCACCCTAAATAAGAATTGGTAGTCTTAGGTGCAATATAGAAGTGCTGCAAGCCTGAAACTTTTTCAGTTTGTTATCGGTAACAGATGTGAAAGAAAGCGTGTCACAAATGCATAGCAAGTTTCTGCTTTACCAGGAATAACTTACAGCGAATAAAAGTTATAATGGGAATTACGTTTTTTCAAAAAAAATAACTCTACATAATTTGTGTACTTTATCATATAAAATAGTTGATATTGTTATAATAAATGTCAGAGTACATTATTGTTTTGAAGACAATTTTATACAAATTAAAATCATTGAATAATTTAATTTATACAAACGTTAAAGAAGTTACACAAATGTTTTTTTTAATTTTAAATCAGAATTTTAGTAACTAAAAAACATAAAAACTTTATGCAAACATAATGTTGAGTTTTATAAAATATTTTGACGGCGGTCATGGTTCGTTTTCGTAATTTAAATTTGAAAATTTAAAGCACTAGTATATGCAGGTTTTAATGCTGATTGTGTTACTGAAATGGGAATTTGAAAAAGGATAAAATCAAGAAAAATAAGTTTTAAAATTCTTTCTATCACGTCAGGGAGACAGTTGCGTGTCACGATCATATTTGTTGTTGAATCAACGTAGAGCAAAGTTTTGGAGAGCTGGCACGTGTAGGTGACACGAACAATGAAAGAAAATAAAGTTATTTAATAAATTAAATTAGAATCTTACTTAATGTTGTCATATTTACGAAGTATTTCTCAAAATAACGGTGACATCATTTCAAGGTATATGCTACTTTTTAGTTTTAAATGAACGAACCTTTTATCATTGTCTAACTTCAGTTTTTCTATCAATTTTGAATTTGATTAAACAATAACATGGCGAAAGCTGGAATGCCATATATAAACTCTTTAAATGTAAAAGAAAAACATGGAATTCAGGAGCCTAGCCGACAGAAGATTTGCTTATACTAATTGTTTTAGAAAATAACATATATGCTCATAACATTGTAGAATTATTGACCTAGGTATAATTCGTTTTTAGTACCTTATTATGAGTTTACAGACATTATTAGTTCAATACATAATACTATTTTGATTTGATTATAAATTTTTCATTTTATAATCTGAGTGAAAGCCAAAGAAACAAAATAAAAACCTTTTTTATTAAATTTAAAATGTTAATTTTGGAAAATATGACTTTGTAAACATTAGCATTCCAATAAACACCTATGGGCATTTGGGTTTTTTTGTATTTGAATATAAAATTAATTGTAGTACCAAAAATAAAGATTCTGGTAATTTGTAAATTACAATCAATAACATTAGCCTAGTTTTAATATATATCGGCACTCGTAACCTCCAAAAATGATTATTTAAGTTAAATTGTCATATGCAAGATCTTTCTCTTATATTTTTATGTATATACATTTTATATAGGATAACTCACCGTACACAGCTCGAGCGTGTTGCGAAGCCAATGATTTTTACTCTTACAAAAAGCGCCTAAAGAGGCAAAAATGTAATAAGCAATTAAATAAAATGTTAGGCTATACGCTTTGTTCACCCAAACAGCTGATTTTGAATACTATTCTCCAATACTTTCAATAGTGTTATTTCAACATAATTTACTTTTCAATTTCCATTTTACGATTAATTTTTTTATTAAAAAATAAAAGTATAATATCGTTTGTGTTTTGTTATAAGAGTTTTAAATATCTATAACGGTTAGTGTTTTTTTAATTGCAAAATATTTATTAAGTGTAATGTAAATGGTGAGACATTATATACAACGTATTATGTGATTGCAATTGTTGCAGGCAAAAACTGTTTAATTGCGAATCGGCTAAAGACCTGAGTTTAGTGGTTCAATTCTGCGTAAATCATTTTTAACAAATCTTACAAAAGTAACATAAAGACTTTCATTGTAATATCCATTTAAAAATGCTATTAGACCTAAAATGTTCGGATCCGATTTAGAATTCAAATCCAGAACCATTGGCATTAAACACCAAATCATTACCTACGGACTTGTACTGCTGAATCCAATTCTTGAACATATATAAAACAATAATGATCCAGTTTTGTTTTATAATTTTACACTGTAATCATATTGTTATATTTACATGAAATATTGTACTAACAGCGAAATGACAATTTGAAATGAGTTTGGAATAACCAGAATAAGCAGAGCATTAAGATTTTTTTTTTTTTTTTAACGTCCGACTATTGTGCACACTAAGCCAGTTCAAAACGAAATATACGATCTAGGGCTATTGAAAACAAATACTTACAGTCAGTATTTTTAATATGTAAAAGGAGCTCCAGAAGTTAGAAATTGATTTTATAACAATAACAAAGAAATAAATTCATTTTAAACTTTCATCTATCCTGTACGCCAGTAGTTGCCTCATGCATCACATCCTGACCTTGTCCTTTATACTATGGACCATATATAACAACTATACAAATGCGTTCTGATAGATAAAACATTTTTTTATTAAATTAAAAATAAAAATCATGTATCATGTTTTCTTTTCCTTCTTTATTTTAATTATGATAACTTGTTCGAAAACACGACATATTAACACAGCTAAATTTTAACAACACCACCTGAAAATTGTTGTAGCTTATCAGTTGTTCAATGAAACCAGCTGATCTTTACGAATTAAGATAAATCGACTGATCTTTTAATATAACTACCGAAATTAAATAAACGATTCATTTCTTATTTTAAATCGGTAAAGATTCTTCGTAGTTTCTGTAGTGTAGTGGTTATCGCGTGTGTTCAAACGCGTAGGTATCCGATTCGATCCTGGCGGAAAGTCAGATTTTAATTATAATTAATTTGAGACTTGTGACTCGCGAAATATACTGTTATATATCAATATAAGCATGTTCCTTGCATAACCCAACATCAAAACCAGCGCTTAAACATGACACATGTTAACAAAACACGGATCCTTGCTAAGGTAAAACATTGATCAATCAATACAAGCTGCTATGCCATAAAGTATTGCCTGGGACTTAGGCAGCCCGCCGCACAAATCCAACCGCAGACAAACGCCGATAAGCCAGGCTTTGGGTCTATTGTTGCGTGGCTTTAGAAAGCCGTACGTCTTTATAAAATCAGTCGCATTCACTCAAAGAAGATATTACTATGCCTAACCCTATCGAAGAGAAGAATGATAGTGAAAGGGAAGAGGCTTTTTAGGTGAAATTTAGACGAGGTTAGTTTATCGATAGAAATAAAAAAAAATCGGTTTTTTGTCAAAAGTTTTGTTTAAAGTGGATATTGTGCAGCACAAAACGTATCTAACACGTATCTAACCAACCTAACCTAACAAACTTTGAATCTAAGATAGCCTCAACTGTATAAAACTGATTCGTGGGGGAATAATTTTGTATGTGTATGTTATATTATGTTTGGCGAATTCTGAACGTAAAAGGAATAAGGGAATTTTCTTAGCTGTAAAGCTTGAAGTTTTATCATTTCGAGTTTTACACGAACAAATAAATTTTCATGATATTGTATTTGGAAAAATAGGATTTAATTAACGTAAATAATTTTCAATAACCTTTCTAGTGTGACCATTACAACACGCAGAACCTCGTTGACGTGATGGTAATAAATTTCAATCACTACTTATTATAGCTTCTTTTTTTAATATGATGTCACCACATCATAATAAATGTTAAAATCTGCTTAAATTTTCGTTTTAAATTTTCAAATTACATTGAAAATACGTAAATAAACTGTATTCTGTACCGGAAAATCAGAATTTTGGTTTTCGTATTTTCAATAGGATTTTAAAAAATGCTTAGTCATTTGTTTAGTGCACAATACAACGGATTTTTTTTTGGTTAGAAGTGAAAAGTAAATAGTTATAATTTGCTATATTATGTTTGCTTGTTATGATTGCTATATTATGTTTCGGAATAGCCATTTTGAAAAGTTTGAACATATTTTAATAAGTAACAATTTTGTTAAACCAAATTGGATTTTTAAGCCACGTTTTAAACAAATTGACATAAGTTAGAATTTTTAATTTTGAAATTATATCGAACATACGAAAATAACCCCCGACAGATATCAAATTTACGTATTTTAAATTAATTTTTAATATTTAAAATGTAGGTTTATTAAACATTTATGCAGATTTTAAATGTACACTTTTATAAACTATTAACAAATCAATTTTTGTGTCACGTTTACATCTCAACGGAACCTATTGCAAACTTGAAAATACACGCACGCACGCTTAAACACACACACACACACACACACACACACACACACACACACACACACACACACACACACACATTTTTATACATACATACAAATACGTAGGCCTATATTTATCTTACAGGTTATAATTTATACTAATGAGGGTAAAGAATCGGCATTAAAGGAAGAGAAAAAACTTTTGACAGGAATTTAAATCTAGAATCTGCAACTTCGAAGTGTTCTAGTTCGTTATATAGTTTGGGCCTTACTTTCTCCAATACTGAAGATGAAAGAGTTAAGCATTTTGTAAAATGTTAAAACGTATACAATATTTATATGTACAAAGTGTTACCGAACTTTGACTAAAACCTGATAACTTGACCAAAACTTCCTTTGAAACAGTTTTACGATTTTGTTTGAACTTTAAATGTACCAGTTGCAACCAAAAACACAAGTTATTTTTGCTTTTGGAAAAAGTTCTTCTCTTATCTATGGACCTCAGTAGTTTTTACTTTCATTCAAAGTCTGTTCGTTATATGTTAAATAATTTAGCCTAGTATCGGAATGAAAGAAATTTAAGATACAATTTCATATAAATTTAAATAAATCGGTACAATTTATTATACATTTTTATAGATAGTCAGTAACCTAAATGCGATAGCGCTCTTCCCATTACTTTGCCAAAATTTGTGCATTAAAAATGTATTAACTTTTTTTTCAGTTAATCTATTTTATATATTTGTCGCATTTGAGATTTTCAAGTATTTTGTATGAAGGTTTTAAGCTAGAATTTTTTTGTAGGTGTAGTCTCTATAAATATTTTGACATTTGAGATAATTATACTTACGAAATTTTAATTTAAATATATATGAATAATATAATATAATTAATTTATTAGATTTTTAATTATTATTATGTGATAATTATATGTGAGGCAGATAATTTATTTAATTTTAAAGACATTAAATAAATTAAAAACTTAAAAAAGAAAAAATTGATAACAAGGAACTATAATAATTAAACTTACAAATATAATAAAAAAGTTTGATTTGTTTCAAAAAGCTATAGGTGTCGATATGACTTTTTGATCGCTCCAGATCTAGACAAAAATTTATAAACGTCAGAGTAAATGGAGCGGAAGCGGATTAGAGTAAAGAAGGAAGAAATCATCTGCGAACTAAAGTAATTTATCATTTAAAGTTTTTTCTTTTCAATTGAGACGTTAAAGTATCTTAATTTGGTTCGAAACTTCACTCGTGATGTAATACCGCACACCATTTTTTGTTCTGAACTGTAGCACATGTAGTTTTAATTAACTTTAATGGCGTCTTTACATTACGCCAGTTAACGGAATTGAAGACAGTACATCGACGAAACGGGAACAGAAAAGTAGAGAACTCAAACCTCAGCCACAATATCGCACAATTGGTTTTTGAACCGAATAAAAAACAAACTGTCCGTTACTTTACCGAATGAGCTACGTGTCTCCAAAATATAAGGTTTTAAAATTGTTATAAGATATTTTTACATAGTTTCCCTGTCCTCACAGCGGCTAAGTTTAGTTTATGAAATTAAAACATAAACTTTGCTTTTGCACTCGTTTTAAAGATGAATCGGTTAAAGCTATATTGATACAGAACAATAAATGCAAATTTTCCAAAACTAATATTATTGACAAAATCTCGTAAACTAACTTTCGACACTAGAAACAAAATCACGTGTTAAACAATAATTTATGTTTGTAATGCATATCTTTGGCAAGTTCATTATCCAGTGAAACGAAGCTATACTTGCATTATCGTAATCAGAGTCAAGATAAAGGGTGAAAAGGATATTAATCTATTCTTTCCTTACATAAAAATAAAATCTGTCACTCTTAATTTTATTGCGCTGACGTTGTCTGTGTCAATCTGTACGGTATTTTTATTTAAATATCAATAAAAATATAAATATAAGTAAGAGAGCGGTGTGACATACACTTTGTGGGAAGTTTAAATAATATTGTATTACACTAAATTGCTAACACGTGCCGTTCATAATCAGGGCTCATTTACTGACCCCCAGCACTATATTAGGACACACTGGACTCAAAAACCAATTTTCCGATAGAAATTCATTAAAAATATTACTATTCATTTGTTTTTGTCTTTATTAATTTATAATCACAAAATAATTTCTATCATATCTCGATTGTTTCAGCAACTTAACATACAAAAACAATTATAACAAAAAGGACATGTGTGGAACTCGGGAAGTTACCGAAAAAAGTGAAGGATATCTTTGCTGAATACATAATTAATTTGAAAATTTGTTTACAAATATCTTGATTTGTTTAAATAAATAAATACGTGAGCCTAGCTTAGATATTGTTTACAGTAGCTATGGTAAAAGATTAGTTGTTTTATATTGATTCGTAACGATCAGCTGATTTCATTGAACAGCTGATAGGCTATAATAAATTTCAGATTATTTTGTTAAAAACTAGCAATATTAACAACAATTATTATAAACGCTTATAGTAATTTCGAATGTATTATAAACGGTTACAAAGTGCATGTATTTTTTAACTAATGAAAAATAACGAAACCAAAGCAACAAGTTTTCATATATTACGCGTGTACTGCTACCGAAAACGAGGAAGAAAAATAGAGAGAAATAGATGGACGAAATTCGTTTGATCGTTCGTTTCATATTTCCGTTACTTTCTTTCGTTCGACTGATTTTTCCCTATTCACTTCTGTCACCATAGTTAACGTTAAAAGTTTCGCTTCCAAAAACAAATGGTTCTTGTGTTAAAAGGCCCAAGATGGTTGATGAAGAAAACTTAAACATCTGTAGGTCTATCTAATAACAGTTTTTGTTCATGTGTAAAGTATTAAGTAAATCGATAGGAATTAGTGAACGATTTAAAAGAAAAATTATGATAAAGACTTCAACTTTCACCTTTCGTATATTACATTTCAACAAATTCTATGTCAAATAATTTTATAAAACTCTACAGTCAGGTAATATTAAATGTAATATCACTGTGGAACTGAACAAGTTCTGCAGAACTTGATTATCGATGCTGCATTATTAAACCGTCTGTGTTGACCTGGTTTTATATAAAATATTTAATTTAATCTGAGATAATCGGTAAAACCCAGCTTTAAAGTCACTCAGTGAAAATCAATGTTTAACTGCCTTGCATGAAAGTAATGCAATAGTCTAGTCACTTTCGTAGTGACATTTTGATGTTTGTTCCTTAAATAACACGGTCTGTCAATTTTAAATGAAAATTCAGAAAATAATTAAAAGTTAGATATAAAACTGTACCGTCGGGTGAAATTAAAAGTTAATAATATCTTGGTATAACCGGAAATAGTCTGCAGAAATTGGTTAATCGACGCTGTATTATTAAATGTCTACTTCATCTGGTTTTACATAAACTACTTAATTTAATCTGAGGTACTTGAATGCTAAGCCCCAGCTTTGAAGTCACTCGGGAAAAAAATCAAATTCAACATCCTAATATGACAGAGTAATGCAATAGTTTAGTCATGTTAGTAGTGACCTGTTGTTATGTTTGTCTGCTATACAACCCGGTCTGTAACTTTGAAACCCAAAGTCAGAATATTATTAAAGGTTTGCTCTAGCCCATTGAAACAGCTTAACAAGGCAAAAATTATTACTAAAAAAATAATAATTGGTCTTTGGGTGTCTACTGTCGATAAAACACTCAAAGATCGGTGATAAGGAAAAACTAAAAGCCTTTATAGGTCTACCTGAAATCTATTGACAGTGTGAATATAATTAAAATTAAATAAATTGAAAGGAATTAGTGAAAAAATTTGGAAGACTAAATTTGTAGTAGTAAGACAGTACTACATTGTGTTTTTAACTTTCGTGTATTCCTTTTTAACAAGTTCTAAGTTATACAATTTTATAAAACTTTTATAAAACGTCTGGTAAAATTAAAAGTTTAGATTGTGCAAGTGAAAATATTCTGCCGAAGTTAGTTAACTCGAAGCTGTTTTATTAAACGAACTCTTTGACCTTGTTTTACATAAACTATTTAATTTAATGCGAGAACATCGCTTTAAAGTCACCCAGTAAAAATCAATATTCAGCTGATTTAAGTGAAATTAATGGAATAGTCTAGTCATATTGATAGTGAACTTTTGTTTTGTTTGTCCGTCACACATAGGTATGCAACTTTCAAACGCAAAGTCAGAAAATAATTAAAGGCTTAATTATTTTATTTATTAAAGAATAAATTAATTATTTATTATTATAGAAATAATAATAAAATACTTTCTTTATTTTCTAATTTTTAACCACTAAATACTGAATGGATTTAGAAATTAAATTTATTATAACAAAATAATTTCTACTAAGTCTTGTCTGTTTCAACAGCTTAACAATACAAAAACAATTATATAAAAAAATAAATGGTTTGTCTACTATCGATAAAAAAAAGACCGGTGATAAGGTAAACCTAGAATCCTTGTAGATCTACTCCAAATCTATTTACAATCTCTTCACATTTATAGTGTTAAGTAAATTGAAACGAACTGGTGAAAGAATTTTAAAAAGTAATTATTATAATACAGTACTATATTGTGTATTTAACTTTTGTGTATTTCTTTTCACCAGATTCTAAGTTATACAATTTTATAAAACTTTTGTAAAATGTCGGGTAAAATTAAAAGTTAAGAATATCATTGTGCAACTGAAAATGTTCTGCTGAAGTTGGTTAACTCGGCGCTGTTTTATTAAACCCAACTCCTTGACCTGGTTTTACATAAACTATTTAATTTAATGTGAGATACTGGAACATCGCTAAACCCCAGCTTTAAAGTCACCCAGTAAAAATCAATATAACACTATATTACATGAAAGTAATGCAGTATTATAGACACGTTAGCAGCGACGTTTTGATATGTTTGTCAGTCACACAACCGCAACATTTAAACGCAAAGCTAGAAATTAATTAATGGTTAGCTGTTCTGTTTATTTCCTGATTCGTAACTTGTAATTATTTAAATGGATTTAAAATGCTTTTATTTTCAAGCATTTAATCATGTTTCTATTATTGATTTTATTTATTTCTTAATACTTACTAGTTTTTAAAATCAGTTGTAGAAATGAAGATACGAATCGAGGTAGGAGATAAAAAACCCAACAGTAGTACTAACTAAAGGCAACATTGTGTACAATTGTAAAAACTAGTTAACTGTCTGCTACATTACAGACTGAGCTACACAAGCTTCATGCATAGGAGATAAAATTTAGTTTTTAATGTTAACAAAAACATTTAGGTTATGGTTTGTTAAATTGTGATTTTTAAAAAAAATATTACTAAGTAGTTATGAAAGAAAATAAAGTGACATATTTAATAATGCGCTCTGTGTCACAAAAAAAATAGATCAAGCAGATAATCCAGAATAAATATTTTTCAATAAAATTCAAAATAAAAATAACATAGTTGCAAAATACCTTCTTCAAATAATTACGGGTACTCAAGTGCAGCAATATAACTTTAGTATAATATTTACCAAATAATTCAAGGAAAATATTTACGGATATTTAGTATATTTCAATACACGTGGGCTCATTCTTGATTTGCTCACTTGGTGATTCTTATAACTCATTAAAATTATTGGAAGGTTTACATTGAATCAGAAATGGACAGATCAACACTTCTTGGAGATAATTCTGTTTTCTAACGAATATTATGGTTTTTATCCTATAAATTATAAGAAAAATATAACGTTTCTGACCACGAAAGCACAATTTAATAACGATAATCCACTGATATGTACTGTCAGAGCACTACACGATGATTATAAATTTTTAAAATATCACAATTTCCTGTCGCGCTAATACAGTTCTATAATTGCGAACGAATCATTAGTCTTTATCACGTGAAAATCGGCAATCGGAAAAATGTTATTCGTTTTTTATATTTATTTTCCTAGATGCAATTTATTCACTTCAATTGTGAGTAAACTCTGTTTAAAAAATATTTCACTATATTATACTTTTATATTTTCTTAATTGCCGTAGTTCCAGTATTTTCCATTCGAATTTTGAGAAGTAGAATAAACAATTTCAAATATTTGATCGATTTTTCCTACTTTTTTAAACATCTCTAGTTATTTCGGAACCTTACTATTGCAAAAAAACATTACAAATTCAATTTTGTATTAAAAATATAACGTTAATAGTTAAATATTAATAATGCATGCAAGATAAAGTCAAAAATTCCCGGAATCGGCCAATAAAAATTTATTAGAAGTACCATAAAATATTTATCCTTATTTCCATTCAAAATACTCTCGTCCTGCATATACGCGTATATACTTTCTCCACAGATCATACAATTCTTGGAAACACCCGTTAAAGCCTTTCTTGGAAATCTCGTTTCGCAGCTTAGTTACATTTTCATCGTCTCTTGCAAATCAGGAAAACTATGTCCCTTCAATGTTGTTTCATTCGTGGAAACAGGTAAAAATTCGGTGGAGAAAAAAGAGGGTTTTCCAGAGTGGTAAGACTGTGCTTGGCAAGGTATTGTTTCGTCATCAGCGATCGATGTGACGCGGCATTGTCACGGAACAAAAAGCAATTGTTCTATGCCCATATTTCAGGTCGTTTTCATCTGCTTCTCGTAGCCCTTTCAGAATCTTCCTGTACTATTTTTTGTTAATTGTTTTCCCTTCAGAAATAAATTCGTAGTAAATCAAACCATGGTAATAAAGAAAACACATCCAACAATAATTTCCAAGCAATTTTTTCCGTGGTGATGGTCTGGTGGTACTTCTGGTCTGGTGGTACTTCTACCAGCAGAACTAAGTTTTGTCTGACGGTAGTTGCCATGTTTTTACCACCGGATTTTTATTTGTTTCCATGACAGAAGTTATACTGAAGAGATATCTTTTTGATGATTCGCAAAAGATGATGGGAAATGCGACGAAAGTGGCTAAATAAAATTCCAAACAATTTCTCTCAGCATTGTTTCCAAGAATTGTATGAAGGATGCAAGAAGGGTGTGTACATGCAGGACAATAAGGATATTTTCAAGCAAAATAAAGTACAAATATCAGAGTACTTTCAATAAATTTTCATTGAACAATTCCGGGAACTTTTTGACCCTAACTCGTATGATTCAAAACATATGTAATTTTTAAAACCATTTTATAAGGAACAAGAGTACTTGAAACAAAACTATACACAAACTCTTGCTCGGTAAACATTCACCACATTTTTGACGCATCAGAAAAGAGGCGTTGATGCGCACCGCAAATAATTAGCCTAACCCTCTTCGTTGTCCCGTGCAAGTAAAACAACAGGCCTACAACACTTTCTTGTCTTGTAAAACTTTTAACAAGGCTTAAAGCTGCAAGTGAAAATTTCCTAACCTAACTTTTAACAAGGAAACTCTTAAACATTTTATCCACTTTGTGTGTTTATGCCTGTTAACAAACACTGCATTAATTCTCAGCGAGCTCGTTCAATTCGGAAGAGGAATTTGTGGAATCGTTTCGAATGTATCTTCCATTCACAGTTAATCCTTAACGCTTGATTTCGTCAACTTTAGAAGAGAAACGTCTTTAGAAAATACAATGTTCGCTGGGAATAAACTTTTTTCGCGTTAAATTTTTGTCGTTACACTCGGGGCTTGGGTAAAGTCAAGCGGACAGCCATTGAATATTACCTCCACTCTTGTGATCTTAAAGCCGGACGGATTGAGTTCCAACGAAAAGTAACCTGGTTCACTTCGATCAGGCAGCACACCTGATTTGTTCAGAACATGCGAGTGTATTGCGATCAGTTGATACAAGGACATTGTTTTTCAAATTCGTTGGAATATATAATTTAAAAAAAATGAACAGTAGTTTAAATAAATCTTACAGTTTTCCCTTATAGTTCTTAATTTAAGCCAGTTATATTTATGGAAATATGGGATCGGATTTAGCGGAAAGGTAATAACTGCTTACCGCAGTAAATGCAAGTCCCGAACCCATGACTTCGAGGTGCGCAGTTGAAACACGCAAAAGACTAATTGGTATCTTAGGTTCATGGACTATTAGGAACCTAAAGCTTATAGTATTTTGAAACCAATTTAATCTTAAAAATTCATCATAAACCGTACTTTTAGTTAAATTATGTTATCTTTGTTAATGATTATTTTTATAAGAACGATTTTTCCAAGAACGGTTGTCAGTAATTATCTGTTAATGTCTATTCCATAACTAATTAAAATTAAAGTTTTATATAGTTAAACATTGTTACGTATAACCCATTATTGTAAAATGTTTTAACTCTTTTCTGTCGTTTAGATTCGCTCACTTTTTTAAATATTATTTTTTATTTTTTAAATTAATAGTTTTTTAGCGATAAAGGTGCGTGGATAAGAAATAAAGTTGTTTGAATTGAAAATTTTTTAGTTATTAAACATAGACATAAATGTAGCTAATAACACGTTACTTATGATAAGAGATAATAATATACATACAAAATGCAAAGTGTTCACGATACGTTCGAAGTAGGAGTGGTTTCATGATTAGGCTGCATGAATCCAGACGGCGGTCTTCACAGAATGTTCTTCAATGGTCAGAAACGTCACTTAGATTTTAAGTGACGGCTGATTAGGCAAATCTTTGTTATGGTTTGTGCATCACTGAAAGAAAGTAATGATACTGTAACTGTCCTTAAATGTACAAACCAACGCCAAGCAACATCAACATGGAGTAATTTTTTATACGTCATGTGACCCAGATGAAAAGAAAAAGCAATAGTAAAACTAGTTGTTTTTATGTGCAAACACAGAAACAAGGCTAAAAAAGCGAAACTACGAGTCAGTGTCAACCAATGATCTCGTTCAGCGAGTGGATGAGGCAATTCGAGAAAATCGTCGGTTCACAATTTCTGAATTGAGCGATTCATTTCCTGAAATTTCAAGATCAGCTCTCTACACCATTGTGAGTGAGAAACTTCAGTACCACAAACTGTGCGCGAGATGGGTTCCCAAGATGCTGTCCGACCATCACAAAACACAGAGAATGGAAGCCTCCCTAACGTTTCTCCAGCGTTACCACAATGAAGAAGAAACTTTCTTGAACAAAATTGTCACAGGGGACGAGACATGGGTCCATTACGAAACTGAATAAACAAAAGAGCAATCCAAAAAATTAATGCATTCTCACTCTCCCAGTAAACCAAAGGAGTTCAAGCGAACCTTCTCCAAAAGAAAGTGCATGGCTACAGTGTTCTGGGACCGAAATGGGGTTCTCTTGGTGGAAATCATGGAACGTGACACAACCATTACAGCAGCCTCATACAGCGTGACTCTTCAACGTCTACGAAGGGCAATTCAGAATAAGCGGAGAGGAATGTTGTCATCAGGCATTGTCCTTCTCCACGACAATGCTCGGCCGCACACTGCAGCTTCAACAAAGTTATTATTACAGTCTTTTCAATGGGAAGTGTTTGGTCATCCACCATATAGCCCGGATTTGGCTCCATCCGATTTTCACCTGTTTGCTCATATGAAACGCTGGTTAGGAGGTCAACATTTTGGCACAGACATTGAGCTGCAGATCAGCGTACAAACATGGCTGAAAACACAGGCGGCTACGTTCTACAACGAGGGTATTCGGAAGTTGGTACCACGCTACGATAAATGTCTAAATGTGAGTGGTGACTATGTAGAAAAATAGCGTAGTTATGTAAGTACTTGTTACAAATAAATAATTTTTGATTTTTACTGTTGTTTTTATTTTGCGACCGATCGGACCTTGGAAAAAAAATAGCCCTCGTATATTTACATTTGTTTTTGAATAAAAGTGAAACTTTCTGTTTAATCTTGATTTAAATTAAAATTTTGAATGTGCTTCGAGTAAATTTTACTTAGAAATTTTTTCTGCCCAATGTCATTTATATGAATAGTAAACATAAGTTATTAATTTCAGAATATTAAGAAATTATTTAAACTACTTGCATTTTATTTCCATCGGTTATACTTCCGATACAACAAAAAAGCATAGCACAAAATTTACCGCTAGCGTAGCAAAAATTGTTTTGCCCATATTTTATTCGGATTATCAAAGTTTGGATTACCAAGGTTCTACTGTATGTAACATAATATTGCATAAAACCTATTCTTCTTTTTTCTTTTTTTAAGGCGAAAAGCACATTGAGGCTATTATCGCCTTCCTAAATGTAAGTGTGAGTGTAAAGCGTTAAAATCGTAAATGTAGTGTTGAAAGTGTAAGTGTGTATTAGACTCGGGTACCTCGAGGGACGTCTAAATCATCTCAATAGGTGCAGCTACTCTGCACCCCCTTCGGGTCATAAAACTTCAAATAATTAGTATTATAAAAAAGTCAAAGCAATTGGCTTTCTTGTTTTTATTATCCATCCTGTATTACGAAATGGGTTAAGCCATATCTATAATTACTTCCATAAATTACTTGCAAATTATTTGTAGAATAAAATAAATGGTGCATTACACAACATTTTTAAATTAAATTAATTAGTTCAAAGAAAGCACTGGAACATTAACACAAGACGTAATGTTTAAGTTACCGTACATCACAATCAGGTTGAAAAATATCGCATCAATGTATAAAAAGTATAATAATAGGCCTATAGTTATTATCTGAAAATAAGTTTATTAATTTGATCTACTGTAGTAGTAGTAGCAGTAGCAGTAGCAGTAGCAGCAACATCAACATCAACATCGACATCGACATCGACATCGACATCGACATCGACATCGACATCGACATCGACATCGACACATCGACATCGACATCAACATCAACATCGACATCGACATCGACATCGACATCGACATCGACATCGACATCGACATCGACATCGACATCGACATCGACATCGACATCGACATCGACATCGACATCGACATCGACATCGACATCGACATCGACATCGACATCGACATCGACATCGACATCGACATCGACATCGACATCGACATCGACATCGACATCGACATCGACATCGACATCGACATCGACATCGACATCGACATCGACAAACAAACAAAAGCAACAGCAACAGCGACAGCAACAGCAACAGCAAAAACAGCAACAGCGACAGCAACAGCAAACAGCAAAACAGCGACAGCGACAGCAAAAACAGCAACAGCAAAACAGCACACAAAACAGCGACAGCGACAGCGACAGCGACAGCAAAACAGCAAAAAAACAACAGCGACAAAACAAAAACAAAACAAAACGAAAACAAAAAAAAAACGAAAACGAAAAAAAACAAAAACGAAAAAACGAAAACGAAAACAAAAACAAAAAAAAAACGAAAAAAAACAAAACAAAACAAAAAACGAAAACGAAAAACGAAAACGAAAACGAAAACAAAAACAAAAAAAAAAACGAAAACAGAAACAAAAACACGAAAACGAAAACGAAAAAAAACAAAAACAAAACAAAAACAAAAAAAAACAAAAACAAAAACAAAAACAAAACAAAACAAAAACAAAAAAAAAACAAAAAAAAAAAACAAAACAAAAACAAAAACAAAACAAAAAACAAAAACAAAAAAACAAACAAAAACAAAAACAAAACAAAAAAAACAAAAACAAAAAAACAAAAAAAAAACAAAACAAAAACAAAAAAACAAATAACAATAACAATAACAACAATAACAAAAACAAAATAACAAAACAAAAACAATAACAAAAACAATAACAAAAACAATAACAATAAAAACAACGAAAACAAAAACAAAACAAAAACAAAAACAAAAACAAAAACAATAACAAAAAAAAAAAACAAAACAAATAAAACAAAAACAAAAACAAAAACAAAACAAAACAAAAACAAAAAACAAAAAAAACAAAAAACAAAAACAAAAACAAAAACAAAACAAAACAAAAACAAAAAAACAAAACAAAAACAAAAACAAAAAAAAAAAAACAAAAAACAAAACAAAACAAACAAACAAAAAACAAAAACAAAACAAAAAACAAAACAAAAACAAAAACAATAACAACAACAAATAAACAATAACAAAACAAATAACAAACAAAACAACAACAACAACAACAACAACAACAACAACAACAACAACAACAACAACAACAACAACAACAATAATAACAACAACAATAACAATAACAAGAACAATAACAAGAACAACAATAACAATAACAATAACAATAACAACAACAACAACAACAACAACAACAACAACAACAACAACAACAACAACAACAATAACAATAATAATAATAATAATAATAATAATACTATTATTTTTATTATTATTATTAGTTTGGTAATTTATTTTGTTGTTTTTTTATAATTGAAACTTTTGAATATTTTATTATATTTAAAATTTACTAAAAAAAATTGAAATTTAAACTTTTGAATTTAAAAACTGAATCTGAGAAACATATCGGAATTGTTAGAGTTAATATTAAAATTCTAAAAAAAAATTCGGAAACCTAAAATGCATTATTTTGTATACGAAGTGGAAAAACACTTAAATGCCGTCTTTCGTCTAATTTTGTCAATTTGTTTAGTATCCGGCTGTAGTCATAGATATATATTCAGATAAACATAGACATACAGAAGAATTTTTTCATCACTTTTTCCACTCAAAAAGATGAAAATAATAAAATAATCAAGATTTTGAGCTATAGCCTATTATTTTATCTCCAGACATTATAAAATGTCATACCGGTTACTTTACATAGTGACAAATAAAACTGAAACTTTTACAATTTTAACAAAAATACTTTTTAATTTCGTGTTTACGAAAGTACTGTAATATCGGAAAAGTGATAACAGAGCATCATGAACACAAAGGGAGGTTTGTTTGCAAAGTATTACAACTTTCAACTTTACGAAGTTGGCGAACTTGTTTTGCTTAAATAACTTTGTTGCAAATTATAGCACTGCCGGGCCGGTTAAACCTTCAATTCAAAGCTGCCAGTAACTTCCAGTAATTAAATGTTTGTAGGTCATTTATTGTTAGGAAGCGAAGGTTCGTGACTACATCAAATTAAGAAGCATTTATTACTTCACGTTTTATCATACGTTAAACTTTTGCTTTGGAATTAATTGAAAAAATAAAACTTGTACAACTTATTAAAATAATAATTAATATTTTTACTAAACAAAACAGAATGCATGTGCAATTGAAGGGAAAAACAGAATTCTCCTATTGCAACACAACACAAAAATCAAGGCGTATACAGCTTACAAATATTTTGGACCCTTGGACACTGCGATAAAAGAACGGAATACCTTGGGAAGAAAAACAATAAGGATACTGAACAGCACATATTGCATCAACATATAGACTATAAAAAAATATTCGTAAAATATAAAATACAATTATAAAAAGTATAATCTCATATATAAGCAAATTATGGCTCAAAAAACAGAAAAATATCTTGATGCTTCTGAAATGGATTATTGGCGAAGAGCCACAGTTCGGTCCAAACGGTAAGAAGATAAAAAATGTAAGAATCCGTGAAATCATGAACTTGAAGCACACCATTTTAGACGACATACAGACAAAACAACTTCGATGGTTTGGTCATGTCCAAAGGATGGACAATATCGACTACCCAAGCAGATTTTAAAATGGAGGAAACCACATGGTCGCAAAAAAAAAGAGGAAGACTGAGACTTAGTTGGAAAAAAGGAATTTAAAAGGAAGAGGGGATTGAATCAAAATCTGTGAAATGACAGGGGGAAATAAAAGGTAGGAATCGAAAGACGTCGGAGAACGTTTTAAGCCGAAAAGAAGAAGATTAAAATTTTAAGTAATCTATAAGCTAAAATGTACATAATAATAGTCAGTGGTATAATGAGGAGACGGTACAATAGCACATTATAGTCAGTGGTATAACGAGGAGACGGTACAATAGTACATTATAGTCAGTGTTATAATGAGGAGACGGTACAATAGTACATTAGAGTCAGTGGTGTAATGAGGAGACGGTACATTATAGTCAGTGATATAATGAGGAGACGGTATAATAGTATATTATAGTCAGTGGTATAATGAGAATACGGTACAATAATACATTATAGTCAGTGGTATAATGAGGAGACGGTACAATAGTACATTCAAGGTAAATAGAATACAAGGCATGGGCCACGCGCATGTCCTCCCCACACTTGCCGGCTATGGCGCGCAATCGGGGCAAACTCAGACGTAGTGATTAGTAGAAAACAGTTTATAATGCTAGTTTTAATAACTGTATTATAGTAATTACAATAATAATTCCTTTTGTATAATATTATTAACACTATTAATTACTTTACTTACTGAATTCGTTCATTGTCAAAACGGAAACTTTTTTTTATACAATATTACATAATATTAAAGTAAATTATGGGTCCATAGCTTGAAAAATTCGAGTTATTTTTTATTTGAAAGTTAAAAGCACATAACATTATTAATTACTTATCTGAGGATGTTCCTTGACAATTATTTGGTTGACTGTGAAAACATACATCTGGAATACTAAATTAGCAATAAATTAATCTACAAAGGACCAACCTATGTACTTAAGACCAACCTATGTACAAGCTTTTATGCCTCCTTTAGGTCTTTTTTTGTATTTATTTTTATATATAATAGGAATTTTTTTAGTAAATAAATAAATAGCACACAGACGTATTATGCAAACAGTAAAATAAACATACGTATTTCTTAGAATTTATGTTTCAAAACATGCCATCTCTCTCTCTCTCTCTCTCTCTCTCTCTCACACACACACACACACACACACACACACACACACACACACACACAATATATATATATATATAGGTTATATAATTATTATTATTCATTTATAAATAACAAAATATTTTTGATACCTAGTACAAGTTATTGTAGTTTACTGAGTTTGTTACTTTTCTTCCTTCCGGAATCAGTGGATTTATTTACATAACTTTTTTTAAAAGACTTCTTTTTATTTAAAGATTTCATCCTCAAAAATGTACGGGCACGGACGTAGAACATCGAAATAGTTTTTGTTTTGTTTTTTATGCAAGGGAAAATCTTATTGCAATAACTCTGAGATTTGAAAGTTCAGGGACTCAGCTGACTAACGGGTACTTTAACCACCTCGGACAATTCAGCCATAATAATTATTTATTGATAAGAATTACCATTACTCACCAACACCAGGGACAGCCAATTCTTCGGAGACCAACCATACAAGTACAAACCTCATTAAAGTCCATACATATGTACAATACAGGGCAAACAGCGTACAACTCCCAGACAAGCCTTGTCAGATCCGGTAACCTGAAAAGTCCTAGGCATGCAAGACCAGACCATGACCGCCCAGCCAAAATGCAAGTGCAAGTCCCGGCTCTAACGTTCCAGCTAGGGAGAGCTCCGCCAAGATATCTAAACCTTTCTAAACTCGCACGGACACAGTATAGACTCTAAACCAGCGGATCATGGCAAAACCACTCACGTATCAGCGTAAAACTCTTTCTAAATTGTGTCCTTTTTTTGTTATTTTAAGGCGAAAAACAAATTGAGGCTATTATCGCCTCCCTAAATGTAAGTGTGAGTGTAAAGTGTTAAAGTCGTAAGTATAGTGTTGTAAGTGTAAGTGTGTGTTAGACTCGGGTATCACGAGGGACATTTAAATCCTCTCAATAGGTGCAGCTAGTCTATAACCCCTACGGCTGTAATATTTCACAAAAATTAATGGATTATTACATTCTAACTAAAATGAATATTTTTACATTTGCCTAGCAACTTCAAACAATACATTTAATTGTTGCTACGTTTTATTAATTCGCTAGGCTGGTAATAACTGAATCATAATGTTATCAGTAGGACCTACTTTGTTTTATAGAGCTTAATTTGGTTTAATACGTGTATATACGAGTGGCACTTTACTTCTGGTAAACAAATATTAGAAACAAGAACTGTATTCTGTTGGCTATAGGGAACAGACAGCAGGATAAAGTGGTCTTACTAATTACTTTAATAAACATACATGATCAAGATGTGTGTGTGTGTGTGTGTGTGTGTGTGTGTGTGTGTGTGTGTGTGTGTGTGTGTGTGTGTGTGTGTGTGTGTGTGTGTGTGTGTGTGTGTGTGTGTGTGTGTTTGCATACGTGTGTGTGTGAGGGATGGGTGTGTATGTTTGTGTGTGCGTGCGTGCGTGCCCGCGCTTGTTTGTAACGATTTCTCAAAAAAAGATAAAGAGGTACTGAACATCCTTTGTTAGGCCTAAATTCAGTAGTTTCTAAATATTGTATGAGTTCACGGTTAATTTTTAACTCACTGTTCATTAAACAGGCATAATTAATTTAGTAAGTTTTAAAATTATTAGTTTACATTTTTGAATGTTTAGTATAGAAGTTAGTTAACAGGAAACAATATTCCCAACTCCCCCAATCTTGTTTGGGCATGTGTGGTCAATTCAAATCGTGTTTTCTGTTGGGATTACACAAAACAGTTCGCCGAATCAACAATAAAAACATTGTTACAAAGTTATACTTTCTGCTTTTGTTTGTATTAAAAATTCTTCACTTTGTCTGGCCTCTTGACTGAGTATAATTTTAATAAAATTTTAAACAAAATGGATGCCTCTAACATTGAGTTCACGAATTTTCTAAAAATATAAAATAAATATACATTAGTTTTTATTTTCTGACTTGTGATGTCAAAGAGTTATGAGTTGTTCAACGTTTTCGCTTCGTTAAGTTTGCGTTTCATGTAACGATAATTGGAAATACCAACGTAATTTGTTTACTTTGACATATAGATTATGTTTTGATAAAATATATTTGCTTACGTCACGTCATCGCGTTGACGGTTATACTTTAGATTAATTTCAACTGTGATTGATTTACCGGTTGTATGGGTGAAACGTTGAATTAGAAAAGTCGGTAATCTGTCAAAGGCATAAACGAACAAAACACGTAGGTAAGAAGAACAATAAAGGATACTGAACAGCATCATATAGGATCAACAAAGATCGACAATAAATAAATACAGAATGTACAACACATTTATTAAAAGTATAATCTCATAAGGAAGCGAAGTATGACTACTGAAACAAAAAACAGAAAAATGTCTAAGTTACAGAAATGGACATTTAACGAAAGCCGGAGATCAGTCAAAACGGGAAAAAGATAAACATTTTTGAATCTGTGAAATCATGGATGTGAAGCACCATTAAACAAGACGAAATTAAAACCCAAAGGATGGACTAAAGTCGACTTCCCAAACATATTCTAAAATGTTTGGAAATCCAAAAAAAAAGGGAAATCGAGATTTGGATGGAGAAAATAAATTGATAAGGAAGTGAGAAAGAGGGGATTGGATCAAGATCTACGGATCTGCAGTGAAAATGGAAGTTAGGAATCGGAAGACGCCGAAGAACGTTTTAAGCCGAAAAGAAGAAGAAATAATCTGTCAATAATGTGATTAAATGTCAAATTCAATAATTTTAGTAAAAACCACACAAGGAATGTATGGCAAAAACAGGTGACTAATTACCAGGAATAAATATTTCACTTCGTTCGCATCCGGAATTATTCCTTAAAGAGATAAGCCCACGTAGGTGCTTTTTGGTGATTCTTTTCCTAGTAAAAAGAACCAAGAGTTAGTAGTTTTCCTAGAGTTAATGCCTTGGTTTAACCAATTCCAGGATTTTATCAGAATGAATCTTTCCTTATGAGATCCACCACTGATATTCGAGGTTGGGTCAAAAACGTGTCCGGAAACTTTCAATAAAAATTTATTTAAAGTGAGTATAATATTTTAACCTTATATCGCTTCAAAATATTCTCCATCCGCATGTACACACTTCTTCCATCCTCCATGCAAGTATAGGAAACACTCCTGAAAAACAATTTTTGAAAATTTCGTTTAGCCTCTTTGTCGCATTTTCCATCACCTCTTGCTAATCAGCAAAATGATAACCCTGCAATGTCATTTGCAGTCGTAGAAAAAGGCAAAAATCTAGAAGTAAAAACATGGTTCCTTTACGACCCTTAAAATGAACATCAGTCTGCTGAACGGAAATCAAAAATATCAGCAAGAAAGGAAAAATTTTCCTTGGACAGAAGACCGTTAAGTGAAGTTAGAGGTATGTTTTTTAATACCAGGTCTTAATTCACTACGAATTTATTCCGGAAGGAGAAAAGGTTAACAAAAAACTTAACAAGGAGTTCCTCAAACAGCTACGAGATGCAGGTAGGTCAAACGATCTGAAAAATAGGCATGGAATTTTTTTTTTTTTGCATGACAATGCCCCAGCACATCGAACCCTAATGGTGAAACAATACCTTTTCAAGCACAACGGTATCACTGTGAAACACACTATCTACTCTCTAGACTTTGTAGCACTGTTTCTACGAGTAAAAAACATTGAAGAGACATAATTTTATCGGTTTGCAAAAAATAATGAGAAATGCGACGAAGTGGCTAAACGAAATGTCCAAAAATGGATTTCAGGAGTGTTTTGCATTTATAAGAAGAGTATTTTGAAGTAAAATAAGGTTCAAAGCGTACTTTCAATGAAATTTTATTTCCGATTCATGGAACGTTTTACTCCAACTCGTAAATCGAAATTTTAAGATTAATTATTTATTAAGATTTCAATACTTTCAATACAAAATTAAACGTAAACAAAATTAGACAAATTTATATTCATTTTAAATTATATTTCTTTGCTCAATGTATTAGGAATGATATAGTGCAATTGTCCATTTTTATTTAAACTGTATTTTTATTAAACTTTATTTAGGCTATGTATGAGTTTATCCGTAAACCTATCTAAAAAATACAACTTTTTTACACTTAAACCAACACCTGATATATTTTTATACTCAAAAATGCCCACAAAGGATCGGATAGATTTTATATTCAATAGCAGTGCGCATTAAACAAATATTTTAACTTTTAAAAGTGTAGGATAATACTTTCATAGGGAATCGACAAAGAGCTGAAACACAAGTGTTGATTATGCCTGGCTGAAAACTAGTTTCGCTCAACACTAGTTCTTATCCTGGTTAAGTAATTTTACAGGAGAACTTTAAGCAAAAATGAAACAGTATAGTTTTCTGTTTACTTTTTATTAATTATTTTAACATATTTTAAACATATTACTGAGATATAAGCCTGCTTAATTTTGCCAAACTAATATTTGCTTTGTTTTTTATACATTGTTTTTACAATGTTACGTCTTCCCTTCAACGTGTACCAAAACGAACTAATCTTAGAATAACGAACAAGTAATTTTAACGAAGCAATTAAACTGGTTCAGGACAATAAACGCGCGTAATGATGTAATGCAATTTTCGCTGTGAAGACTGCATTAGCGGGAATTTAATTTCGCAAGTTGCGCAAGTGGGTTTCAACTTGCGTAAGTGAATTAACTAATCGGCTGACTTCACCGGCAACAAATTGTCGTCAGCTGCAAACAAACTTGTATTGACTTAGCTGATGATTATTTTAAATATTACACAATTTTATTTTAGCCATACACAGTAGAAGATTGTCTCGAAAATTCAATAGGTCAATGTTTATTTTACAAGAAAAATTACGTTCATTAAAACACATAGAACGTGAAAATATATTTTAACATAAGGAATGTTTGTAGGTTATGTTATTAGTCAATGAACATATCTAGACCGTACTCAGATTTCGTTCAAACTTTAGAACAAAACATTTTCAACTGTTAGAAAAGTTTTTTTTTAGAGAGCATAGAATTAAAAACATATTTTTTTCAGGTGTATGAAATATATATTTAATGCTAATAATCCTGTGAAACAATAATATCGAGGTAACATTTCAATCACATTAAACTAGTTCAATACAGTTCACATTACATATGATAACAAGCTCGTGCATCACTTTACACATGTTACGGCAAATTTAATGGTGCAAACGTTTTTGTTAACAAGCACCAGACAATATCTACAGGAATGAAATTCATGTACTTTTAAAATTAGTTCATTTAAAACTTATAATTTACGAAAGTATTATTATATATATTATTTCTCGAGTCAACATCCTTTTTCTCAGCACATTGTACAGGTATAAATGAAAGGTTTTAACAGGCTTCTGACACTGCAAAATGATATTGCGCTAAAACGTACTTATGGAAAATTACTTAATATAAAACGTACTTAATATAAAAGACACTTTGAATGGGCAAAACGGCATCATGGATTCGCATGCGCGGAATCACAAATCAGACAATATTTTGTATATTTTACGAAGCTAACTTATTAATAACGAATAGACAATCCCATTACAAATTCCTCTTTTTTGCATAACGAGCTTAGAACAATTTCAATATTTACTTAAAAGTCATTAAACCAGGGTTATGTGGTCCTACTGACAGTCCCCTATCCCTTCCCGTCGTAAAAGAGGGACAAGCATTTCGAATACAAAACACACGTTTTGAACACTGTTTCTACACAAATATATTTGTGATTTCTCCTTCCATCGTACATTTATCTATTATTAATGCAGACATCATAAAATAAGAAGTGCATTTAAAATGTTAAAATACGGTTAGAGGTTATCAAACATGCCTTTTCAATTTACTAGAAGACATTTTCAGTTGACCTATTAAAATTGCGTTTGCTATCACTATAAACAAGTCGCAGGGACAAACAGTTCAAACAGCAGGTTGTATTTACCAAATACAGCATACCAAAAACGACGTGTTTCTTTGGTTTCGTTATTTTCCCTTAGTTGGAGCACACGTGCACATTATAACAGTTTATAATACATTCGAAATTAGTATACATGATTATAATAATTATTGTTAATATTGCTAGTTTTTAACAACATAACCTAAAACGTGTTATAGTCTGTCAGTTGTTCAATTAAATCCGCTGATCGTTACGAATTGATATAAAACAACTGATCTTTTACTATTTATTATTATTCTTTTTCTTAAGTTCAAAGATATTTTAAACCCCCTACTTTTTTTTTAACGTCCGACTATTGTGCACACTTGGGCTAATGCAGGCGATGGGATGATTTATAGCGTATGAAAATGCCAAGCCCTGGTCGGGAATCGAACCCGGGTCCTCGGGATGAAAGCCCAGTACGCTATCAACGCCTAGTTGACCACCGAGGCGGCTAAACCCCCAACAGAAGACAGTAAAAAGTGGTTTGCTACTTTGTGAAGTTTTCAGAATGTTGACACTTCCAACGTTGTAACTTATAATAATTTATACTTAACGTTTACTTGTCGATATACTTATTTAATATATAGGAGGTTTTGTTTTACATATATATATGTAGCCTATATTTAATACGTAACAAAATTATTAATTTATTTTTAAAATAAAATTAAAATTACTAAATAAAATTTGTCAAAAAAAAAACAAACAACATTAAGTAATCTAAAGTTCCGAAAGAAAGACCACTTTAATTAATTAAAAACGTAATATAGGCCTTCCTTCAATTATTAGAGAAAAAAATATGAAACAAAAACAGCAGAGAACTTTGGCAGTTATCACACTAAATTAGGTTAAATGCAGAATTTTTTGGATATATTTGTTTTTTTCTTATTTATTAGTTAATAGTCACAGTTTGGAAATATCTCACTGACAAGAAACGAATGTTCAATAGCAACTAACAATGAACGAACTTGATATAATTTGTTTTTCTTAGAAAATAACGTACTATCTTTATTGTTTAAATTATTAAAGGATCTTTTTGTATATCCAATAAAATTTTGAATTGAAAGTTTAATCGTTAAGATTTCTAAACATTAGCAAAAAAGTGAAGATTTTATTAATTTCGCTAATTAAGGAATTTTTCCAAACTATTATTAAAAAATTGTCGCCTGTTATGCATCGAATTGTTTGTTAATGTGGCGTTATTTAATGTTGTTAGTTTTTTTGCAAATTCGTCTCCGTCACATCAGCGGAGTGAAATGGTAATTTATTTCATTCTTACTAAATTGTTTAGTTACAAAACAAAATAACAACTCATATCTGAAATACTTCCGTTGCCTCGAAGTACCTAACCCCGATACTCCATGTGGACAACCACCGCTTTTAAAATATGTAGGCAGTCCTGTATAGAACAAATGCATTTGTTCTTATCGAGTGTAAATTTATTTTCATCTTTCTATAAATTTATTTCTTCTTCTCTATTTTGTTACACATCCTAGTAAATAGAACCGTCTTAGTAAACACATTTCAACAATTATTTATTTTATGTAGTATTCTTTAAAACATTATACAGTTTTTTCACGCATCACCGTGTTAGGCCTAACAACCATGTCAGTTAGGATATGTAGTATTCTTTAAAAAAATATAAAGGTTTTTCACACATCACAGTGTTAGGCCTAACAACCGTGTCAATTAGGTTATGTAGTATTCTAAAAAAATAAAGGTTTTTCACCATCACCATGATAGGTCCAACAACCGTGTCAGTTGGGATATGTAGTAGTCTTTAAAAAATATAAAGGTTTTTTTCACGCCTCACCGTGTTAGGCCTAACAACCATGTCAGTTACGATATGTAGTATTCTTAAAAAAAAATGAAAAGGTTTTTCACGCATCACCGTTTTAGGCCTAAAAACCGTGTCAGGATATATAGACTATTTTTAAAAAAATATAAAGGTTTTTCATGAATCACCTTGTTAGGCCTAACAACCGTGTCAGTTTGGTTATGCAGAATTCTTTTAAAAAAAATTGGTTTCTTATCACCCAAAAATTCAAGTTTACAACTAACTATAAACAAATATCCTTTAGACAATATACTATTGGAAAAGGCATTACGACTATACCAAGATCAGTAACTTATTAGGTAAATATACGTCAAACTTAATCCTTTTTAAAATGTTTTATAGTGTTTTGAATAATTTAATTTGTGTCAACGAACGTATTGTTGAATTTAACTCAATGTTTGCACATTAAAGTATTTTGTTACTAGCTTAGACAACCAGTTATTTTATTTATCACTGAGAAATGAGACCAAATTTGCTTGCCCGATTATAACGTATCTATCTCTGTAACTGTTTGAAACTATTGCACACATTACTAAAAAGTTTTGAGTTGTCATTTCAGGCGATTTTGCGAAAAAACAATTTACTAGTCTAGTTCATTATTACAGATCTAGACAGAATGAGAGCAAACAAATATATTTCTTCTGAGTTATGGACGAACATGCAACAGTTCGTAAAAAATGATCATATAGTAACAACTCAATGAAACATATCATCATATCATCAACATACTCAAACAACATCATACACACATACAAACAAAACAAAAGAAACATACATACAACATCACCAAACAACTCAATATCATCATATAAATTTCAATGATATTAAAATAAAGCCAAAATGTTTGTACTCAGGAAGACCTAATGTTTGAACAGAATCTTAAAACATTTTTTTAACAATCACTTCAATACTTTTGCGTACAATGACAAAGTAGTATTAGCAAAACAGACGCGTTGTACAAAAGGGCAAGGTGTAGAAAGGATATTAGAAGCTTAAGTAAATTTGAAATTTTAATAAAATACTTGATCCAGATTATGCCCGGCATGCTTGTAATATCAATAACGTGGAACGCATTAACGGAAGGAAATCTAATACGATATAACTTTTTACATTTTGTCGTCAAACAATTTTGACTCAAAAATGTTTTATATAAACTTTCAGTAATTGTCATATCTATTGATTATATATTCTTCTTTTAGTAAACATTTAAGAACTTCATTTTGTCACTAAACAAGTTAAGAGTGGTAAAATAATGGAAACGCATTAAATGCTGTATTCTAGGTGGATGACTGGGATTTAAAAAAGCCTTAAGAAAGACTCTAATATTGTCTAAACATAGGCACGTGTCACAGAATGTTAAACAAATATGTCACTTTTGGTCCAATGGATCTGACATTTAACATCGAACTAATTGTTATGTATTTTTTTACTTAGTTCCGTATGTAACTAATACAACACATCAAGATTTTAGGTTACAACTTTATAAATAGAAAATAACTTTCAAAATGTGAATCAAAAATAGATACTCATATTCAAAACTAACCTAATTTATTTTTTTAATTAACTAACTTAATAATGTTTGAACCCAGACGGAAGTAACTGTATTTTTAGTGCGATATTAGAGTGTTGAATTTTGTTTTCTCGATATTTTTTGCTTCAATTTATTTTTTCTTTAACTACAACTCAAATGAAAAGTTTAATATTTCAAAACTCAATTTTTACATCATTTTTAGAAGTACTACGAAAACAAACTGTTTCAACAAGACAGAAGTTTTTATTCGAAGATAAAAGAAGTAAAATATTCAAAATTTATATTAGACGTTTTTGCAGAATAAAACTCTAGAAAATTTTAGGATTCTAAAGATTCTATTATATTTTCTTTAGAAGTGTGAAATTTGATTTTCAAACAATGTATAAATTAAAATTCTCAATATTCTGTGCAACTAATTTCTCTTATACGAACTAATGCTAATGCTAAGTAGAGAAAACTCTAATGATTTCGGTAAAACGGATTGTATCTCGTAAAACAAAATTATTGTAACCCTAATGAACTAAACGACGTGACACGTTTAAGTAGAATGAACGAAATTTTTGGAAGCTTTTGGAAAATTTACCATATAGTGCCTTAATATGTGTTTTTCTAATGTGCCTTAAATGTTCGGAAACATTTTTCAATATGCTTATGAAAAGTTGTTCTGTGAAATTTGTAGGCACGATTCCCAACTGTACCCTAGGCACAATTTATTTTACTTTGTACAATAGGCCTGTATCCATTACAAAAGCTTAGTACGCTATAAATCTACAAGTCTGCCTTTTATGAAATTTAAGATAATGTCCAATAAAATGTGTTTATGATTTGTTTTTAAATCATTTGGTGTTTATTATCTATTTTTATAACAAAGATTGTTTTTAATGATGCTTGTTTTCAAATGATACAGACGCTTAAGTTAAAGTAATACTGTATTTCTTCTTTTATTCTGCTTATTTATCCTGAAACAATACTTTACCTCCGGGCGGCGAATCCGTCGAACCTTTATCTTTATTTTGTTCCGCTCAAATACAACTTACAAGGGCGGTGATATTTATTTATTAGAAATCTTTCCCTTTTTATTTGGAATTCCTTGGCGTCGGTTTATCTTTGGGTTACGATAAAGTTAACAATTCCGCAAAGATTTCTTCATTTATGTTTCACTGAGATAAATACACAAAACGTAACAATAACAGGGCGAGAATGATGCACAAACATTCGCCAATACATTTTATTTTCTAAATTACACTTTACTATAAAGGTCCGAACACTAACCTTTAATCATAGAAGGAAAATTGAGAACGCTTACAGTTGAAGTATATCCCATAGAAACACTGTAATCATTTTAGTGAAGAGGTGCATAATGCAAGTAATTCCGTAGAAACAATTTTATCTTGCAATGTAGCAGCGTTCCGCCTCGCTAAACCTATAAAAGCAATTTATGTCTTACGAGAAATAGGATGCTATAATAAATGTAGAATGCACATTTAAAAAACTATTAAATTAATTTTATATTACCCAAAAAAGACAAATAAACATTATTTTATACAATCTGTTACGTAGAAGCAGAGAAATTAATTTTCAAAAATTCTACTTTTTTATTTCCCATTATTCTTATCTCCTCCCAATTATTTTAACCTAAAACGTGGCTAGCCTTAAATATTAAACTTAATTTGGTTTTTGTTTGATATGGTATTAGGTGGATTCTATTTATTATATGTATGTATGTGTATATATATGTGTGTATATATATTACGAAAACGTTTTGTTCTGTCATATAGGCCTACATAATGTAAAAAACGTACAATTATAAAAAAATGTCAAAATGCCGTAGGCAATTACACGATTTTTGCAAAAAACGTGTTGAATTATTTTTGTTGTAAAAAATATACAGTATTATGTATGGAACACTGTTAATATCTGTAAAATATAATTGAAACAAACTATAAAACAAACAAAAAAATCAATCAGCTTATCCTCTAATTTGGACTCCAATGATGGCGAACGTGATCTGACAAAACTTAAACAGTTTTACGTTCTATTTCATAGACCTTGAGTCTGATTTTTTGCCGAGAGAGCCAAGTATTTCAAGTTGTATTCTTTTAAAACGGTACTAAACGCAAAATAGTGCATCGAAATTAATAGTGCCTTATCTCCATGTTATAATTTATTTTAGCCAATTATTATTAAAATGAGTTATCAGAGCGAATATTTTGACGTTATCAGAGCGAGTTATCAGAGCGAATATTTTGACGTTATCAGAGCGAATATTATGACGTTATCAGTACGAGTTATCAGAGCGAATATTATGACGTTATCAGAGCGAGTTATCAGAGCGAATATTATGACGTTATCAGAGCGAGTTATCAGAGCGAATATTATGACGTTATCAGTGCGAGTTATCAGAGCGAATATTATGACGTTATCAGAGCGTTATCAGAGCGAATATTATGACGTTATCAGAGCGAGTTATCAGAGCGAATATTATGACGTTATCAGAGCGTTATCAGAGCGAGTTATCACGTTATCAGTGCGAATATTATGACGTTATCAGAGCGAGTTATCAGAGCGAATATTATGACGTTATCAGAGCGAGTTATCAGTGCGAATATTATGACGTTATCAGAGCGAATATTATGACGTTATCAGTGCGAGTTATCAGAGCGAATTATATGACGTTATCAGAGCGAGTTATCAGAGCGAATATTATGACGTTATCAGAGCGAGTTATCAGAGCGAATATTATGACGTTATCAGAGCGAGTTATCAGAGCCTACTATTTCTGTCAATATAAAATTAAGTTAAAATAAACGTTGTAGTTATATTAAATATTGGTATGACCTATTAATATAGCAATGTCATTCTATGTAGGTTATCTAATACAACACTTTTTTTCTATTTTTGTATTTATAACTATGAAATTAATGACTGAATTCAAACATTGTACCTTACTGAATGAAACCTTCAGCAACCGGATTTTATATTACGTAACTAAATTAGGCTACAGTATTTACTGTTTACTAAAATCAGAGTTTTTATTTAATAAAATTTACTTATTAGAACTGGCCTAGATTGTCTTACCGATTTTACCTTCATAATTGATTCGTTCAATAATTAGTCAAGTGTTTGATACAGTATTAATTTAAATTATCAATGTTTTTCTTACTAATCAGCTGTTCTGGTACACACACAATTATTTCTGTCATCTATGCCTGCATTGTGCTGCACTCTTACGGGGATAATTTATGCTGTTTCTAGAATATCTTATAGGTTTTAAGGCGGTTTTATCAGTTTTATTTTGTTGTAATGGAAAATTAAAAGGCATTAGAGTTCCCTGGTGTTCTGACGTACCTTAGTTACCCTATATATATATTCAATAACGCAGGTCCTTATTTTTGGAACAAAATCGATCGAAATTTTTAGCGTAATAATATGTAAAGGAGGACTATAATGTTAATTATGAAGGTGCAATCAGATTTCAAGAGCGTTGCCAATTTACGTCTTAGCATTAGTTATACGTTACAGACTAGCGTTTGTGGGATTTTTATCCTTATTACATAAGTCAATTTCTTTAACAAAAAATCACGGTCTTAAAGACGGCTTATTGAGAAATTTGTGTATTAATCTTTTTATCGATTTAACATTTATTGATAACAATAGAAACTGAATTCTATTCGCTACTAGTAGTTCAAGAGATATTAGATCTTGAGTTATATTCTTACCTGACTATCACTCCGCGGCAGCGCTCGTAAACGTTTCCTAACAGGAAATCGTAATATTTTGGGGAAATGTTACTGAATCAACTTCATTGGAAATTCTATATACTTTCTCAATGAAGCGGACAAAATTATAATAGTTTTGCCGTTCAGACAGTATTACATTAAATAACCTGCAACTATACTCGTCCTTTAAAATCAAAGGCAAATATCTTGTAACAAAGTAAATGGGAAACAAATCTTACACCTACTTCGTTCGGACCTTATACAGAATATATTTGTATCAAATAATTGTTCAATTCGTTTTGGCGAAAACTGCTTACATTCGTCTTCGTTAGGCAGCCATTTTGAAATTGAAGTGAATAGGAAGAAACCTTACACATACGTTATTTGAACTTTAAAAAACGTACCGTTTGACCAAATTTTAAAACGATCGGTCAAAGCGTTTGGCCGAAGGAATAAAAAAAACATACAAACCAAATATTGAACTGTCGAAAAAAAATGCTCTACAATAATTTATACAAATGTATAGATTGTGCATTATTGTCAGAACGTTTGTTTACTTGAGAATCTGTAAACACCTACAAAGTAAGCAGAGTAAGTACAATGGGAAACTAAACTTATTTGTTACACTACGCCCTTGGGTCTATCAGCACTAAAATGCTTTTTATACCGACTAACGCTAAGTGAATAGGGACCAGGGACTCCCTTACCTCGCTGCCTTTTCCAGGGTGTTCCCCACCCTTATTTATACAAAGGCAATCCTAGTATAAATGAAACCCACCCAGTATTATTACAACACTCTACAATATTGAATAAAGTTTTTGATTTTTTCAACACTCTCTATAATGTTAGGTGAACACTCGTTTTCTTGTAAAAATACTTATTGAAATAAATTATTGAATTTGGACACATATTACTTTACTATTTGGCAACATTTACTTTACTATTATTAAACAACTTAATTTTTACGTGCATAATTTTCTTAAATTGTAGAAAGTAATAACATATTGCTTTCCATGTTTTTGAGTATTATAAATGAATTTCTAGGGTTACTATTGTACAGCGATTGCGTCTATTACAAACATATTCCTTTCCTATGTATTCAGTTATCACGCCTATTCCAGGTCTAGTCTCTTTAAAAAGTCTACAATTCGTAGAGGATCAACATAGGATAGAGCCTCTGTTTAAAATTAATGAGTTCCTAGTTCGTTATTGATGTGGTTGCAGAAACGTGTTTTCTAATTATCTTTCAATTGTTTATTTTCTCATGGCCCTTCTCATATATTTTACATTTCTAGTCATGTTCAGAAAGGTACCTGGAAAATTGAATCCGCGGACACAGACCACGTATGCATGAGTATGGTATATCCAAGGGAGCAGTTATTCGTGTTTTTAACATAGGAATATTAAGATGTTTACCTTACACTATATGCCAAACACACTTGTTAACAATGAAATAATCTTTCTCTAAAACACTTTCAAAATACAAAATATTTAAAAACTATCTTTAATTTCGTATTACCCTTTTATGGTTTTTCAGAAAACTGATTTTTCAAGCACGCTCTTACACAATTTTTTTTGTGAGATTTTCACGTATAAAATACGAAAAGAAAAGTACTTAAATATTATAATAGTTACCTTATTTACTTTAGACATACCTAACTTTTCATCTATTCCGATTGGTCCTCTGCAACAATGGAACGTTTTTCGAATTTTCCTCTTAATTAAATTGTGCAATTCAGGTCTTTTGTTGTTTGGAAGTAAATTGTAAATATAACGTCGTCAGGTTCTAGAATCAAGGCGTGGATTTATTCCACTGTATTTATCTCTTGAATATAAAAACGATTTCATCCAGTGCTTGGGTATTCGTTTTTCTTCAAGTTAATAAGGTTCAAAATATTTTCAACATCCTTTTCAGAATCGAAACTAAGTTTCTATTTCTAATCTTCTTTTCAAAACAGTCGATCTAAACATAATTTTACGGAAGTATTTTGTCAAATATACAAAGTAATAGTAGCGCACACCCTTATCACTGCTATCACAAAGTCTACGGTGAAAAATTAATAGTTCCAGCTAGGTTAGCGAAACTCTTTTAAGTGATAATAAATTCATTTGAACATTGAAGGCATTCATATTCTACACGCCAGATTCCTCGGTGAAAGGATGTATATTTTATCAGTACGAGACACTTTACATTTTACATTTAATTGCGCTACGTTGATTAATTAAGATACGTGTCCCGAGCAACGCTTTATTAGGCCCTAATTAGTGTAGCCTCTATATAAAGTATGAAATATATTTTTATAAATCATGGGGTTCGTTACTGGAAACTGTGGTCTATGGGTGCAAATGAGCAGGAAAGGTAGCACAGAGAAATCGTGCATAGATTGTGCAGGAAAGAGGAGGAAACTGCAGGACACATAATTCATAATTGTGAGGTTAGGAGGGGTTTGTGGTTTCCAGAACCCCAGGGCCTTCATCAGAGTGAGCTAGTCAATGGATTGTTGGAACTTATTAAGGGCACCAATCTGCTAAAGTAGAACTCAAGAGGTTTAGTTGCACAATAGGTCCGATGACCGCAGTGATTGGGGTTGTATTATCCCTTCCTGTAGTTTGAATCTAATCTAATCTAACAACAAACACATTAATTTCTCACTTTGCATATTTTGTATAACATATGGTGATGGTGCAAAAGACAATTTAAAATTCTGATAAATTCACTTAAAAAGTAAAATAAGTAGTTTTTACTTGTATGTATGTCATTGCGCGAGCGCGAGAGCGTGCGTATGTACCACAATACTGAAATCTAAGAAAAGTTTTATTAAATTTGTCGTTTACCTTGTCCTTATTTTGGGATAATTTTTGTTAATTTTTTTAAAGTTTTTATTTTTAAAAATATCATAAACATTGCAAAGATCGTACTTTTTAAATGGTATTGTACCATGTGACAAAGATTTGTACAAAACTATTACCCAAAAATAAAACTTAAAATAATTCGCTATCTCGCCAATAAGTCAGACTCAAGCTCTATGATAACGATTGCTGATTACAAATTTATTCCACTTATTTCTACTGAAATTAATTGTAAAAAGCCATAGCTAATAATTACAACAATAAATCTCAAAGAAAACAAACTAATTGGTTTTATTTGTAGGGAAACATAACTTTACAGTTTCGGTACATTAGCAGGTGAGAAAACTTTAGAAACATGAAACATAACCTCAACAATATATGTGTACTGACTTCAGTAGTGCGCTCAGTTTGTTAGAGGTTTTAGATTGGATGCAACGTCTAAAAGTATATATATATATATATATATATATATATATATATATATATATATATATATGCAATGTTGGACATAAATTACTCGTATAACAACCTCCGGAGTTAAGTAACAATGTTTGAAAAAAATGTTTATGCTAGCGTTACATCTTCCCACAGTGAGGGTATTCTTGATTAATTACATCCTAACAAAAAACTGTATTATACATTGGACCATATTGAAATAAATTCGTTGAATATATTATTTTGAACATATACTGTAACGGGATGACCCTTGTATCTTTAAAATTATTTGAGATATAAGGTTGTGAATGTGGATGCAATATCTAAGGATATTGCAGCAATTATCGATGTATCCTTTAATGATATATATATATATATATATATATATATATATATATATATATATATATGTGTGTGTGTGTGTGTGTGTGTGTGTGTGTGTGTGTGTCTGTGTGTCTGTGTGTCTGTGTGTAATCTTCAAATTACAATTTTAACTTTGAAATTTCTTGAAAATTATTTACCACAATCAAATTAAATTTCTTAACTCCTACAGATTTTGAATTTTCAAAATCGTAATTTAAGCAGTTGTTAACGCTGATGACGATGGTTAAGTCACATTTTCAAAAATATATAAGACAATCAGTTTCTTACCAAGATTGAATCAGATCCGATTAAAATTGCGAAAGCGAGCGTGTTAATTTATCAAAGCCTCAAGTTTTATTTTTTCATGAGCGCACAATTTTTTCATAGCCTACTTGATATAGTGAAAGCACAGAAATACTCATGTTAAACTCAGGCAGTTACCGACAGAAGCAAAGCTTTTGTTATTATTTGTTTGCTGAATATATAATTAGTCTGAAAATATGTTTGCAAATCTTTTGTCTTGTTTAAACAAATAAATACTTGAACCTAGCTTAGGTAATATTCACTAAAGTTATAGTAGAAAAACAGTTGTTTTATATTAATTAGGAACGATCAGCTGATTTCATTAAACAGCTGATAAGCTGTAATAAATTTCAGGTTATGTTTTTAAAACTAGAAATATCAACAACAATTATTATAAATGTTTATATTAATGTCGAATACATTATAAGTTATAAAACGTCAATAAGTTTAAGTTCTTTCTAAAAACTAGCAATATTAACAACAATTATTATAAACGTTAACATTAATGTCGACTGTGTTATAAACGGTTACAACGGCATGTGTTCTTCAACTAAGGAAAATACCGAAACAAAAACACAACTTTTTCATTAAATACGCGTGTACTGGTATCGAGAATGAGGAAGAAAAATAGGTACAGAAATAAATGAAATTCGTTTGCTATTACGATCCATATTTCCGTTACATTCTACCGTTAGGCAGAAGTTTTTTCTAAGCTAACATTAAAAGCTTTGCTTCAGTAATACGAGTAAATAACAGAACACATTAGCACGCTAATTGCATTCAAGCTCGTGTACACCTGCAACGCTATTCTTCTCAGCCTTCAGCTGTTGCAAGCGATTTTCGCACGATAGGAATTTTGTTCCTATCATAAATTACATGCAATAAATCTATATGCAAACTTTAAATTTCATCTTTTTTTCCGGTGTAGCCCGAAAATCCTGCATGCACTACCACCGGACCAAAGTGGTAGAACTGATGGCAGTATTAAAAAACGGAGAAAGTAGGACAAATGGTGAGGAAGAACTGTCCAAGATAATACAGGTTAAACAGGTTGATGCAGTACAAAAGTATCGTCATGTAGATTTTATGACAGTTTTCACGCTATAACGATACAATTTTGATATTGCGAAGGACTTTCGTTACACGTCAACAACTGACAGTGAACTATCTCGTAATTTACCATCGACTTATTAAAATTTACATTTTAGACAGTAACTTTTAGCCTACCACAAAAATTAATTATCAAAAGTTGAACATGTGCAAGGTGAAATCGAATGTTTAACTGATGAATTAATCAGAACTGAAACACATGGAAAACTCAATTACTATATTCAAATGTTTATTTGCGCCCCAATTACTTCTGTTAACCTAGCTTCCATGTGAAACTTCTGTAGAAGTTATAACATATGCCAGTAAACATTCTCTATTCTGTATGACATTACAATTAAGACTAATTAGATAATAGAAATTATCTATTCTGCTTTGGCTTCCTTACGTTATCTTCAGATCCGTAGCCTATTGTAGGTAATTACAAGCAAAATTCACACGCACGCACGCACGCACACACGCACACACACACACACACACACACACACACACACACACACACACACAAAAAAACACACACACACACACACACACACACACACACACACACACACACACACACACACACACACACACACACACACACACACACACACACACATACACTTTTCCGTTCATTTATTCGTATATTCTCCACACACTTTATATAAAACATGTTAATTGCAGAGTAGAATCTCATTATTTTTTAACAAATATTGGACCTACCATCTTGAAACCAATGCATACAGAATAGATTCTGTATTCATTGTTGAAATTAACCAAATTTACCAATCGTAAATTAGAAATTAAGACATAAAGATATCAGGTTATTTTTACACGATAACATAACACCGCAATCATTTTCTTTAAAAGAACATTTTTTAAGGTTACAAGAACGTATTTTCTTATAAATAGCGTGTAAAAACGTAATATAGGGGGATAAAAAAGTCTTTTAAGCGGTTTGCAACTTGTGTTCTGTGCGAAATAAAATAATAGAAACAGGACTTAAGAAAAAAGTAAGAAGTAATTGACTACGCAACAACTTTCACAATTGTTAACGATATCCGTAAATAAAATACGGAGTAACAGGAAAAATTAATCCAGTATTAGGAGAACAGAATGAATTGTAAACTAACAGTTTGAAATATCGTAACCACCATTATAAATTAAACTAGTTACAGTAGTAGATTATGAATTTTTAAAAACTTTATGATTAAAAATAATTAATAGAAATCTATTTTAAAACTTGTGAACGAATATTGCTGGGCAACGAACTTTCAACAATATTAACGAAAACTTTTAACAATCGACAACAAATTCATAAATAAATTTTCGCTGAATACAGCTCTATTCAATTATGTTGGTACACAAAAATAAATTTGTAGTGTAAAAGTAAAAAATTCATTAAATGTTTATATAAAGTTGTATTTTTAATTTATAGGAAAACCTTGTCTCTATCGCATAAAATTGGGAGCAAATCGAAAATTGTAAATGTACGAAATGGCACTTCAACCCAAAGGTCTTTGTTAAAAGAAAAAGAACAGGGCACACTAGAGGGACCTTGATCTCAATCCAATCAATAATGATTAACTAACTAATTAAAAAAAATCTTCACAACACTTACACATATTTAATACTTCCTGATTTACAAAGATTCTTGATTTATTTTTTTTTTTTTTTAATTTTGGCAAAGTTTGTTAAGTCGTAGCACACAACTATAGTTTAAACACGTAAATATACAGATTGGAATAGTAAACATTGTGTTATTAGCAATAACATTTATAATATTAACACCAATCATTTTCTAGAGTCCCATTTTTAGAGACCCCAAATGTACAAAATCTCTGTTTCTTTGAAACGGAAGGACTTTCCATTCCTTGACCATCAAGGCTAAATTCTGCTCGTAAAGCATGACAATGGCTTCAGAGCCCAGGCTCGCCATCTGATCCGGTGTTCTAAGGATCACTTTCGTCACCTGCATCACTTCAGGCACGCGATTTCCCGACTCATTCAGCCTCGTGATCCCAACTGTGGCCACTTCCTAGTGGGTTCATTGGAGCAGGCTACAATAAGAACGACTCTCTCCAAATAACACCCTTAAAACTATGGGAAGAACGATCAGGAAGCTTCTAGAATGCTCCCACTCCTTTATCTTCAAGGTTTTCTTATGCTCCTCAGTCAACGTTTGAGTAGGGTAATCTCCAGGAACAACCGCTACCTTTCTCGAAGATAAGGTCTCACTAAAGATAAACACTTGTGTGGGGGTATGATCCCTCCACCCACTCACCTCACATTCTGTGGCCTCGTTCTCTGAGTACTAGCAGAAGGACGGGTAGTGGACTCCTTTCGTTCTCTTTTGTTTCCTTCTTCTGTTGAGACTGCCTGAGTAGTGGAAGCAGCTGTCGATAGACTCGTTTGTACCTTAGTGCTGTTGACAGGCTTCTTTCTTCTTAAACTGAGTTTGTTCTACCTCTTAGAGTCCCACGTATCACCACTAGCGGCGAGTCTAGCTTTAATGACTTGCTTCTTCTCAGTTTTGATGAGTCTTTTTGGTCTATCAAACAGACCGTCTAACTGCACATATCAAGCTGGGTAATAAAGTTGGCATTATGGAGGCTAAACAGCTCTCTTCCTCCTCCATTGGAATGGCTAAAGGGGACCTCAGAGGGCCTAGCTTCACTAGCTGACAGTATACGAGAATTTGAAGCACCAGTTAAGGTCTTAAGACTGACCTCGGCTGACGCTTCTTTAGTCTCGCCGTCATTGTTTTCAGGTATCTATCTTTTCACACAAAATCGCTCAATTATCAAGGGTTAGTCCAACTGAACAGAGCCCCGCATGTCAAGATAAAGCTAAATACTCTGGGAGAGCGCCCGGTATTCCAGAGGGCTTTACCCGTTAAGGACACGTCACCAGTGTCATTAATCTCTTCGGTACCGGTAACTTCCACCTTGATATTAGGGATTATTTTGCGGGGTTTACTCTCCTAGATCCGATGGTTCGTCTGGACCCTGTCCATTGCAGGACCACCTTGTGCAAGACGCAGTTCTTCACTGTGCTGGGCCATTCACTTGTGCGTTCAATTCCGTCGGTTTTGAGCAAAATCAAGCCCCAAGCAATAACCAGACATAAAACTGATTACCCACGGCTCGAGTAATCAGCCCCAACTGATTTATATTCTAAAAACAAAGCAAGAAAATTGGTGTTATTATAAATTGTATTGCTAACACAATGTTTATTCAATGTAATTCAATCTGTATATTTTAATATTTACATGTTTAAACAATAATTGTGTGTTACGCCTTAATAAATTTTAACAGGTTATTTGGTAACAAATAAATAATAAATTGGTTATTTGTTGCCAAAATCAAATAAAAAAATTACTTTTGACATGTATAACGAATATCAGTCAATTTTATTTTAAGCCTTGAAACTTTTTGACACACCTAACTCGGAAATTCCAATTAAGCACAAACGTTGAAATAAATTTACTAACAAATCAGCCAAAAATATTCTCACCGTATAGCGGTAAACTTTTAATGAGGTCTGACAGTGAAAGCAGCGAATTCCTCAGCCAAACTTTTAACGGCAAAACTCTTAAACAGTTCATCCCCTTTCAGTTTACGCTTGTTAACGAAAACGACTTAATAACATTCTTCACGCCGCCGCACTATGATTGGCAGACGTAAATATATTTTCATTAAATTTTCAAGAGAATATATTTTTGAAAACGTAACCGTGTGAATTTATTCATCTGTAATTTTATTTGTAATAAAATCAAACAAATCATTATATTTTATCAGTTAAGGTGGGAAAAGTCGCGGACATCAGATGTTTCGTTGATACGATGGAAACAAATTTCGAGAAGTAACAACGTTGAATAAAACAACGTAAACAAAACGAAAACAAACATAAAACCAAGTGACTTGTAATTTCTTGGAAATCAAAATGACAATTACGAAAAAAATCGTTTTTAAATTAATGAAAACTAGTTTTACTTTGTGATGGAATATTTATTATCGAAAACAAATTTTTCCACAAATTAAAAAAAAACTAGTGATATACGGTTTTAACATAACTATATAAGTATTTCAACTTTATACGTTTTCGAAAAAATTCCAACTTATTGCAATCAAAAAAGCAAAATATCGTGTATCTAAAGTTATGATATAAACTATAATAAATATCTTTATTATTGAAAAACCCTTAAAGAATTTAAAGTAAACACAAAAATGTCAAACTTCTCCATAATTTGTAAAAAATTGTAACTGCTGTAATTCTCTCATATTTTAACTCTAACCTTAAAAACTACCGAATATCACAGTTACAATTTAAATATCAGAGAAGCTTTACAAACAAACTTGGTTTTACTTAATGTCTTGAAAAAGAAGCAAATCTGAGGTTTTTAATTAAGAAGCAACGTTCATGTAAACAGAATATTCTCGAGGATTTTCCACTGAGTGTGTTTTATAATTGCGAGTGTTTTTCATTCATGTAAATTAAAAAAGAAAACTTGTTAATTAAATTTTATGAATAGATAAATACACTCGTATTGCAGTTTGACATTAAAGTCTCTGAGAATTTATTTACAGGAGGTAACTATCAAGCACGTAAATGAATTTCCAAATATTAACATCAGTAAATTAAATTACTTAAATTTTTGAAAAGCTAAGAGCAAAACTAGGCGATAAATTGGTTAAATTTTGGACACGTTTGTTGACCAGTAAAATTTCTTAATCATTTTTAAAAAGAGGGTTGTTAGAAAAAATAAAATTAGAAATTTTAAAGTTGTCTATTGGTAAAGGATTCAATTGAAGGAATTTTTCAATATTAAAATCTTTATATGTGTAGAAATTTGTAAGAATTTTTCGGAAAAGTCATACTTTTAGCTGGAATTTATTAGAACTTAACATAAATTATCTCAAGATACAAATAATGAAGTACGTATTTCAGCATTTACCACTACTGAGCCCCTGAAGGTGTAAAAAGTTGTATAAAAGTTTGCATTGGAAAACTTTATTTTCATAGGATTCACTTAAAACTTTACATTCGTAATATGAAACGAATATACTGAAACAAATATTTCAGCGTTTTTCGAAGTTCAACCCTCCAAAGGGAATGTAACTGTTCTGTTGACAAAATTATTTTTGATGAGATTTTCTTAAAACATAACGTAACAAATCTAAGTCAGAAAAATTGAAACATATTTTAGTATTTTCTAAATTTCATCCCCTAAAGTAATAAAAAGTAAGTATAAAAATCTGCATTGGCAACATTATTTTTTTATTGGGTTTCGTAAACATAGTCATGTGTATTTAAAAATAATCAACATAACATTCTCGTATTAATAATTTTGAATGTACATTAATTACAGCAATTCCTGAATAAAGCAGTTTATATAAAATATACATTCGGCTTCATAGCTTTAAAGAAAGGTAACTTCGTGACAGGGTATGTAATGTATTATAATGTATATATAATGTAACCTATGTAATATATATATATATATATATATATATATATATATATATATATATATATAAACCAGAAAGGCTTCAATAAATACATGGGTGTATGTTAAGGTTTTCTCCTTAGCCTCCTACTAGAAAGAGTCATGTGTCCTACAGTTTCCTCCTTTTTCTGTGCATAACGTACACACGGCTCCTCCGTGGTACCATTGTTCAAGTGCACCCTGAAACCACATTGTTCTGTAATGAACCCCATGATATTCCAAAATTGTGTTCTGTCCAAGTGACCGCCACCTCTCTAAGTCCTAAAACAGAAAACTCACCCAAAAGGTGTTAGCTATATTAATGTCCATGAAGGTTATCCAATCTTGCCTGGTGTTGCTTATTAATGAACCTATTCAATGAGAGAGATCCCTAAAGCCGGTGTCACAGGCAAACCCCAGTCCAGCCAGTCGATCTGTCTCCTCATAACCTCAACCCTCGTATGTCCCTGAACCTAGTGAAGAGTAACACGGTTTCCCAGGGACAGAATACTGAAGTTCTTCCGACTCTCTCAGACAATATGGCACCGAATCATATGGCCCACAAGTGCTTTGATTGTTGCTTGACTATCGGTAAAAATAAGAATAAAAACCTTCTTTAAGACCCATTACAAATTCTACCGATTACAATCATGGTCATTACTTTATTCTGGAATAATGCTGCATGCTCTAATAGAGTAATAACTTTCTTCAATCACAGTTTCAGGCTAAAAAAAGAATATTTGTATCCCTTCAATTTTGAAACTAACCTCATAGCTGTAATAATCTTAACTTTTAATGAAACAGTTGTAAATGAAATATTTAAGAATTAATACAATTAAAATCCACTAATTGAACAATTCTAAACGAATGAAAAATTATTTAGTCTTTATATATATTCTAACAAAGCCTTTATAATTTGTTACTACATTTTTAAAAACTCTATCAACATTTTCTGTGTCCATTATTTATACAAAATAATAGCTATAAATTATCACAAATCTTCTTTCACCCCTAATACTCCTGAGGGTTGGTTTGTATTTCAATCAATCTTCAAAAAGGTTGTTATAAATTGAATAGGGAAACGTACGCCCCTCAGGGTCCCGAAAGGGTTGTGCCCTTTTACGTTTAATTGAATAAAACAGACCAAACAAATTCCCGTGTACAAATATTACAGAGATATTCACTATTTTAACTTTTAAATTTTTATTCAAACATGAACTACAACTAACTTATGTTACTTTGAGTAGTTTTATTCACCCTCATTTAAGTTTCCTGTAAAAATAATTTTACAAGAAGACAATAATATGCAGTAACTACAGATTGGAACTCAGGAAGGAAATATTTTATTACAAATTTCTTTTGGTAAAATTTGTAAGTTAAAAACCAATATTTAATTTACCATAGGCCTACCGCTGTACGAGGTAATATATTTCGAGTGATTATCCAGCCACCTATCCACATTTGTTTATCCTTATCGCTCCTCTAGTTTCCAAAGTGTACGTTTTAAAATTATAAAACTTCAATTTTTTTGTCTAGCAATTGAAAGAAAACTAGGAAAATTATACTCCTTCAATTCTTGTTATTTTAAAAAGAGAAAATATAAAAAATTAATTACTTTTTCTAATCCAATCACTCATGAATATATTAGCTGCACCTTGCAGAACTAGAACCAAAATCTCAATGTAATATAAATAATAGTGGCACGCAGCTGTCTCGCTGAGGAAATGGAGGCGGATTTATAATAGTATATTTTCTTATCTTTCTATTTTTTGAAATTAGGACGTCACCACCGTAAACAGCATAGCCACGTGTATATACGAGTATTAGCATTTTAAATATTGAAGTGGAATTTAAAATATGAAAGTGAATTCTGACAGCCATTAAATTAAATTTCTTAATTTCAACGGATTTTGAATATTCAAAATGATAATTGATGCAGGTTTTAAATCTGATTAATATTGTGAAATCGTACAATTAAAACATTTGAGAAAAAATGTATTGTTTTAAGATTTGAAACTGTTGAATATATTCTACTAATAACCGATTTTGATTTTGATCAAAGCTTTATTGAAATCAATTTTCGGGCTACGTTTTATTCATATCTGACTAAATTGGTGAACTTGAGGATACTAGTGCATACAATATATATGAAAGACCTCTAAGAATATCTTGTGGTCAAGGTTGACGCTTATTATAAGATCCCGGGTCTGAGTTTAATACAATTTTTAAATAGCTCATTTGCAATATTAATTCTCCAATAGTCGCTGTACTAAGGTGTCCATTTGGTACGATCAAAAGATTTTTTGCATAGAAAATTAATAGCGCATTAAAAAGTAGCCTATTTAAAAAAACTATTGCTGTTTTCATTAAAATCATTATAAATATTATATACAAATAGTGAAACATTACAAGTTTTAGGTTATTTTAACTTAAAATTCACAATTCAAAACAGACACTGTACACACATTAAAAAATAAACAACTTCAATACACAAATAATTTTATAATTTATTTTATAATAAATATTTTTATATAATAATATATACTACAAGAACTCTAAAATTTAACTATATACAATCAAATAATTTCTACACAAGCAAATACAAAATGAGGTTGACGTATTAGATTTATTTACGCATTGTATCAGTAAACATAGTATTTAGAAAGAAAAACTGTCATAGATTAATTATTTGCAAGAATACAGCAAGTAAAGTTTTAAAAAAATATCTTCATTATAACTGAGAAAACGTATTTGAAACATATTCAAACTGAATGATACAGAAGCATTAGAAAATATTTACTTCATTTGTATTTACTACACTTTTAGATCGTTAAAAAGGATTACACGAAATACAGTGATAGCACACCTTCTCAGAAGATTTAATAAAATTAAATTGGAGTAAGAAACTCAGTCATTAAATAAAAATAAAATAATTTATTACACGATTTCTGAAACTTCTTATTTTGTAGGAAATCACTGTTATAGATATCACTAAATCTATTATTATACTTACAATAGAGGTTATAATGCATTTAAAAAAATACAAGACGGTATTTACTACAAAAACAAATTACTTTGAAGAAAATATCATTAGCCGAAATAAAACATACAGACAACTAAAAATCAAATAAAAAATATTAAAACAATAACTTGGAAAATTGGAACAATGAGGAGTTTATTTGGGCATAGCAAAGCCCAAATGAAACACATTTACAAACCTATCTCTTTTAGTTAAAATAAACGGAACACAAAATCATATACAATAGTACATTCTAACTGTTAAACTCCATAACTTTTAAAGGGATAAACAAAATTCGAGTTAATGAATTTCGAGTTATCAAGATTGTCAAAAGAAAATACCCGAGTTATACATGAAAATACATTTTCTCAGTTAAAATGAAGATATTGTTTTTAAAGTTTACTTGTATTCTTGCAAATAATTAATCTAAGACAGTTTTTCTTTCTAAATACTATGTTTACTGATACTATGCGTTAATTAAATCTAATACGTCAACCTTATTTTGTATTTGCTTGTGTAGAAATTATTTGATTTTCTAAAGTTAATTTAAGAGTTCTTGTAACTCGTCGTTAACGACCATCTTCGTTAACATTAGCAATCTTAGATCGTTTAGTTCTGCAAGTTGTCAGTCCATATATTTTTTTTAATCCCCTATTTAAAAAAAACATTAATAGGGGTTGGCCGGAATTCCTTCCCTCTTTCTGTCGTCTTTCATTCATTGCCCCGTTTATCGCCTTAATCAATGTCCTCCATTCTACTATCAATGCCTTAATTCTACTATAGCATCCATGTTGCTTTAAGTGTTCTTCAAATATTTCATAACCACACTGAAAAAAATATGTATGTTTTTTTTATAAAAGATTCGATGTAATGAATCAGTTAAATTCAATAAATATTTTTAAAAAATGAAAATCGATTACTATTTTTTCTTACTGTAGTGATGATTTTAACTAAGAAATATATATTGTAAACTAAGTTTGGATACGATTTCTCTATTCCACATAAACCGTCTTTTACCAAATGTTGCTATTTTCATAATACCATTATTTGGCTGAGTGTAACGTTCTTAATAACCGGAAGTGTGAACTTTATACAATATTATTACAAGACCTTTTGCCTTCCCAATAAAAATATTCCTACAAAACTAATCCCCTCGTGTTTGTCCGATAACTGGAACCGATTTCTTCGTCCCCAACGATCCTCATTTACAGAAACAATCAAGATAAACGTCTTCCAAAACGCTGACAAAGACCCCCCCTTCCCACCAGCAAGTGTATTGCCTTGACTTGGTTTTTGTCTTTAAACATCCAAGCAACGCTAATAAAACTGAAGCAGGAAAACAGAATCTAATTCCGGATAAGACAGCGTCAGCAAACACAAGGCAATAATACTTTTAGGTAAAAGGTTCCGTCCGTAAATATTTACTTTGCAGAAAAATCAGTAAAGGGACATCCTAGAAAACAGGCTGGCCACACTTCCCGACAAAACTGATCGGCACGATAAATGTACAAAAGCTTTGTTAATCCACAACCACGTTGAATTCTTGTTACCCGCTTTTACTCTAAATATTTAGAATGAAATTGGCATGAATCAAAAAGCGTGTTTATAGAATAAAAACTAATAAATAGAAAATAAACTTTATACCTAAGTTATCTTTTCCCTTTGTTTTTCTAACTAAACGAAGTTTATAGACAGTATGACACTAGGGCAGGAGGAACTAGTTAATTCTCCAATCCAATAAAATGGTTTTTAACATTTTCGCGTCAAACTGTAAGTTTATGCTTTTTAGTCATCCATCGTTGAGGACTGAACTAGTTGATGAAATTTCAAATTTAATTCTCAATTTAATTTTTATTTTGCATAAAGGTTTTTAAATCTTTGTTTTGCCTAATTTGAATACATTCAGTTTAAAATTTAGTACATAAGAACAAATGTTTATGGGTGGGGTAGTTATTTCTCAAAACTTCGATTCGAAAAACATAAAAATTTGAAAAATTAGCCTGGTTGCAAATCTATTTAACAAATTAAACATCGATATTATAAATAAAAAAATTGTTAGAATAAAATGTAAAACTAAACTATAAAAAAATAAGGAAGGAATAACCAAATAAATAATGAAATGTAAAATAAAAAAGTGAAAGAAATGTTAATACATGAAGTATATTACATAAAATATATAATTATATAAAATATAAAATTTATACTGGAAGAATATGTAAAAAAACGTTTGTAAGAGTTAAATTTATTTTAATTTATATACTAGACGCTAAGGCTTGTAAGAGGGTTTTTAAAAGTTTCATAAAAAAGGATTTATTAGTAATAAAAAAAAATGTTTAGAAATCTCCAAACATCTCAAATATTATTCAGATTTGCTTACAAAAACAAAGGATTGCAGGCCAGTGAATAAGTAAAATTAGTGGTTCTGTAAAATTCTGTGAAAAATGTTTGTAACAAAAATAAAATTTTGAAAAATAGATAAAAATTCATTATATACTCGAATTTTAAAATCTTGTAAAAGAGGTAAAAATTAACATCAAATTATAAATATTTTCAAACGATCTTTTGAAAATGATCTGTAAGTTACAATATGAAAAAGTACATTTTCTGGCACGATATTCGTTTGTAATCAATAGTGCGTTCTCATTTAGTTTTTGCACGTGTATAATTTCAATTAAAAAAGTAATCTTCTTAACATTGATAAAAGAACTGACCTTTTTTATATTTATTTACGGTTTAACAAGATAGCCTATCGTGTTTCTCGTAATTTTACAGCTAATACTTTTGAAGAGCATCGATGTATCAGGTGAAAAACTTATTACAAAATATAAATTTAGATATTTTAATGAAATATGCATTGTTGTCTTTGAAAAAAATAAAATTTAGTCCTCACCCAGTTGTTTTGAAATATTTGTTATCGATCATTTTGCTATTAGTATTAATTTTCGTATTTTCAATATAGTTTGAAAATTAAAATTTATTCGGATTTATATTATTTAACAAATTTGTAAATATCCCTCAAACGTGTTTTAAAAGGCAGAATTGCAGCACATGCCAAGATAATGGCCGCTTTAAGCATTTTCAGTAATAACTTATTCTCGGAAATAAGATCTTCTCACTTTTCAATATAATAATTATTTTCTCAGACATTGTGTTTTACATTCCAAACATTGTGTTCTAGTAGGCCAGTATGATCTTTAGCAGTTAATGGAAAAAAGAAACGAATAATGTACAATGTACAATATGAGGTTGAACAGTGTTATATCATCTCTTTATATACAGTGTTCGAAGTGACCTATGAAGTATGAGGCTATTATAAATTTCCTTGTTGGTATAAGTACCAAAAGTAAAAGAGGTTAGGATTTCCTTTTTATAAAATCGCTATCGTAATTGAAAAAAAAATGAATTCTATTAATAAAATAACTGAAACAGTACCATTGGTTGGTATTTAATTACTATAATACAATAATTTTTAATCCAATACTTGTATTTTATGATTACTGTACCTATTTTCGTAAGTAAAATTGTTGAAGAAACAAGTTGGCCTATTGTTTCTTGTCAAAATGAACTTCTGTTAAAATAGACGTTATAGTTATATTTAAAAATGGTATGATCTGTTAATAAAGCAATTTCATTCATTATATTTACGTTATTTAAAACAGTAGACCTATTGTTCTATTTTCATATTTAAAACTACAACATTTAAAATTAATGACTGAATTAAATAACATTGTATTTTATTTAAATATTTACAAATAATATCTACTATAACCTGATTTTACATTACATACATAAATTAGGCTACAGTATTTACTGTTTACTAAAATCAAAGTCGTTTATTTAATAGCATTTACATATTAGAACTGAATTAGATTATACTACAGTGTTACTTTCAAAACTTATTCGGTCAATAATTATTTAATATTTTAATACAGTAATTATACAAATATTACTTGGTACACACACACAATTATTTGTCACATATGCTTGCGTTGTGCTGCACTCTCATATGGATATTTTTACTGTTCTTGGAGTTTTGTTAACAGACCTTTTTTTCGTTTTTAATTCTGTTTTATTTTATTATTAATTCCTAAAATGGGAACGTATGAGGCGTGAGAGTATCCATGTGTTCTGACGAACTTGTAGCGACTCCACGTATGTAGTTTCAATAAAGGAGGTATTTATATTTAGTAAAAACCGATTGAAGTGCTTAGCGTAATAATATATGAAATATACTACTTTAATATGGATAATGAGATAAAATTACCCAAGTTTGATTTCCGTTTCTTACAATTCTAACACTACAATGCATTATTCAATTTAACTTTATTTTTGATCACGTCATTGTTTATTATCTCATATTTTTTTAAGTATAATAAACAGCTTCATTTCCCCGAAGTTAACGTAAAGCCACTAAACCAAAACTCTCCAGAAAACATAAGTGTTTTTCGTTTCCTAGCTCTAAAATGGAAACGCCTTTGTGTTTTTCCAGGTAACTTGGAAAGTACAGAAGAAAACATCTAGTCTATAATTCATTAGTGAACTTAATAAATGTTTTAGTTCGAAAAAAAATTAAAAGATTGTGGTGCAATATCTTATATTAAAATGATTTAGTGAAACCTGTATATCACGACCTACTTTAGAATAATATTTACTAAATATGTTTGAATTTCCCCTACATTGTGAAATACGAGAACTGTGTGTATGACGTCACTCATGCCCTAGTTTATGTAATTTATTACCGTGACAGAAATTGAACTTCCCTACTTTCTTTTTTCAGTTTTAGATTAAATTTATTCATTTTCCATTTATTTTTCCTTGCAAACATCACTGACAAAAATAACTTTGCAAAAATGTCATTCAATTTAAATTGATATATACAAAATGATTGAATTTAAAAATACATTCTATTTTTTAAACAACGAAATACGTTTGATAGAATTTAGCACGTCGAAAGCAAAAAAATGTGTTTAATTGGTTTTGCTTCTGTGTACTTTATTCGAGACAAAACGGACCGACAGTCTTTAATAAAATTTTATATGATGTTTGCACATATCTTGTGATTATTTTAATTTTTTAATTTTTGTTTTTAAAAAACTAATCGCGCTTCCATTCTAACAAATTTGGATATATTTTTGAACAAGTAGGTTTAAGCAACCAAACTGCGGAAACCGCGTCAAGTGCTATCAAAAATATTTTTGGTTAAACTTTGTTTTTTAACTGAAGTTGGTGTAAGACTTAAGCTTATAAATGTAGCAATTTTTTGCACAGAAATTGATGGTTTTGGTGTAAATATCAACTCACGTTGTGCAAGTTTTTTTTACTCTCTAAATTTAAATTTTCCTTATTTTAAATTGTTCAATAAACTAATACACCATACATTTTCAAAATTTAGTTAAACCTATAACACTAAAAATTATAACAAAAATTTTATTGTAGTCCATAAAATGGGAATAATTTTAAGAATAATCAAAACAATGTTTACATTACCTGTGTTCCATTTAAAACTGTTTCAAATAATTTTATTGATTAGAAAATTTGTGCAAAGTTTATGCATTATCTCTGCACAAAGTGGTATTGTTTCATTCCGCATTTTTATTAATTACATTCGCCATATTATTACACAACAATTTCCTTTCCTTTCACTATCCTAAACTTAATATTTTTTCGTTTACAGGATAATTGGATAAAAACCTTTGTTCAGCTACAGGCTTTTACCTCGTATAAATTTCAACTCTCGTATATAACAATTCTTTAATTATTTATATTACAGTAAACGTACTTCAAACGGTTTATTTCCTCTTGAGTGATTTATAAACAAAGCATTCTCAACTCTCTACTCAGTCTTTAAGCTTTAATTATCTATAGAACAAAATGTAGCCTTTTACATATTCCATAAATGTAACTTTTACTTCACACCGAACACTCATATCAATTAATGGACGTTTTTTGTCTTCCCTAGCCTGCACCAAGATAAAAATAATAAATTATTTGTAAACGGATTTTGTCTGTATTTATTATATAATCAATGAGTAATTACAGTATTTTTTTATTATTGTTTATTGAAAACACAGTTGGCAATTGGAGAAAATGCGTTATATCCAGGAAAATTAGAACACTTATATAGTTTCATAAAAATTATTTTATTTAGTTAGATATGTTTCACTGTGAGGCATCTTCAGGTGTATTAAATATTATGCATTGTACTTATATATATATTAATACAGTTGATGTTAGTAATGGAAGGGAGAAGGTAAAGAACAGCAGGTTCGTAAAACCATTAAACAATAGGCATGAGTAAGAGAGAGGGGTTAAGGTTAGTTTCTTCACTTAAATTAAGAATTAGTTAAGTACACCAAACTTAGGAAAACACATTGTCAACAGTAAGGATATAATACATCTTTTACTAAACAGTGGTGTTTTAAAGTTGTCTGTGCAGAGTGTCCTTGTGAATACGTAAGACAATGTGTAAAAACTCGTATTAAAGAACATTTCATTTGTTGTAATTACAAAAAAAACTACTGAAATTTTCTGAATCATTTATTAGAATATGGTCGTTCTTTCAATTTTAACTTATCATTGTAATTTGTAAAAAACAAAAAATGGTATAAAACTATATTTTAGAAATTATGGAAATATATAGATCTATTGGTAAAAATGCAAATTTTAATTTAAAGGAACAGATTAACTTCATCCCCTCTCCATTACTCAAGCCTATTTCTTAGTGGTTTTTCACAACCAGCTGATCTCCGAACATCTTACGTTTTCACTCCTTCCTTTTTCTACCTTCTCCCTTTTTTTTTTTTTTTTTACACCAACTGTGCCGGCGGAGGCAGCTGAAGTGAGCAGCTGATGGGCTTAGCGACCCCATCATACTCTAGCTCATTCTACTCTCACTCATTTACTCAACTTACACACACACACACACACACACACACACACGTGCGCACACACACACACACACACACACACACATAGACTAGCTGCACCTATTGAGAGGACCTAGATGAACCTCGCGGCACCCGAGTCTTACACGGTGTACACACTTACACTTACAGCACTACACTTACGATTTAAACACTTTACACTCACACGTACATTTAGGGATTGGCTGTTCTTGTTCCGTTGTGTCTTGGAGTGGCAATACTGCTTGGTTGCCTTTGGCGGGGCCAAGTATGTGGAACCTGATGTGTGCCTAGTACTTCCGAGGACCTCTGATGGGACACGTTCTGAGACCGAGAAGCCTACAGGCGCTTGGCAAGCACATGGATGTTGAATTATGGGTGTCGGAGCCTATAATTGGGTCTTTCGAAACAAATGGTTGCATTCTGTGAGTACATAGAGGGCGGCTGCCAGTGGTACTTGGGTTTGGCAAACCGTAACTTTGTACCGGAACCCATTCCTAAGATTCTGGAGTACTGAAGACATGTACTTCGGCTCCAGGATATTGGAGATCCTCCCCAATTTATTGGGATTCTCGCTTTAGTTCGAGTCTCCTGGGTTACTGGTGACGTTTGGGTGCATCCTGTACCATTTGTTCGAGATATCAACATTCGTGGAATCGCTCGGTAACAAAAATATGGATAATAAAATAAAACAAAACACCAAAAATTCGTTAAAGAGGCCTCATTCGACTACGTCAAACAGGTCTGTTGATAGTAGTGGGACTAGTGAAAATCTGGAGGAGATGGAGGTGAGTGTTGTACCTCTTCAGCTTCTATTCCCTAGATTTTTAACATTTAAAAATTCTGAGGAAGGTTTGGACCTGTCTAAGGTGTCGCCCTTCCTTACTAACAAAGCTATCGTAGGAATAGCTATCCTTACTTAATAGCAGGTCCTGTAGCTTCTATTAAAAAGCTGCAAAATGAGACGCTGTTAGTGCAGACAAGTAGCGACAAGCAGAGCTTGTGGCTCTTAAAAATGGCCTATTTCTTTGACCAAATTAAGGTTACGGTGGAACCACAAAGATCGTTAAATTCCGCTAAAGGAGTGGTAACCTGCAGAAATCTCCTCCATTTAGACCTGGAGGAGATTAAGTCGGAATTAGTATTAGAGTCGGTTACAGAAGTACAGCGTATTCTGAGGAACGGAATACATATTTGCTGGGTATCAAGAGCTTTCTGTTCGTCCTTACGTGCCAAACCCAAAACGATGCTTTAAGTGTCAGGGTTTTGGACACGTGAGTTCTGCGTGCAGAAGGCCCGAAATATGTGGCAATTTTGGTTCCAATAGCCATAATAGTGACAATTGCTCGGATGACCCAATGTGTTCCCATTGTGTTGGAGATCATACGGCTTGTTCCTTCAACTGTCTAAAGTTTAAGGACGAGAAAGCGATTTTAAAAATTATGGTTGAGGATAAAGTCTCATTTTCAGATGCGAAGAAAACATTCAAGAGCTCCAGAGTAAATATTGAGGGAAAATCTTTTGCCGCTGTCGCGTCTAGCAGCAAGGCCTCTTGCCGCAACTGTGAAGAGCTGAGAAAAACCGTAAAAGTTTTAACCGAACAAGTAGCTTAACTCTTATCTCTGTTTTCTTCTGGTAACACTCCTGTTCCTATTTCTAAAACATCTTCTTTCTCTGTAGAAAACGTTTCGAAAGATATTAAGTCAACTGCCGTTAAAACTCAAGCTTCAAAGTCATTTGTGACTAAAACTTCGAAAGGTGCAAGTTCCGAAGCAATTCCATCTGCTTCGAACTTGGAGACCCGAACCAAATCACAAGTGCTAAAGACTGCTTCAAAAAACTTTTCTCCTGCTCTAGCTTTTTTTTAAAAAAATCAAACACATGTCCACCAGTAGTTGCGCCTAAGACTTCAAAAAAGAAGTTGATTAAAAGTACAGCTAAGCAAGATAAAAAAACCAAAATTGGAACCGCTTCAAAAGCGGCTTCTTCCAAAACAAACAGATCTGCAAGGTCTGACATGAATCACAGTAGTGATGTGATGTTAATAGACTCTGATAAATCTAAATTAATATGTGACAAAAAAACAGAACCCGCTGATGTATTAATTTATTATATTTCAATGTCTGCATTTTCCATTAACAACAACGTGATACAGTGGAATATTAATGGGGTAAGAAGCCATATCGAAGATCTCACAGTTCTTGTGCGAGATTCGACTCCTTTAATAATGTGTCTCCAAGAGACGCACTTATATGAATCCCACACTTTCAACTTTATTGGTTATTCTATTTTCAGAACAGATTTCGTCACTGAGGAAAGAGCCAGAGGTGGCGTAGCCATATTAGTTCACAACTCTGCCCAGTCGGGATCTGTCAATATAATAACTCCTTTACAAGCTGTTGCCGTTCAGACTACTGTTCCATTCAAGCTTACCGTATGATGCCTGTACTTACCGCCGAGTTACAATTTCTTAAACTATGAAGTGTATGACTTAATATCCCAGTTGCCACCACCGACTTTACTAGTGGGCCACTTTAATGCCCACCTCATGGGGCTCATCATCTTCTAATTCTAGAATACGCATTGAGGGAATACGATCTAATTTGGATTTGTGCCTCCTTAATGCGTTGTTCTCCCACTCATTTATCTTCGTCTACTGGCGGGTGGACAGTTGTAGACTTGTCGTTTTGTAGTCCAACTTTGGCAACTAAGCTTGAATGGTTGGTATTATCTGATCTATACGGTAGTGATCACACCCCCATTAATATTTCACTTTGCTTTTTTTCTCGCCCGATTCAACGTCTACCGCGTTAGATACTTAAAAAAGCGATTTGGGAGGAATTTTCAAAAAGATTTGTATCACCAGATATTGAAGAAAATAACTCTATAAACATTATTGTAAAAAACTTCACTCATGCAATTTTACATGTAGCGAATGATGTTATTCCTAAAACATCCACAAACCCACCACGTCCATCTGTCCCTTGGAGGAACGAAAAGTGTAAAGATGCCTTGCGGCTGCATAGAAAAGCACTGAGGAGATTCACCAGAAATTCAACGGATCAAAATCTGGAACGATATAAAATTCTTCTAGCCAATTTTCAGGCAGAGTAGAAAAGATTCTTGGACCCAATATATCTCAACAATATCTAGGACAGCGCCTCTATCTAGTTTTTCTTTGGAAAAAACTTCGGTCTTTTTTCTGGTTCTAGCTCATCTAATTTATTGATGAGACTTAAACAGACAAACGGAGTATTATTATCTGTTTGTTCCGATATTGTAAACCTCTTAGGGTCATCTCTTGCATGCTTTTCTTCTTCTACCGCCTACAGCAGTGCCTTTTGTGAGTACAAAAATAGAATTGAAGCAGTCTCGTTCACCGTCGGCACATCTGGAGAATCTCCTTTGAATAGTTTGTTTACTTTGCACGAGCTAGAATTTACATTATCGTGTACCACAGATTCAGCTCCCGGTCTTGACAACCTTGTTTACTCCATGATTAAAAATCTTCCAACGTCGGGTAGGCTTTCTCTCCTCGTGATATACAACCGTATATTCGAGGAGCATACGTGTCCTGACGCTTGGTTGGAAGCAGTAGTAATTCCTAGTCTTAAGCGAGGTAAAGATAAAACTGATCCAAGTAGTTATAGTCCGATTTCTCTTACCAGCGTTCTTTGCAAGCGGGTAGAGAAAATGGTAAATAATCGCCTGGTCTGGTACATAGAAACACACAACTTTCTTTCCAAAGAACAGTGTTGTTTCAGGCAAGGACGATCTTCTATGGATCAGTTAGTTATGTTAGAGTCTGCAATACAAAATACCTTCCTCTTGCGTCAGACGCTAGTTGATGTTTTTTTGACCTAGAAAAGGCATACGATATGGCTTGGAGACGAGGAATACTAAACACATTGAAATCATGGACTATACAAGGGAACATACTGGCTTTTATAAGAAATTTCCTGACTGACAGGTATTTCAAGGAAGTACACTATCAGATCGCTTCCACTTAGAGAATGGTGTTCCACAGGGGAGTGTACTTAGTGTTACTCTGTTTGCTGTTGCAATCAATAGCATAACTTCTAATGTACAGTCCCCTGTCCGATGTATGCTATTTTTTGATGATTTTGATATCTATGTAATCACCAGATATATGGCAACAGCTGAAAGAACTCTTCAGCTGGTAACAAATAAATTTCAATCGTGGACCACATTTACTGGCTTTAAATTTTCTCCTACTAAAACTCAGTGTATTGTGTTCAGTCGCCGTTGACAGACCCAAGCTCCTTTCTTATATCTTGAAGGTATAGAGCTTCAGACCACTCCATCCGTTCGATACCTGGGTCTAATCTTTGACGAAAAGCTATCGTGGAACCCTCACGTGTGTGATTTAAAGTTACAATGTAACAAAATTCTGGATATGTTGAGGGTTCTTAGCGGCTCTCGATGGAGCGCTGATAGAACTTGTATGCTGATGTTTTATCGTGCTGTAATTCGCTCACAAATTGATTATGGCAGCATTGTATATTCATCTGCACGACCATACATTTTAAAGAAGCTAGATCCCGTCTATCATTCTGCAATCCGTCTTATATCTGGTGTATTTCGTTGTAGTCCAGTCGTGAGCATTCTCGCTAAGGCTGGTGAACCATCTCTCACTCAACAGAGACGTTATCTGCAAATAAATTAGTTATGTAGTATATTTTGTAAGCCATGGCACCCTACTTATAATATTATTTATAATGATAATTTGCTCCTACAATATGAAGCACGTCCGCGTGCCACTGCTCCTCTAAGCATTAGAACGTTCCGAGTGTTTGACGACTTGCGAATTGTACTTCCTCAAATGTTCAAGAGGTCGTTTTGTTACGTACCTCCGTGGATCATAAATTCGCCAACCTTCGAGTTCTTACTATGTGTGTACTTAAAACACAACACTCCGGAAGTTGTGTATCAACGTGAGTTTTACCGTCTAATTAACTGTTTTCCATGTGCTGAGATTACCTTCACAGATGGTTCAAAAATAGATAAGCATGTTGGTTGTGCATATTACTCAAGAGGTCAAACATATAAATATGGATTACCCTCAGTTTGCAGTGTCTTTACTGCTGAACTGTTTGCTATATTTAAGGCTCTGAACTCCGTTGTATCCGATTGTGTGCATTATCTGGTGTGTTCTGATTCCAAAAGTGCACTTCAGGCTATCCAGGATACGTATTCGATAAACTCTCTAGTTTAGGATATTCTATGTTCTATCCATCATCTTGAACTACGAGGTGTTGGGGTATCATTTTGCTGGTTACCTGGTCATTGTGGGACCATTGGGTCATTGGGAACACTAGAGCCGATATAGCAGCAAAGGAAGCAACTCTGCTGCTGCCAGCCACTCAACGTGTTATTCTATCGAATTTTCAGAGTCTGTCAAAACATTTACTTCTCGTGGAATGGGAGAATGAGTGGACACTTACAGGTAACAACAAACTGAGGTAATTAAAAATACTGTTCGTCCTTGGAGGTCGTCAATACGTGAAAGTCGTAGGGAAGAGGTGGTGATCACTCGTCTCCGTATTGGTCATTCCTTTCTAACGCATGGATTTCTGATGGGAGGCGGGAACCCTCCTGAATGCGAGTTTTGTGGAGAAACCATCACAATAAAACATATATTGCTCGATTGTGATGGTTTCCAAAATTTCCGTGTTATGTGTGGTCTGAGCAATTGTTTGCAGACGATGTTTGGAGATAGTGCCTCTGCCGTTGACCAGATCCTAGACTTCCTTCATCGTCTGAATTTTTTAAATAAAATTTAATTTATAATTTTGTTACTGTTTGTGGTAGGGCCCCTTTACAGCCCCGGAAAAATTATTTATATTTAATGTTTTATTAATTTAATTTTTAAGTTGCTTTTATTTTGTTATTTAGTTTTAGGTACGTTATATTTCTTTTATTTGTCTGTTTATTGTTGTAGGGCCAATTTACAGCCCTACAATAATTTGTGTGTATGTTGTTGTTTTTAAATATATTGTTGTTAACTAGTTTTAGTCATAGCAGCAAAGGAAGCAACTCTGCTGTCGCCAGCCACTCAACGTGTTATTCTATCGAATTTTCAGAGTCTGTCAAAACATTTACTTCTCGTGGACTGGGAGAATGAGTGGGCAGTTACGGATAACAACAAACTGAGGGTAATTAAAAATACTGTTCGTCCTTGGAGGTCGTCAATACGTGCAAGTTGTAGGGAAGAGGTGGTGATCACTCGTCTCCGTATTGGTCATTCCTTGCTAACGCATGGATTTCTGATGGGAGGCGGGAACCCTCCTGAATGCGAGTTCATATATCTATAACTGTTATTATGTTTTCTTTTATTTATTTGTTTTTGTTATTATAGTTTGTTGTTTGTTTTCTCATTAAACGTAAATTTTTGTTTATTTTATTCGTTCTTTTATATTTATATTTTGAGAATCGGCGATGATAACCACATCGGTTTTTCGCCGTCAAAAAAAAAAAAAAAAAAAAAAAAAAAAATCACCAACTGTATTAGTATATTAGCAAACTTCATAATTTTTAGCTACACTATGCCTGAAGATGTCTTACAGCAAAACGTGTCACTGAATAAAAAATATTTTTTTTAACTTTATAAGTGTCCTAATTTTCCTAGAAAAAACAGTTTTTCTTTCATGTATTATTATATAATATTATATTTTGAAATCTTATTTAAATTAAAGTAGCACAAAAATTAATTTATTGAACATTTTTACTGATATCGTTATAATCGATATTAATATTCACTCTTACAAAGAAATTACTAACGTATCATATTTAAAGGAAAGGTTCTAAGGTATTCGTATCCTATTACTTAGATAAATGACATTTAAAATTAAACTACTTCAAAAGACAACACATTTCTTTTTAAAACTTAGAGTCTGCCTTTATTTTTCATAAGGCTGCAGAAACGTTATCTACTAGCCAAACAAACATTTCATTAAAAGTATTACATAAATAACTAAATGAATTAAAATTGTCTTGCTTTTTGTATAACTTTTATTATAAAACATGAATGTAACGTTAAGTTACTCATTTGTTTAATGTTTAAGAAAGTATAAGAATATTTATGTTAAAATCTAAGCAAAGCACTGTAATTAAAATAATGCGACACTACTTTAAATACGCGTACAATGTGAATAACCTGAAAATAAGAACAAAATTAATTGCACCAGTAGGGTGTGGCACGTCGACGAATTTACGTTCAATTCCAGCCATTTTAAAAATAAACTTTTTAAATAAAGGTAATGAAATAAAATTTAAAAAAACGTTTAATACTTATTTTTGGATTCTTTTTTTTAGAATTTTACAAACTAGCCTACATTAAAATTGTTTAAGCATTAAACGTTTCAAAAAGCTTCCTTAGTACCCGCCTATGTTGTAAAATTAAATACAATGCTATTTTGCTCACACACACACACACACACACACACACACACACACACACACACACACACACACACACACACACACACACACACACACACACACACACACACACACACACACACACACACATACACACACACACACACACACACACACACACACACACACACACACACACACACACACACCAGTAAGGAGAAATGAGTGACCGATTTCTACCTCACACATGTTCTAAATTGACACGGTTGCTTTAGAGCTCATCTGTTCCGTTTCCGGCTAGAAACACTCTACTTATCCGCTATATCTTCCCGCAATAGAAGAAGATGCGGAACACGTATTTTTCCGCTGTCACAAATTCGACGAGAACAGGATGAATTTGTAAACATACCTACGAGGCAGAATTACACCGGAAAATCTGGTTCAGACAATGATGATTTCAAAGGCCAACCGGAGGGCCATTGCAGGATTTGTGGACTGGCTGAAGATTGAAGATCAACGAAGAAGAGCGAACGCTCTTGACGGTTAGGGGGAACAACCATTTTATGTGAAAGAAACAAACATTTAATTATCCTTATATCAGAAACAAGCGCAAGTAATTGTAGAAGAGTGTGCTATGGTAGCAAATTGTGAAAAGGTACTCTACCCGCACATATCGACGTTAACCCAAAAAATTTTAAAAAGGACTGTTTTTGTACACCCTTATACAAAGTTTCGATTCGGGCCAAATCAATGCTGCCAATATTCAAAACCTCCTGGGAATAGCAATCCTCTGCGCAAAAAGTAATGGTTGTGGAAAAGTTAATGACCCCATCGTTTAGAACTTACTTCAAAGAGAAAGCAAAACCTACCTAAGCTTAGATTCAGTTCACTTACAGGATCTACAAGCTGTACAAATTTATGATAGATATCCTCAATAACATTGACTTCTCAGGACTACCTACACATAAATTGATTCTAAAATTTAACTCTAGTGTAATTCTCATTAGAAGTCTAATCTGGTCAACGGCTTACGATTAATCGTTACGCAATTGAATAATTTCAATAACGTTAGAAAAACCAATTCTGAACAATATTACCTCTAATTGTTTTGAGACTTTCTGACCAAAATATACCATTCAAATTAGGCACAGAGCAGTTCCCCATAAAGATTGCTATTGTCTATTTTGAAAATAAGTTAATAACTGAAGTAATAAAAGTCACTTTGTAATAATTGTTGTAAAACTAAAAACTAAACAGAATCTTTTACCACCTCAATCCAACCCTCCTCCAGGAGATCGAGTCTGTAATTTACAGATACTATTTATTTCACAAATATCTACCTCTTAGTAGACCTTAAGTCGTGGCTGTTCACACAAACTGTGCAGTCATGACGAGGTTCACTGCCAACTAAAACTAGAAATTTGATTGTATCAGTAATGTTACGGCTACAGACAAGAAAAAAGTAAAAGTGTTGAGTTTCGTGACTTTATCGAATTGAGTCGTCGGCGAGGATTTTTTACCGTACTGAATGTCGGATTTTGTTGAAATTTTATCTTTGGTCTCTGCGGTGGAGACTAGAGGTACCTGTTACAAATGTTTCTGAAACAAGGGCAATAATGCAGCGAAAATACACAGACTATGTATGCACTGTTTGGACACTTGCGGTCAGTTGATGAGCTAGTTGAAGAATGAGCCATACGGTCCGTTCAAGTATAGTATTTAAGAAGGTTCCTGCCTGTTTAAACAAGGTTCCAATTGGCTGAAACTTATTGCCGGTGATTTTTACATGTTTTTTTTTAGTAAAAAAAAGTGTAGTAGCTTCACGTAAAAATTGCCTTTGCACTGACTATTTAAAAAAAGTGAAGGCAAACACTCGATAAAAAAGGTATTTACCTCTTAAAATCAATCTTTTGGGACAATTGTATGTTGCTCTCTTAAGAGTTAAAAGTCTTTCGCAAACTGAAAAGTAGCTCTAGAGAAATTGCTGAACAAAAATTGAGTGGGGATTCTGTTGTTACTTCGAACGTTGTGTATTGAGAAGTGCTATTACACTATTCAACTTCTTGCTGTACATTGTTGTATATTATTTGTTTCTTTTTCCCATAAAAGGTTTCACGGACCCTCTAGTATTAATATATTTCAGAAGTATTATGGGCATTATGTAGTTATATTCAATTATACTATAAGTTAATTACATTTGAAGGTAGTTATGGTTCCATAAAGTTTACCTAATACTATGTGCATCGTAAAACACACACACACACACACACACACACACACACATATATATATATATATATATATATATATATATATATTATGTAAAATCTAATATTTACAATTTTGACGGTCTGAAGCTGAAGAACTGTGACGATAGTCAGTTGACTAAAAAAAAAAAAAAACAAACAAAAAAGTCATAAAATTTCCATTATGACGGATATTTGCAACCAATCTGTCTGGTCTCCATTTTAAGTTATAACAGCATTATACCCCAACTGTTCTAACGATTTTTTTAAATCCACGTAAGACTATAACGCGATTAGTGTGACTGATTGGCACCATCATTAAACGAGTTATCCAGGACTGATGACGCTACTCATGCATCGGACATTGTCAACCATTACATTCAGCCGGTCGCAGTTTGTTCCAATTTAAAACACACCAAATTCTGTCACACCGTAAATTTCCCCATTAACTGTCGGTTGTCGTAAAACACATTTCATTACTTGTTTTATGATGACATAAAAACCCAAAGGAAGCGCTACATAATTTACATGTTGCTTTTTTTATATCACAGCTTATAGCTTTTTCTCTCTTTCAGTGAAATTCCAGTGAAAATTTTTCTCAATCCACCGTAGCGATAATGCAATATTTAAAGCAATATGGTATATTCGATTTAGTTATATGATTAATCAGTTGGGGATAGTTTGATTTCACCATGCACATTAACAATGCACTGAATGTATTAAAATTAAAAATTACGACGCTAAAAATATAAAATGTTTAATAGAAAAAGATAACAAATACATTTTCGTTTACAAGTTCAGTACTTTACAACTTGTGCGTCTTTAGTGGCTCAGAGAATACCTTGCCGATATTCTATTTCTGTCAAATTCTCTTTTGGGATTGTTGAAAATGCATTGTTGATCCTTTTCTTCAATTTGTCCAAATAAGGAACAGGTGTAGCAAAAGCTTTATATATCTCCTCAAAATAGTCCGGAGAAATGATGCCCGGTGAGCGGTGAGGCCAATTCATCAGTTGTGGGAGATTTTCATAAGATTTTTTAAAAAGTACTCAAGTTGCATGCTTGCAATTTGAATGTTGCACCTGGACGTCCAAACGCCTTTAGGTAAATTAGACCGCATCGACTTGACAAAAATTACTTTACACATGTGACTTTTTTACACGCATTCTCATACTGAAGTAAATAGGCACAACTTTCGAATTTCTAACAGAAAATCGAAAGGTTGATTTAGAACAGAACAGGAGTAGTCCAAAAGTGAATGTGTTGCGCGGCCTGCTCCATAACAGAAACATTGGTCTAATGCTCAACAGAATCATTGGTTTAAAGCACAACATAATCATTGGTGTAATGCACAGCAGAATCACTGGTCTAGTGTTCAACATAATCACTGGTCTAGTGCTCAACAGAATCATTTGTCACAACAGGATTATTGGTCTACTATACAAAATAATTATTGTTTTAATGCACTACCGAATTATTAGGCTAGTGCACAACAGAATCGTTAATGCAAGACAGAATGAATGATCTAATGCACGACAGAGTTATTCGTAAATTATCTTTACTGAATCAGTACGTGAAGTTTTTCACCTGGGCATGATTAAGAGAGTTCCAGTCATTGATAGTGTTCGAATAACACAGAGCACTGCCGCACTGAACTTCGGACGTGAGAGATTCTCTTGATGAAAACTTTCCACAATCAATGGATTGGTCGAGATGGGCCAACGACTTGGTTTCCTCGCTCACCGGATATTATACCTCTGTACATTTTTTCGTAAGACAATATAAAAGACATGGCGTATTCTACAGCTGATCAAAATATGGATATATTGAAGGAGCACGTCATTGATGCATTTGCAAAAAGCTCTTCATCAATAAGAGTTGTTTTTACAGAAATAAATACCGGTAAATATTTTGGAGCCACTAATGGACGCATAAGTGGTAATGTCCTGAACTTGTAAATATTGAAAATAAAATTGCATTTATTATTCTTTTCCGTAAAGGAGTATTATTACCTTAGGTCGTTTTAATTTCAACACAGCTTATCTAATCATTCCCGCACGTTGTACACATTCGGTAGAAGGGTTTTCTTTTTCTCACTTACGCAATTATGATAAATTTCTGACTTATGTATTACAGAAAATGAAGAAAAATTTATATCAAAATATGAATCTTACATTAGATTACCGTCTATAAAGAGCATAAGGACACATTCAAAATAACATTGAATACATTGATCATTGAAAAATACAGTAGAAGGGTAGAAGGGTTTTCTTTTTCTCACTTACGCAATTATGATAAATTTCTGACTTATGTATTACAGAAAATGAAGAAAAATTGATAACAAAATATGGAATCTTACATTAGATTACCGTCTATAAAGAGCATAAGGACACTTTCAAAATAACATTGAATACATTGATCATTGAAAAATACAGTTACGTATCAATCTGAGCCTTTTTATAGGACATTTAATTCTATTTTTAATTAGCCATAAAATATGAAAAAGCATCGTTTCAATTACTAATTAATTAATTTTAAACAATCTGATACATTATTTTGTGTAATCGAATTTTTATGTTTATATTTTACAAAATAAAAATTCAAAAATCATTCATTTTCCATATACTTTTAGTATTTTTCGCTCATAGTAGCAATTTTAAAATCAAATATTTCTTATTTGAAAATTTTCAAGAAATATATCTTAAACCCAAGGCTAAGAGCCATGTTGCACACAGAGGGCTGCAAGACAAGTTCACAGGTTAAAAGAAGCAAGCGCGTTTATTTCAAAAAATTAGCGTTGTTACAATTCATTTCCCGTTGAGTTTACATTGTGGTTTGTTTTGGATTGAAATATAAATGCAATACGACGCAGTCAAAGGTCATAGTTCACTTCCTACGTCAGAGCTCTTATACAGGATGTGCCACCATGTTTGACTTGGAATTGCATTATTATACGCGAATAGCTAAACAGATGTAGTTATGACTGTCGTTTTACGCGTTACATTTGTACTCGATCAAAAGTCAAATTGACAAAGTAATAAACTGTTGCAAGTTGTATTATTTGTTCAATAATAGAAAGTTACTTATTTTTTTTATTGGAAGCGGGAAAGTAACTAATTTAAAATTACATTGCACATTGTTTGGTTCGGAGTTGTTTAAAGGCATCACTGATAAAAAGGAATTTATTATTTTACCTTAAGAACAACAATCCAAAATAAGAAAAACCTTCAAAATAACATATTATTGGCACTATTAAATTTAATTTAAATATTCAAATTAAAGTTCTAACATATTTCATCAATACATAGTAACTTAATTTTAAATCTAATTTTTGTATTATTAAACAAATTGAGTAGACGAAAACAAAGAACATAAAAAAGTGTCTGCAAAATATTGCTCTTAGATTTAAGAATAACTAATGTTGTTTAATTCATCTTCTTGATTTATCTTTGACAAATATTATTTCCGTAAACATTTTTCACATAATTTACTTGTGATACTATTTTAAGTTAAGTTCATGAAAACAGCTTAATTACAAAAACTTTAAGGGATTTCTAACAATTAACAATAATGACTCATATAAATTTACTTTCAATTAAGCTTTTCACAAAACAGGTTTTACATGCAAATGCTTAGGCCTAAAGTCACAATAATTGCTGTTTTGCAACGAATCTAGTTGAGCAAATTCTTCTTTTCGTTAAGCATTTTGTTAGTAAATATATAACCCAAATATTTTCTTGCACTGACAATTAATTGAACTTTTTTTCATACTTATACGATAATGTAAGAAGAAATATCTGCAGATTAGGAGAAAATTTTTCAATTAATTTTAATTAAATAACCAAATTTTAAAATTATAATTTTGCAATAGGTGAAATTACTACAAAAAAAGAACTATTTTTCCTGACGTACAGAATGCAGATTTCCAAAAAGTACATTATCACAAAATTCTTTTTATATATTTTAAAAAACTGAACGTTATGTGTTTGTGCAAGTATGTGTTTTATCATTTTAGTATTCGCAATTTTGATACGATAATTAAAAATTGGCTCATCGATCAATTTTGATAGTAGATTGGATAAGGTTGCTACCTATAAAAATCCTTTCAACAGTTTCAAAGTGGCTGTATTTCTAAATCTTTAAAACATTTCCTCTATGTTGAAAAGAATCTTTTCAAGGTTGTGGTTAGGGTTCATTTTTATTATATTCAAAACAACTCGAGATTATCTTCGTTTTTGCGAATCGCTCGGAATATTTCTTTTTAAGATTAGCGATCTGTAATGAAATATAAATTGAGGAACATGTTCAGTAAATGAACGAGTAAAAAGTTGAATAAATACTCGAAGGAAAAGAGACAGGATACTTATAAAATCCTGGCGTTTGACCGTTTGGCAGTGTGGATAAAAGCGATAAATAAAGTAGGGATTTAATAAAAAAACAATGGAAGAACGACAGAAAAACGTTAAGTTGAGGAAAATAAATTTACAAATTGTGGAGCACGTAATGACGAATATGCTCTTTGGAAAATAATTTAACAGTACGCAATTCAAAGTGGAATATTAAAATTTTTTTAAAAGTCCTGTAATTAAGGGCTGTAATTAGCAGGTTACTACTTGGTCCACTCAATTCAAAATAATCGCAGACCGAAATTCTCTCGGTGAAGTTAACGAAACAAATTTCCAATAATATTTAGTTGTAAATTAAATTGTGTTGAAAATATGATTTTACCGTCACAATCGTATATTATTAAATTTTAGTAATATTCATTTTAAATTTTCAGTAGAAGTTCAAAAATTTTGAAATTTAGCAGTTTCATAATAATAAATAAAATCCAAAAAATGCTAATGTATGCAGATTTTAAAGAAGGTTCTGATGTTAGATTTTTTTAAAAAAAAGAAACAGATTTTCTAAAAAACGTTATGTTTCTTGTACGATTTGAAATAGCGTGTTCTTGAAATAACTGATTCTGCTGAACAACGAACTTTTTTGATATATTAATAACAACAAATTTTGCCCTTACTTTCAAAATAAATTTAAAATATATTTTTCAAATATATGGCTTAAATGCCGTCAGCCAGCTTTGACATTTTGTCAAATAACGTATTTTGAAATTTAAAATGCATACTGAAATGTTAACACTGAATTAAAAAGAAACTTTTAATTAAAGCATATTTTTTCGGTGATTAAATACAAAATATAAGTGTGTAGAATTATTTTATGTAAAATACAATATTTTTAATATCTATTACAAGAATCGAACAATACACAGATGATTCAACAAATAAGCTGATGCAATACAATGATACAAAATATCTCTTTACATCAAGCGATATCGCTTTCATAAAGTAGCCTACCATTGTATCGATACAGCACAAATCAACAACGCTAAATTTACTGTCCTCCGATATGACAATGGACCATATCGCATCTCGTTCCATGTAATGGCAGTGCGGTGTAGTTTCATTAAAATAGGAAATAAATATTGCATTTATCAGCTGACGTTTTTAAATAATTATTTTAATCTCTTTGCAATCACTGAAATGTATCGACGAGTTTATTTCTCAAATCACTGAACCGGTAATGTAGTGATCAATTATTGGAAATTTTTATCGCTACTCAATTCCATTTAAAGACAAAAAGTTGAACGCTTATTGGTTGATTTCGTTTAGTGATTATTGAAATATTAAAAATGTATTGACGCATTGAGCAATAAATTATTCGTTGAAAAATTCGCTTATTTAATAAAGTCATTTGAAATAAAAACAGACCTGGGTCCATGGAACGTGCGTTGATCCAGATCTCCTAAATACGTTTCGAATGGTCAAAAGTGTTTCAGGCCTAACATTATGGTTTCGTAGTAATTTTTCCAACAAATTCACAAATTCTGTCACACCAATTTGTTTTAAAAAGAACCCAAAGCGCCTTATCTGTCCCTATAAAGCATCATGAATTGTCTTTTTTTCCTTTACACCACTCTGCCGGACCATAATTTTTTTGAAATTTAATACAATTTTATTGAAGTTGAACATATATTTAAAATAAGTTTATTTACATTTAAAGGAATTTAGAAATTCTTGTCTTCTGGTGATATACACATACTCACATAAAGACAAGCATTTAGATAAACACTCTCCAGTGCTAAAAGAGGGTGTATCCAGTGATTTCTCAAAAAATAAATTTTGCAAAATATTATCTTTTATAGTAAGAATGTAAAACACTTATAATGAATATTTAAAAAAATCATTATTAATATTTAATATGATACAAAATGTGGTTTTTGCGTAATCGATGAACCTAAATTTTCAGGTAATTGTGTAGGCGCCAAAAGGGATGATTTAGATCCAATTTTTTAAACAAAATAATTGAGGAAAATTGTTTGACGTGTACTCGTGCAATTTTGTTTAGGTAGCGGAACAAACACAAGGAGAAAATATTACTCCCATATGAATTGTTTACCTTTTAACTGACTTTGTTGACAACACACTAAATTACACCGTCATTAAAATAATTGCAAATTAATCCGGGGATGATAAATAACAAACCCACCCCAACTGCAAGCTTGCACGCGATAGGGTGTGTGAACTTTATTAATACACGGTCGTTAAAATCTAGTGCCATTAAAATATATTAAGGTAATTAAAATTAATTGCCTTTCCTCACTTTATATTGCACTATAGGGGGGTTTTGGGCGGGGAATGTTATCTCGTGCATATTTTACCGAGTGGAAAAATTGAAAAAAAACTTAAAATATATACTTAGAGGAAGGGATTACAAGAAACCAGGCACTTTGATCTATGGACCTATTGCGCAATTAAAACCTCTTAAGTAACAGTTCAGCAGATGAGTGCCCTTTGTGAGTTCCAACAATCCTCTAACTAGCTCATTCTGCTGGAGATCCTAAAAAACAAAAACTCTTAGCCTCCTGTTAGCAAGATCCTCACAACCATAAATTATGTGTTCTGAGGTTTCCTCCTCTTTACTGCATAACCAACACCGTTACATACCTATCCTGTTCATGTGCACCCTCAGACCACAGTATCCTGTAATGAGCCCCTTGATTTTCCTGAGTTGTGCACTGCCGCTTCTTTAAGTCCCATAATACCCATGAAGGTTATACCATTTTGCCTAGTGTTACTTGTTATTTATAACAGACTCGGCAAACGATAGAGAAATCCCTACAGCCGACTCGGGTCCGATAAACTCAGAAGCAGATCCCAGTCCAGCCAGTCGGTCTGCCTCTTTATTACCCTCAACACCCTTATGCCCCGGAACTCAATGAAGAGCAACCCGGTTACACGGGGACAGAGACTTGAGGTTCTCACGACACTCCTAGATCAGCTTGGATCGAATTATAGTACCAACAAATGTTTTTATTGCTGCCTGACTATCGGTATCAATATCAATATCAATATACTTCTTGAAGGCCCGTTTCAAATTCTCCTGAACACAGTCATTAGTGGTCATTACTTAGCCTAGAATACTGTTGCATTTGTCCCAGAGCAAGAGCTTCTTTGCCCTTGGTCTCAGGCAGTATACCCCAGCATTAATACTTGTCTATGCCTTAGAGCCAACTGTATACCATACTAGGACTCCAAATTTTCCAAACACACGGTCGTCCGCCACCAAATGTCATATTGACATGAAAGGGTATAGAAAGCATGTATTGTTAAACCATCTGATCAGTTCCCATAATTGGAATCGGATCTTTAATCTTTTTTTTCAACGTACCTCAATATTGAGGATAGCCGGAATCCACTATCCTGCTGCCTTTACTCTGCTTTGTCTGTCTCACACATGATATATAAATCAACAGAGGGAAACTTTAGAATGACCTCCATTACCGCCGATGGTTATGAACCGACGGTTCATAGAACCGGTTATGCACAGGCAGGCTAAAACTTCAAATTCAAAATACATTTTTGGGGGAAAACGTTTTAAAGTTTCTCGGAAACTAAATGTGTTTAAATCTTTAAAATCAGATTGTATTAAATGCCTAAGAGCAAGAAGGTAGACTCTTACTTAAATAGTTGGTTACGAATTTAGAATCTCTTTTGACCAGGGTTCTTTAAAGAATCAACTAACGGTGATTAAAAATGTTTTAATACATATAGCTTTTCACAAATATCCATTCGGCTACTTCTACACTTGATAACAACTCAATAACATTATTGTATTAACAAATTATAAAGGTTTCCACGAAATAACGTTCCAATATCCTTTCCAGAATCTCTTGTCTCACTTTACTTAACCCAAAAAGAGAAGGAGAAGAAGTGTCAACTTATCCCATAGACTGCCGAACCGTTGCTCCCCAGTACCGCCTGGCTGGAATGTCTTCCTGAAGAACCAGTCACTTTCCGGTCTCTCCAGAACTGACTTGAATTGACAGAATTGACTTAAACTTACTTCCTCCAAACCTTTTACCTAAATTACTGTTCCACATACCTTATTGTTTATAAAACATGCAACATGTCTGCAGTTTCATAATTTTTCTGCGTCCTTGTCAATAGTACTTCTTGGCTGTGCCCTCTTTACAATCTTTAAAACTAATAAATAAAAATTACAATTTTCATTCCTAACACACCCTGTATATATAAATCGGTAAATGTGAGGGGATGCAACAAATATATTTTCTAAGGTTTTATTTATATCTATGTAATTATAAAAAATTATACATAAACAGAAAGACAAGGAGAAATAAATAACCTTGAAGAAAAGTATAATTTCTGTTGATTTATTGGGAAATAGTCAATAATATAACGAAAGAATTGTGATCACTTATAAAGTCTAGACAACCAAGGATTTTAAATATTTATTTTTTTCGTGGAAAAATCTAACTTTGTTTTTTAACATTCACCAATAGATTGTATTGAATGAAATATATCTAAGAAAAGCAAGAAGCTATAATTTTACATTCATGGACGAATGTGTTCTTATAGGTGAAAATGTTTCCAAAGGGGATGTAAAAATAAGAAAAATTGATATTTTTGTCAACATGTATATATTGTTTAAGGTTTATTAATTTTTATATAGCTATATACAGTTATATTAAATGTCAACAACATTTTAAAATAGTTATGGTATCATATTAATTTTAGCTAAAATTGGGGTTTTATATTTACTAAACCAATTACTTTAAAAGTTACGATTTTAAATTCATTAACGAAATGTTAGTTTAATACTTTTTACAACGAATACAACTGTTTTTCCTAGTCTGCTATTTGAGCTAAATTGAATTTAAAATGGTTTCGATGTGTTCATTTAATGCAGTGTATTTTATCAATTTCTACTGTTTATTGTTTACGCCCTATGCAGTAAAATCTCCTTATTTATTAACAAACTTAGGAAAAACAAATTTTGATTTGTTTTTAAAATATTACAGTTTTTATTTTTAAAGTGTAGAGATTTTATGGAGAAACTAAATATGTTTACCACGATTTTATTAAACTTTGTTGCTACTGCACAGGAGCCTTACGGTGTATCTTTCTGAATTAATATTTTTGTATACTTAATTTTGTAAGGCTTTTCATGCTAAGGAAACACATCTATATGGCTGTTATAAACTTAGTTTGTTTTATATAAATATACGCAATAAAACATAAAAACACCACCTGTACAACCGTGCTTTACTGCGGTATTTTTTTCTGGGAATACAAATTACAGTTTAATAATTTGTTGAATTTAACGGTTGGTTTAAAAATAAACTAAATAAGTTTGTATGTTTTGGAGAGAAGATTCTGTTAATAAAAAGCAAGTTATTTCGGAATATATTTATTTGAATAAATACACAGTTGGACATAATCCTAAATATTCATCACTTCTCCTAACAGTGAGATATGGTAACCATACAACTAGCATTTTACAGTAAATATCGTAATTATCGTACACGAAAAATATCGTATAGTAAAATTGTCATTTCTACAGTACAGAATAAACTCTACTACCGTTTATTCTAAGAAGAGTTACATAGTCAAAAAAATAATAAAATAAATAAAAAATAACCTTATTATCATATATATATATATATATATATATATAACAACTATGTCAGACGCAAAACTAGCTTAGGTCTGAACAAGAATATACACGTAGGATGCGAAACTAATCTGTAAATAGGTTGAACGCTAAACTATTTAAATATGGAAGGAGTTGTAAAAGATGGTTCAACAGATAAAATTTTAATTTATTGTGGAAAAAATAGTAAAACACAAAGTGTTTTTGTGTATTCGTCCATATACTCAGATAAAATATTAATATATTCTGAAAATAACCAACGCAACAACTTTTGTAAAAATGACGAAATATGTAGGAATGTGGGGTAGGAGGTAAAATACTAAACTAATTTCGTACGACTACTGTTCCTTGATAATATTACTTCACATAATGTTATGTTTATTGCATTGTTTACAATGAACATATATAAAATAAATGATAATTAATTTTGTTTTAAGTAGAAACTGTAATTTAGACGGCATTATAAGTCTTTAAATCTCACTATATTTTACGATGAAATTCATACGTAGCACGATAACGATATGCAGTCATTGAAACGTGCTTTTTTTCAAAACATTACGCAGTAAATATTTTTATGCTTTACGAGAGTTATAAAAAGGTTTTAAAAAGCCGCTTAACAAATGAACACGTTTGAGTGTTGGACGGAGCCAACTAGATTTATAGTAATATAAAAAGGTAAACGAATTATTTATCATCAAAAATTTTGTGTACATCATAACAGGATGTAAGCTTATTTAAATAAAAGTATGATTGTTTACATTACTACAGGAAAAAGACACTGTATGAAATCCCCGAGAGAACGTGAAATATTCATAACTCAAAAATGACCTACTTTATTTTCAATCGAATTTGTTATTCGACGTAAACAGAAAGGCAAAGTAAAGCTTTTTGTATTTGAGTCAAAACTCGACAAACAGCCGTTAATTATTTCCAACGTGTATAAACCCTCGACACGCAGACTAACTTCAGGTTTAATTAAGTGTTACGTATTGTGCTGTGTGTTTTCGTAGCATTTTATATAACCTGTAAATATAAAATTGTATGTTGTAGTCGTGCTTTTATTAAGTCATGATAACAGGCCATTGCGGACCCAAGCCATATTTATATTTTAAAATAAGTCAAAGACTAATAGATGTTCTAAACATGAGTGCATACACAAATTTTAATACCCAGCACTAATTTATAAACTCACTTTTTAATAAATGGTTCATTTACATAGTTAAAATAATTCCGAAAACATTAACGTCCAATATAGTCATTTAAAAGTAGATAATCGATATCAAAACAAATCGAATTAGTTGTTACCCGCCCAAAATCTAGCTGGGCGATAAGCTATCAAAACTTTCGGCTTCACTTTTAAAAATTAGCTAATCAAATTGTGTTACAACTTTATTACAAATAAACCCATAAATACAAATAAATACATAAAAATAAATAAATACAAATAAACTTTATGACATTATCATGAATCAGTGTACTAAATTTGAATTTCAAAAATACAGTTTTACGAGAAAAAACGTTATGAATTCGGACCGTTTTCTGTATCAACTACGGTTTTTTGTATTGAACTTCAACGACGATTTTTCCCAAATGGTCAGAATAGAAATCCCCATGTGACATGAATTTAAACGTAATGTGGCGAACCAATTTTTGAGAAATTTTTTCCGCTTTTTCTTTTTTGTTGATATTTTTTAAAACTGGATTTTTTGGAGATAGAACAACTGCTAAGTATTGATTGGCTATTTAAGTGCCATTAATTCGTATTCAATTAATTAAGACACAATTTGTGCAATGTTTTAAATTTTTTTCTAAACAATGCAATTGTTAGCGACTCTACAGTACAACTCTAGCAAAGAAAACGTACATTTTTTTCAGTACGTGAAGTTTTTTGTAAAACCAAAGCCCTTCATGTCAAACCCACCGACGCAGTTAATTCAGCTCTTGTTCAACCCTTACGTATGTTGCATTAAATTATAATAATTCAACAACGATGCCCTTGGAAACGACCCCCTCCCTTTGTACCCTGCGGCAATCGGTCTTGCTTTTGTTATACAATTAAAAGTCGTATTGTGGTTCACAATGTAACAAACAATGAAAACGTTTCTTTTCATATCAAAACAACATTCCCGATTGCAAAATAACTTTGTCCTTAACATAGCGAGTTTCAATAATGAGCTATTGCAATAACTATCAAGGTAAAACCTAGACTCAAACCATCTAATGACCAAAGTTTGAAAAACTTTTCGAAACCGAATTATGTTTTTACATTTAGCTGAAAATTACTTCTGATAATCAATAAAACGTTTTTAAAAATATTTTAGTCTAGAAACAAAAAGAGAATTATTGCAACGTATCCTCTAATTGTGTGTGTGTGTGTGTGTGTGTGTGTGTGTGTGTGTGTGTGTGTGTGTGTGTGTGTGTGTGTGTGTGTGTGTGTGTGTGTGTGTGTGTGTGTGTGTGTGTGTGTATTTTGTCCGATTTTATTCAAACTTGGCACAAAAATCTTTTATGACGGTAGCTTCCTCTTTCCTATTTACAGTGTTGGACAAATTCGTTAACTAGCAAAATTCGTTCAATAGTTTCAAAATGGTGATGATTTCAAGTCTTTAAAATTGCATTTTTTGTCGTAATTGTTTACTGAAAATCTTATATCGCCATTCTAATCATCGTTAAAAACTGCTTTAACATTTTGAATGTTTAAAATTCATTGAAAATAAGACATTTTTTGACGGCGGTCAGGATTAATTTTAGTTTTTTTAATTAAATTTAAAAGTAAGTTTACAATACTAATATGTGCAGATTTTCATGCTGATTATGATGGAGTAACCAAAATTTCAAAAAGCAAAGTCTTTGGTGAATACGCTTCTATCACGTCAACGAAGCTGCAACCTTCTGCGATTATCTGAGTATTGTTGACATGCATTTATAACCTCATCAATAAATTGCATATCTTACTGTTTTAATTAGCACATTTACTGTGAAAACATTTAAATTTCACCGGCAATGCTGTGCGGGTATTCTTGCTAATAACTTATACATTTGAATTCCTTACTCCATACAATGTGCTAAGTAAAATCATTTATAATTCAAGAACAGCAAAAAGTATATACAAAATGCAATATTTTTGAAGTGAAGCTTTTAGTTTTTGTAAGGGGAGTGAATACAAAAAAAGTTTGCTGAAAGAAAGAATTTAAGAATTTAATGGAAATATGGAACGAATGAGCAAACGAATTTAGTTTATCTCTCTTTGTATCTTGCTTCTTCTTCCTCCTTTACGATAACAGTACACGCGTATTATATGAAAACGTTATGTAGCTTTGGTTTTGGTATTTTTCCTTAGTTTAGGAACACGTGAACGTCGTAACCGTTTATAATACATTTGAAACCAATATAAACGCTTATAATAACTGTTATTAACATTGCTAGTTTTTGACGCCATAACCTAAAACTTATTATAGCCTATCAGCTGTTCAATGAAATCAGCTGATCGTTACGGATTAATATTAAACTAATATTTTACTATAACTACAGTAAATAGTATCTAAGCTAGGTTCGCATGTTTAATTATTTAAACAAATCAATATATTTGTAAACGTATTTTCAAACTAATTATATATTCAACAAAAATATCATTAATAATAGTTTCGCTTCTGTCGGTAACTCCCCGAGTACCACAAGTGTACTTTTTTAATTTAATTATAAAACATCCGTTACGAACCCGTCTAATAATACTCGCTCAACAAATTTGTCAATAAAGATAGCAGCACTGTGTCAGCGGGACTTTCAAAGGACTCGGAATGAAAGGATATATGTTAAAGGTCAGTATGTAAGTGCCCCAATAGGTTTCCAGTTGCGCTTCGATATTTGCTCAGCTCTTCAGGCATCCCTTCCTGCATCTGTTCCATTACTTACAAGTGTACTGTGTACAGAACCTGAACACTTGTTTCCTGCTGCAGTGTTTGTTTACCGTGTTTGTTTAAATTGTGTCTTTGAATATTTTATTCCGTGCTAATGTACACAGTGAACAGAGGTCACGTTTTAGCGGGAACTATTCACGTGGTAAAAACGATGATGATTAAAGTATAAAATACTAAATTTAATCTTCTGCTTTTCCTAGCTTGAAACATTTTACTACTATAAATTTTTTGTAGTGCTGCAAAACGTTTTCATGATAGAAGCAAACGAATATTAAATTTTTGAATCTAGAAAAAGCACATATCTATATACTAGGAAGAAAATACATGCAATGGCTATAATCAAACCAAAAAATACAACTCCTATATATTGCAAAAACTTTTACATTTTTGTAGCCCCAAACGTACTCGTATTGGTCAATAACATGTTATTCAAATAAGGTGAATTACACTGTTAGTTTATGTATTTAAATTTGGTAATAAAAAAGAAAAACTAAATAGAAAAACTCAAAATAAACTTCAACAGGTATCAGGGATGGTTTTCTAATTAACCTATTGTGAGAAAAAATTATGTTTTTGTTTTGGTTGATAGCTTATAAACTGAATTTTGGAGTGCAGTAATCCATACTTTTTATTTAGATAGTTAAAGAATATATTTATTTTTGAAAAATAATTTTGTTGTGTGGAAAAAAATATATTTATGAATTTTAGGCAAATTATCATTTATATACCAAATTTTATGCGGAAAACTCTGCGGGATAAGTAATTTATTAACATTTTGTAACAAGTTAGTAGCAGATTATTTATCCATGTAAATTATTTCATAAATATTAGGCCGTGGACCACCAAATGCGGAATGGAGCGGACTAGGGATTCAAAACCTAACGTATTGGTCTTAATGTAAGTGCGACCACTGAAAGTGTAACGGAGCTGAGCGGAGTCAAGAGGAGTTGCTGGTTTCCGTTCCGCGCAGTTTTGAATTTGTGGTTGGGTTTTGAAGCTGACTTCGCTTCTCCCACCAAGCTGACCACGCCTCCAAACTTATTATATCTTGTTTCCTAGGTTACCGTTGACTTGTTAAGGCTTTTAAACATTGTCGTTTCCAAGAATCTTTAAACTGAAGTCCACATCCGGTCGCCGTCCATATTCATTCCGCTCAGCACAGCGTTATGGGTTCTACCTTAGATTTTACCCATTCTAACTGGTCATTTTATATGAATAGCGTATTTTGTCCTACTCACAGTCAGGTTCAACCATTTTTCTTTTCTAAAACGATCGCTTCATATATTTTGTCCAGTAATTGTCGAAGTCATTTGTCATTGTATTGTTTTACCTCTCGTCTAAGTTGAAATAATAACATTACACGGAACACATTCATACAAAACACAACACTTCAAAGCACACAAAAACACAAGCAATAGCATTAAGTAACATCATACGCTTGTATAATTCAGTTTTGTTGTAAAAACACTAGCGCACTCTTACAATGCTTGGTTAGTACTGAAGTCCTAATATTATTGAATATCGTACTGAATTCGAAATAGACATTTTCGTTCAACGAGCAACTGGGGGTGGGGTCTATATACGCGGAATATCTTCGTGAAATTCATTATTGGTCATTTGAAGCATGTGTAAAATTAGTAGGTTCCTGTGTAAATTGGAATATTTATGGCCGGCTTGAAGGGATATTCTGCATATTTGTAGTTTACTACTTTGGGATTTTTATTGGTAATGTGTTACCTGAATCTAGTATTTAAATTAGATTCCAGTTCAATGTTTTTGACAATTGTTGCTGGTTCTTGCAAGGTACCAATGGTTATTTGCAGCTTTCATTGAAATCTCTTTTATTTTTCAAGTTTTTCTGTCTCTAGAACGCCAATATGTAACCTTGCTTACTAAACTACCGCCATTGCGATATTTTGCAGTCACCCAATGCTGATTTATTTAGGGTTTTCTTTTATTGTTTTCGTTTTTATTTTTCAATTATTCTAAAAACGATTTTGTGGCCATAACCGTTTGATATTGCAATTCTTTGTGTAATTTTTATTTCTTGATCTTTGTCAAACTTGTTTATCGCTACGTTAAAGTTCTCTAGGTAAGAAGCAACTGTTTGATGTTTTTTTTTTTGTTTCATGGATATAAGATGCATGTATGGTATGATCCATTTGTGTAGATATCCTCTACACTTTTAATATGAATTTGGTGTAATTTCTTGTGATAGTAAAAATCCAAAATAAAAGCATTTGTTTTTTTTCATTTAGCTAGTTAATTTAAGTAATACGTTTTTTTTGCTTTTATTAATTTTTGAAATTTTTTTGTTAACTTTCCCAGAGAATATTGTGCCGTCAATCTTCAGTTAATCTAGTAGGAAAGTATGTTCTTGTAGAATGTACTTTCTACAATATTGAAAGTACACCTTCAATATTGTACACACTATTTCAAATATTGTACACACAATATTTCAAATCATACACACTTTGGAATATGTAAAGTGTGTCTAATATGTGTTTAAAAATACTTAGGCCTACGCCATTATGCTTACCAATCCTGCAGTTTGCATTGAATTCAAAATAACACTGTTGCAGATATTTGTAAGAATCCATATGAGTTCATTTAGTTGAGAAACATTAAGAGATAGTCCAATATATAACCATATTTATGTTGTAAAAGAACAGATTAGACCTCTTTTATAATTATAATGTAGAAATGAAACAACACACTTTTACTATTCAAGGGGATCCGATGGTATTTGTGGTATTGGTATTTCCTTACCGTTAACACTGATCTCTCGTCCTCATTAGTCTAACTGGCATAACGTATGGACGTTAAGCAAAAATAGTTACAATTCAATATAGAAAATATTTACTCAAAGAAAACATTGTGTAAAATATTCGGTCTCTTCATTTTCTATAAAAATTTAAGCAAAATCTGCAAAAATGATTTGGAAAAAAGTGGTCGATTTTTGTCGGCACAATTTTTGTTTTATAAAAGCATAAACAAATATTTTAATTTACTGAAAAATGAGTTAAGGTGATAAAAATTGCATTTATAAACTAACAAGCACTCATGTTAGTTTAACTTCTGTAACACTGACCTAGATTAAGTTAAATTAATTAAACCAATTTTAAGTAAACAAATACTCCTCTTAAGTGTCGGGTGCAACACAGGCTAATTGGTTTCGGTTAATTAAATGTGAAACTTTATTTCCATATTTGCTTACATAAATAGTTCAACAGATATAATTAAATAATATAGTATTATTTAATTTCACTTTATGAATTTATATGTTGTTCATTAGGGATACGTTACTATACACAAATATTTATCATAAAGGCAGTGACAATCGACTCGTTTGCTCTGTCTAGAAATACATGAACAGATGTTAGATATGCTGACAGAAAAATCAAACACCATTATATTTCCTCTCACGTCACTATTTTCTACCAAAAATTATGTTCTGAATCTAACAATGAAAACTGAAAATTGACATAATTTCTCAGAAAACTTAATCTGATTTTTAAGGACTCATAAATTAGCGTGTGTGTTCTTTTGTCTGTCTGCCTGTAACACACCTCCTAAACGATGTGACTGTTACTTTAAAATTTGACAAAATTATCTGTAACGAATAAAATAAGGAAAAATATGGTGGTTAACGACAAAATATATTAGGGATAGATAAAATGCAAACTAATGTTGGATTTTTGAAGCGAAGCTTTTAATGTTAGCTTTGGAGATAGGAGTGAATAACAAAAAATATCCCGAACCTTTTTAATGTAATGTGTTTCACATAGGTTACGTAGCAGCCTTCGTTCAGTGAGAGAGCAAAATCGACCAGGCAGCCATTTTCATTGTCTACTACATATTCTGTTTTATATATGTGGGATGTTTTTTTAAATTTTTTCCCTACAAGTTAAATCTGAAAGGTATAGACGGTAAAGCAGAGATTTCAAATCGTAGCCGTAAATATACGATCACCTCACATAAAATTAGGTGTCTGATAAAAACAAATGATAACTACCATATCTTACGTTAAAATGTTTTGTGTGCTCTTAACGAACCCAAATTGAAATTATAAATAGCGCCATCTTATCTTGATGACGACAGATAGTTACGTTTGTTTCGTTATAAATAAACCAGAATCCTTGAAGTTATTATACTGACGCATTTCAATTATATCTGATCACTTACATTTTTTTTTTTTTTTGGAATGAGAGCGTTGATTTTCTAAAAGTCAATTTTAAAACCCCAAAAAAAGGAAGTGCTACGTACAACAGTCTTCTTCAACACACAACCGTCTCGCACATGTGGTGAAAACGTTGTTCTCTCAAGAAATGATAATATCGCAATCCAATATTTTTGAGTATCTCATTCTATTATCATAAATGCAACGTTAAATGAACATAAATTATCGTTTTAAATTTTAAAATTAGATTTAAAATACAAAAATTATCATTGCGATGAAATTTAAAATTTCGAATACCCAAATTGATAAAATTCTTACTACTTTTCTGGTTTCGAATTTTTTTGCATTTTTCCGGCTAACAAACCTGTGGGATTTTGGTTGTTGTAAGTCCCTACTGATTAAAAAGAATATTTTTAGCACGCGTTTTAATAGCCTAAAATATTAATGTTTAAAAAAATATTTTTTTTGTTTTTTCCTTCCGTGAAACGTACTAGACAACTATAACAATAAACTGACAAATATTACCGCACAGGACATAACGCTGAGTAATGCTTGGTTTTTATTGAATATTTTATTTGAGAAGAAATGGATATCGAATGTCGAAATTTAGAATTCCGAATTAGTTACTACTTTTGGCATTTTTCTTGTTTAGATGTTTCTACCAATTTTTTATACGAGGGAAAGAATGGAAATAGCACGTGTAAAAAGCCACGTTTTTCTTATAGAAACAATTAGTATTCTTAAAGTGAATTAATTCTACAAGTGTGCTGATAATTCCTGTCGTGGCTCAGCTCTATGATTTCTGCTTGTAACAATAAGAAACTTGTGTTCAAAACCCTCTACCTACCTTGTGTTAACCTACCTTAACTTTTTTTACATTTAACATTTATTTGTTTAAAATTATTTATATTAATAGGTTTATTGAGGAATATTAAAATAAAAATTAACTCAATTATACTATATACTCGTCCCATATAGCCCATATATTACTTAAAGCGAACAGTTAATCATATTCTGCACATTGTATATAGCCTAAATAAATTTATTAATAAATAAACATTTAAATGAACGCCGTTTTACTATATGCTTAATCCAGAGATCAGAATTTTATTGAATTATGAATTAGTCTTATTTTATATTCAAGAAGTCTAATTTTATGTTAAAATTAAAATTTAACTTTAATTCTATTTTCATACAAAGTTTTGCGTTGCATGGTATAAATAAAAATAAAATAAATGTATTCGAAAAATTGTTATTTTTCCTTGCAAACTAAGTTGTTGTCATGAGATTATATTATTAATAACCTAGACTAAAAAGTATTTAATGAACACTTCATTCCTCACTAATCCCTCAAGTTATGGCAGTTTTTCTGGAACATAAAAAAAGAATAAAATTACTTAACCCCTCCGGAAGTGGAACAAACCCCGTTTAAACAATTCTAAATACGATTATGTTTTGAAGCTATTATCAAAAGCGATGTTGTGCCAAATTTCAATAAGTAATAAGTATATGATAAAGTTTTACGAAATAAACTGGTTGAATGTGTTCAGTATTTTTTAAGTATTGCTTTTTAATCTTTATACTGCTTTTTTACTAGTAAAATTTAGTACAAATATTTAAAATACACAATTTGTAGGAATATGTCAGCACCGCAAGCATTTTGTATAACTGAACTCTAGTAGCTCAGTCGGTAGGATAGCGAACAGTTTTCTGAAATTTGTACCTGCACACATTCTATCAAATCCAACCATTAGCTTTTCCGTGCAGTACGTCAATCCCTAGTTTAAAAAAAGTAAAGATATTAAACAATAAAAAAATAAACATAACAAATACTATTTTCTTTTAAAATTCTGTGTATGCCTGCATTGGTCAAACATTTCTTGGGTAATACATGTTACATTTTATACAGTTCCAGTTGGCATAGCCTGCGTTTCCGTTCTACAGTTCAGCTTGCAAACAAGTTCAGTTAAGTTGCAGACGCTTAGTTCAGCCAAAGTTATAACACCAATATACTAAGGCAGTTATAGTAAAATTTACATTTCATTCGAATTAACAGTCTACACTAATAAGCCGCCTTGGTGGCCTAGTTGATAGCGTACTGGGCTTTCACCCTCAGAACCCGGGTTCGATTCCCGGTCAGGGCTTGGCATTTACACACGCTATAAATCAACCTATCGTCTGCATTAGCCCAAGTGTGCACAATAGTAGGACATTAAACACCAAAAAAAAGTTTTAGTAATATCAAAATTTAGCCCACGGATGCAGAAACAGAAGAATCAAAGGCGTTATTTACGGGCATTTTAAGTGTTAATAATACAATTTAAGGCAATTCAAAATGTTGTACCAAGTAAAAGTATTTAGATTTTAGGATAAAATATGTTTTCATTAATGAGAACAATGATGTGCAACAGCAAACAATTAATTAATTATAAAACTAATTAATTAATTAATTAATTAATAATTCACAAACGCTACGAAATACTAATAGTTCAAAGAACTCTAGACCTCGCAATGTAAACTTAATTAATAGAGAGCGCTTCACGACAGCGATAGTAATTTTTCAGCCAATTAGACTTTTTGTTTCAGCCAATTAATATTTACGAAAAAGATCTGCTGAATGGTTGTAATAGGTTTTGCCGTTCAGCAAGTATTACCGGAAATAACCAGCAACTACACACGTTGAATCAGAGCCAGCCATCTTGAAACGGAACTGAATGAGAAAATATCTTAAAAGTATATCTTTCGGGCATTTTAAAAGGTACCTTCTTTCCGAATTCCAAAACAATCGGTCACTACGTTTGGTTAAACCTGCGTACACTCTTTATTGTAAATCAGACGCCGCCATCTTGAAATGGAAATGAATAGGACAAAATCAACACAAGTCTTTCGAACTATACACAAGATACATTAATTTCAAATTCCAAAACAATAGGTAATTAGTTTAGACATCACTTCGTACAAACAAACCAAATGTTTGAACTATCAAGTTGAAACATGAGACCTCGTTCAGAAATCACGACATCCCAGAAACACTATGACATCAAGATCATCATATTTGAAGTATGATGAAGCTCGTTAAACACTTACGGTCCAGTAAAAGCGACACTAGCCAAATCCTTTATCTTCGAATCATTACCGTAGTTTCTAAGACCGGTAATTCAAGTTTTGAATCCAATGATGAACGTATTACTCAAACATATTGAAAGGAAAACGTACACTGCTACCGCTGACCTTCCAAGAACAAATGGAATCATAATTTCAAATGTAGAAGAAATATGTAGAATAACAGAATGACAGAATAAACATGTAAATATGTAGAATAAAAGTATGTGGTAATATAAAAGAAAACTAAATCTAGGTAATGAAGTTGAGCCTAATTGTTGTCACAAAAACACATAGAGATACTGAATAAAATAGAGTTTCAGTGATCAGATTTAAAATTAAATTGTATTCCTTGTGAAATTTAATTAGCTTTGAAAAAATAATTTACTTAAGTTGTTTTAAAAATACTGTGATTTTTACGGGCATTCAGGGAGATTGTTATATTTTGTATGATATTATTATTATTAATTATATTACATAATTTTTTTAAAATATTTTTTAGTTTTAAACATTTTATTCATCATTAGATAGGCGAATTGTAAAAAAAACATTGATCACACGATATTATAAAGTTTAGACTTATAAAAAAATAATAACAAAAATTATAATTATTATCCAAATCAGATGAATTTATTCAAGAAATATACTACTGAAAAAACGTTTTAAAAATATACTTTGCCAATACACGCCCTACAGATTTAACTTTCACCTTATACTTTTGTTTTTCAAGTGATTTAACGTTGTTTTTATCTTATGGTTAAGCAAACAAAATGTTCTAGCATTGCTACTAAGATACCGTTACACTAACCCAAGTCAACGTTAACAAACATCTCTTTATCTTATTATTGACGTAATTGTTTCAACTTCACGGCTTCCTGACGTCACCAAGGTTGGGTGAAAGTATGCAGATAAAGGCCGACTAAATTTGTAAATGTAGGCTACCTTTCTACGCACAACTTTTTTTTTAGGCGAGCTTTTAACTTTAGCTTTGGTAAGAGGATCGAATATCAAAGTGTGCCGAACGGGACACTGTAACGGAAATATGAAACGATTGAGTAAACGAATGTCTTCTCTCTATTTCCGTCTCTTTCTTTTTTATCTCCTTTTCGATAACAGTACACGCGTATTATATGGACACGTTGTGCTGCTTTGGTGTCGGTATTTTTCCTTAGTTGAAGAACACGTGCATGTTGTAACCGTTTCTAATATTCGAAATTAACATAAACTATTATATTAATTGTTGTTAATATTGTAACTTTTAATAAACTGAAACTTATCACAGCTTATCAACTCTTTAATGAAATCGGCTGATCTTTACGAATTAATATACAACAATTGATCTATTACTATAAGTTAAGTACAACAAGTAATACCTAAGCTAGGTGCAGGTATTTATTTATTTAAAGAAAAGATTTATAAACACACCTTCAATTTTATTATATATTCAGCAAAGATATCAATAAAAAAATCTTCGCTTCTGTCGATAATTCACAAAGTTACAAATGTGTTTTAATAATTTGAGCAAGCCCAATGTGAATTTAAAATTTGGACAAAAACGTGTTGAACCTTCAAATAAAGTATGTGTATAGATATTTTCAATAATTATACAATATTATTGTTGAAATTAGCGTTGTTCAATATTGCCTATAGTGGCCTTGCATATTTAGCGCATTAAGGATATAAGATGTCATTAATGTGTTAAATTTAGGAGGAAAATAATAACAGTATGAGAATTCACCGAAAAAATGTGCTCATGATCCAACTACTATATAAAGTACGCATTCTATTCAAAGCATCTATAGCCTTTGTACATAATGTTATCTACGTATATAGTACTTGGTTATGGAACTACGTACATTGCTTGTTGTTCAACCTTGTGCTGGCAAGCACCATAAGGATACGGGGAATATTTTTTGGTAGAATTTCATTCAATAAGATCTCTTAAACTACGCTGCGACTATATCCAAATAGCACAATAGTAAGACGTATTATTAGGAATTAAAATTATAATTTCAATAAATCCTTTTGAGCAATTTAAAGACTATACAGCCAAAGAGAAAACATTGTTGAAAAAGACTCGGAAAAATTATGAAACTGCTGACATACCGCCTGTTGTCAGTTGTTATGACAGCAAGATATGTAGAACAGCAAAACTTGGGGAAGAAGTAGGTTGCGGGCAGTGAATTCAGGTAGAAATGGTAGCCAACTGTACGTCGGAAAGTGACTGGTGCTCCAGGAAGACTATCCAGGCAGGCGGTGCTAGGGAGTAACGGATCGGCAGTCTACTGGGTAAGCAGACAATTTCGCTGACACTTATTTTCCTTTTATTTTGGGGTTGAATAAATTGGAGCACTAGTTTATGGGTAAGGATATTGGAAAATTATTTTGGGAAATCCTTTAGAGTCGGGTAACAATTGTGATCTTTCTGGGATTGTTATCAAGTGCAGAAATAGCCGAATTAATAAATAACATATTGTGAGATAGTTATATGTGTTAAAAAGATTTTTAAACCACCTACTGATGGTTCTTTAAAATCCTGGTTAGTAAAGATCTAAACCTAACACTATGCATACAAGAAGGAAACCGTTAGACAATTAATGAAAATAAACTAATTTGATAGGAAAAAATAAATACCACACTAGTCAGTTTACTGATTTTACTTGTGTAAGATAGCTGCAGACTTTAGAAATATCCTACTCATACTCATGGGTAGGTGATAAAGTCAATCTGTGAATCTAATAAATACTCATGGGGGCAAAGTGTTAAGTAACTGATACTTCTTTTGGTATCCCTCTAAAGATAGTAGCTATGTTACGAAATGAACTCGTGAAAGAATGGTTTTGTTGAGTTAATAATATTATCCTGCCAGAGTGACACAGAAAAAATTATCCTGCGAAACATAGATTGTGAAAATTCAAAGTGTTTAGAACCTATAAAACATTCAAACTATAATGCATAAATCTATATATCACGACAATTATAGATTTGGAGAAGAATCCTAGCCATCAAATGCCCAAAACTTCCCAAAATTTGACAGGAAGTTATATCTGCCAAATGTTAATATCACGCCTGCCCAGAAGCCTAATTCTTACATCGAAATGTTTGACATTGATCCAGTTTTATTAAACTTGTATGCTTTTAGAAATAAATATTACAAAGGAACAGCGCAAAAAGGGTAATTTATACATATGGAGACATTTAGAAAATAACTTAATTTTAAGTAAAATTAGAAAATTATAGGCTACAAACTATCAGTCTGTTGGATTCGATATTTTGGAAACGTTTTTAAAGACGTCAGATAATTAGATATAACCAGGGCGGCCCGTGCAAAATTTCGCACAATGAAAGTTTTAAGTAAACACAGCCTTTTGATTAAATAGTCATTGGGGTGAGGGTTGTAGTTGGAAGGAAGGGAAAACATGTTTAAAAAATAACTCGAAAAGCTATCGGTTTTGAAAGAATCACAAATTATGAGTCATTGTAGTATATACAGATAATTGTTTTTTTAACAGAAATTTTTACAGGGCATTGCAATACCTCGTTGTAAACGATATTTGATGTAAGAAAGTAATCTTCTTGTACTGGAAGGAGAAATCACAAATATATTTGTGTGAAAACAGTGTCCAAAACGTGTTTGGTATTCTAAATGCTTATCACAGCTTGTACGACGGGCAAGGATAGAGGACTGTCGGTAGGGCCACATAACCTGTAAGTTTAATGACTTTTAAGTAAATATTGAAATTGTCCTAAGCACTACACGCAAAAAAGTGGAATTTTCTATTAATGATGACTAAGTTAGCTTCGTAAAATACACAAACTATTTTCTGATTTGTGATGCCGTTTTGCCTATGAAGTTAAATATGTTATAATTTTCCACAAACAGTACGTTTTAGAGCAAAATCGTTTTACAATGTCAGAAGCCGATTAAAAAACCTTTCTAAAGATACATCATTTATGCCTGTACAAATAGTATGTGCTGAGAAAAAGGGATGTTGACTCGAGAAATAATATATATGATAGAGATTTTTGAGTTAGAATGTGGAAAAATAATGAAAAATGAAATAACAAGGTATCCATCCGCAGGATATGTTAAGGACTGGAGAAAAGTGTTCAAGAAATTATTATTTCAATGTAGTAATTAAAATACTTATTTCAATAATGTTGAATTATTCGATTTTAAATTTTCCTGATTGTAGAACAGTTCTAGTGACTTGTAAAACTGTTATTTCTGTTAACGTTTTGGCACAAATATCTTGATTACGTTGCCATATTACATTCATCAAAATACCATAAAATACCTAATATTTTAAAAAGCTTTGTTGAACTCAGTTATCGTTGATAACAAATAAAACTTTAAAATTAAAACACAAAACCAAACAAAACACAAAATATATTACTTTCGGGCGGACAATTTTATAACAAACAATTTCTCATACAGATAAAAGCGAAACGAAACATTGCTTAATTCCTTTTTAAATATTAAAACTGCAACGTCGCAAATCAAATTTCAGAAGGGCGTAAGTTTAAAAAGTTGCATAATTACCTTTTTCTTTAACAGAGAAAATAATAAAATTCCCAGGTTTTTTTTTAAAAAAATGTTGGGAATGTTCTCCCACTATACATTCATTTTTTTTCTAAAATAACTGAAAATTAAATATCATTCCGTGTTACAGATAAAGTATAAATAACATGACAATCCCTTTAACTGTACCTGTTCGTCAGTGACATTTTGAAACATAGTGGAAGATTTAATCTCATGGTTTTATAAAAGACATTTTTCTCTACAAACTTTTATTTTTGTAAAACGGTATATAATTTTTAAAAAACCCGAAGTATCGACTGTTCAAAAACACTGTTTTAATATGTACACACAAAAAAGGGAGTTAAAATTATTCAAAACGTAAAATGAGTAAAAATCAATTATTCGATTTAATTATAGTAAAAGCAACAAACAATATATTTTTTTACTTACTTCAATAAATATTTTGGATGAAAAGTATGATTTAAATTGTCTATAATAATGAAACTTAATTTAAGAAAATTTTATAGTTGTTCGATATGAATCAAACTGCGTGTTTTTAAAATTCTATTTTTGTTCATTACGGTAATAACAATTTAAGTTCAAAGCAAAAAATAATAAAATATTATAATCAACAAATTTAATTCACTTCTTTTGTAGAACAACTTTCTGTCAATAAGTTATCCCAGTGTACGAGTAAAAATTATCAGTATATATTTAAAATTTTTGTTTTTAAAATAGTTTGTACTTTTAAAATTGATTGTTAAATTGGAGTTCCTCACAAAATTTCAGCAATAAAAAAATTATAAACATTTCATGATTTTAGAATACATTTTTATAATGTAAGAACATTACGCGTTAATTTAGGCTACACACTAAATAAATATAAATTAATTAGCGAAACTGTCTACAGAATTGGTTTCAGAATTTAACATCAAATAAATAATAATGTCTTATATTTTCTCATTTTTTTTCTAAAAATTGTCCGAATAATTATGAATCACATGTCGTACATAATGTTGACAAATTGAATATTTTGAACCATGATCTTGTAACCGCAATGTTATAATTAGCCAATGCTTTTTAAGAACAAATACTTTATTTTGATACATTGTTTCTGCTTGTTTTTTAAAAGTACAAACAATACTTGAAAACCACTTTTAAAAATAACATTTTTTCTAAAAATATATATGTTCAATTTTTAATACAAAAATTTAACAATAAATCAAGTGATTCCGGCCATTGTGTTCAGCATTACAATGAAACCGGAAACTGGTGTCGAACGTTTTTGCAGAAAGCATTCATGTTAAAAAAAAAAAACGATTTAATTAAAACATACCGTGTACGAAAATGTGGCAGAAAATCGATATTAATTATATAATATTATCAGCGGTAGTTTTGAAGAGAAAAAAAGAAAATGAAAGTAAGAGACATTAAATGAACGTTATAAACTCTTTCGCCATTAAAAAAACTACCACTTTTTAAGGAAAAAAATTAAGACAGATAGGCTTCAACTCTCATTAAAAAAAAAAAAAATACAAAATTTAATACTTCCTTGCAGTCTGGAAACCATTTCTAAAGAAAATTAGAAAAAATATTGGAAAGGGATGTTTATAATTCCTTTTGTTATAACTATACTATACAATTTTATACTAACGTGCTACAAACATAGTTACAAAAGGCACAATTTGTTAGACAAACTGAACTTTAAATTCCCTATAAAAAAATGCAAATTATAAAAAATATATCCGAAATTAATTTTACAAACACACTGTTACTTTCAAACAACTAGAAAGTTTCATTCAATTAAATTTCATAATATTTATATACAATTAAAATGATACTGTTAATCCAAAACATTTATTTAATTTAGTAAAATGGTATAGTATTTATTGTATGCTGCATGCTTTTCGTTTGCGGTTATCTTTGTCGAACGGAAAACATTTAGGTCACATTGAGACTTCGTCATTCGCCGCTGAAATGCTAAAAAATTAAAATGCAAACACTAGATAAGGAAAAGTTTTATAAGAAGTAGAAATTTAAATTTAAATGACTCTCATTCGCTGAGATCACTTTTAGTAAACATGGCGAGGTGTATGTGGGTACTCGCCATATTGGTTTTCGGAACACAGGTAAGTTAAGAAAAGTCGACTTTATTACATTTTATCATTTTATACGATAAATAATATTATCTACTCGAATTTTAGGAACAAATAATTATGACGAAAGATCCTGTTTGAGTTATTTAAAGGAATTCACGTAAAAGATATTTTCGAACTTATTTTCACTTTTTTTTACTGAAAAGTTAAATTATTTTTCTGAGCAAGCATTAAAACTAAAAGCTGCTTTACAAAAGCAACTGTCGTTCAATTGTTCAAAATCAACACTTAATTTAATAGATTTTAACAAAATACATTTTGATTTCATTTTTTTAGTTTTCAGGTTATCTAATTACAAAAAGAAATTAGATTTACGTTTATTTCAATCATTCGTTTCAGATTAAAACGAATTTACAAATCAATAATTATAAGCTTTCTTTAGGCATACGGAGAAGTTTGTCATTTATTTATGTCCAAGTAAATAAAACGTTTATGCAAATTTTCATTAAAAAACGTGGGACAAAAACATTATATTCCATGTTTACTTTCCCATATTCAATTTATTTCCACCAAAAATATGAATCTAAAACTAGACGCTAAACTGGAATATCGACTCATCCGGTTTTTCAAGAATTTTAGTGATATTAGAAGAATGATAACTAAGTGTAAAATGTCGAAAAAAGAAAGCAATACGTTTAAAAAAACTACGCAAAATATGATGAACTGAAATTAATAAATAAAGCAATTAATTTACTTTTTTGATAGAATCTGATTCGATTTTTAAGGATAAAAAATATTCGTGCTTTCCATTTAGGGTCAATTGGATTAATCAAAAGGAAAATAAATTATCGTTTAAATTCCATTTGTTTTTCTGTTAGTAACGCTTTAAAAGACCCAAAAGGATAATTGGAAATTTATAAGATTTTGTATATTTTTGGTTAATTTCCTAGCTCATAATTAAGATAGTTATAAAAAATATTTTTAATTGAGGGCGTAAAATTTCACCATTTGTTATAAAATTAAATAGAACAGATTAAACTGTGCATTTTATTTAATACAGTGTATAAGACAGAGATTATTATTTTAGTTATGCTTGAAACGTGAATTTATTTTGTCAACTTACATATAGTAGGTTTTGTTGTACTTCAGTTAAAAATTTTCTGAAGTTTTATTTACATCGTTCTTGCAGATTCTGAAAGAATTTGATTTTCGTAATTTTTTTAATATCAAAATCTGAAAAATATTTGAAAAATCAAAATTAATATTCTCAGTAAATGAGTAAACAACACCAATGCACCAAATTGCACACACCATCAAGTAGTGACAGGGGTTCGTTATTCGCAAACATACTTGCAAACTTACACCAGTAATCAAGTAGGGTGTAACAATATTAGTTTGAACTATGAAGAACTTGACACACGTGTTAATTAAATATTCTGTGAAACCATAAATTATATTATTCTTAAAAAGATAAAATAAAAAGTTCTAATAAAGATAATATTTTATTGTTTAACGGTCATATTGAAATTAAAAAAATAATGGAAATTTTTACTGAAAAAGATTATATAAAATTTTTTATATTACAAATACCACAATACCATTTATTGTCCGGTTCTTAGGACATCCCTGCTCAGTGCTTTCACTCGACCTTGACCTCGATTTCCCCAGCATTTACAAATAAAACAGTAAACAAAACCTCAATGATAATAACGCAAAAATACTATCTATTTTTTTTTAAATAAGCTACAATATTTTGAACTGAAATTAACAACGTGCTTTTCTTATAATGTATTTGTTTCCCTCTGTTTTATTCGATGTTTAATTGGGGGGGGGAGAAATGGTTAAAACTATTGTAAAATTTAAAATCAATCCCGAGGTTATTTTACATTATATGTTTAAAAACATTAATATACCTACTTCTTGCAGTACATATAACTCCTGTATTGCACTTTAACTAAGATTAAATTTTTTATACGCGTACAATCATGATTTTGATAAATTTGCTGTCTTTATTTTTCAGCTATCCATCGAGTCCGCACAAACGACCGGAGCGGTGGTAAGTATATAAAAAAAGTATTTAAGATAATGAATAAAAAACATTAGATGTATATAAAATTAAATAGGAATTATATAAAGGTAATATTTTCATAACCAAAAAATGGAGAAAAAACTGTTCAAATAAAAAAGTGCATAAATTTGTAAAAACTTTGTAACATGTTATTATTCCTATTAAATATTTGGTTTAAAGCTTAAGTAAACAAAATTTAAAATGTACTTGTTTTCTTATAATCATTTCATCTGATTTCAATGAAATTTTCGTTATTATATTAAGGTTCTTTCGTAGCATATATTTGCATGAAGAAATTACAATGCTGGATTAAAGCAATAAAATACGTAAAACAAACAATGACGCTGGTAAAAATTTACTATCTCTTTTCATCAATTTACTTTGAAAAACAAGTTTCATTCGTTACGTAATTGGTACGTTATCGTGAGTCAAAAGTCTTAGAAATAAAATTTGAGCCAATCTAATATAAACAGTTTGGATAATAAGACAGAATTTCCGATTTGAGTTGTGACCTTCTGATCTGCATTTTTGGAATCATGCTTAGTTCAAGTACCGTACTTACAAATGAAATTAAAAACAAAACTAAAGCCGTTATTTAAGAAACACACACACACACACACACACACACACACACACACACACACACACACACACACACACACACACACACACACCAATCAACGATTTACTCGAGATTATAAGAAGTATAACATTACGAGAAGTATAAGGTATGATTACGAGACTTAAAGACTCACACATTGTAAGTACGGTTTTGTGAGGTACCCTAGCTGGATCTAACCTTTCTTCATCTAACTGCTCTTGGGTTAAATCATTTTATACTATACTCAGCCAGGATTGAACAGTGTACACCGAAGATGCATTGCTGAAGGAAAGTGGTACTTCCAGTTACAATGTAGTTACCGATGCATGAGTCGAAATTTTACTTCCCTTTTGTTTTTTTTTTTGCTAGAAATAACCGATAAAACCCTGGACGGGGTTGTGGAGAACTGACAAAAGTGGACCTGGGGAGAGAAAATAGCACGGTGGAAACTGAGTCTATATCTAGCCCACAAGCAGTACATTATAACAGACGTTACCTAAACTGCAATAGTTGAAGTAATTGATGGAAATTAAATACTTCAAATTAGTAAGGACGTCAACAAACATCTATTGGGAATGCAAAAGTGCAAACTGAGGAGAGGAAGTAGAAAATTACCATCTAATTAAACCTTGATTAACACGTTCACAACGACATGCAGCACTAGTGACGCACGCTGAAACTGTCACCACGCTGTGGTAAAGGTGTGTCGCCAATGACGCACGTTTGTCTTGAAAATAGACGACGTTTGCCACAAGTGATGCACTCCCTTTCTTACTTCATATGGGCTTATTTATAATAACGCCGATGTATGAAGCCTAGAATTGTGTTATACGACCATTTCAAAATATGCTAGAGTAACCTTAGTCGAATTTGATTTTGGTTTATTGGTTTTGGTTTACCCTAATACACCTTATATCTAATTTAAAAGGATAACTCATTTAAATTCAGTAGAGATGTTAGAACCATTATTTTAATTTTGAAACTTAATTTTAATACAATGAAGTAATATTAAATTTTGGCTTAACCTACTGATTATTTTTCTTTATTTTGGTGGTCTTTATTGGTAAACTACAATGAAAACATATTAAAAATAATGACATATATTTATTGACAATTGTAACACTAAAACATCATAGAAGAAATCATATACGTCATATTGAATTAACTTCCCAGAATTTCTCCAAGGAATTAAACCTTTGATGTGAGAAACACAACCCTCATTTGGGCTAACTGAGGCCGTATTGTGAAACTGGAGAGCACTCAATCTGGAATATTAATTATATTATAGAGAAAGTGTTTATATAGTAAGCATGATGAATAAGGAAACTGAAGGTCACATGACAAATGATTTTAAGGCTAACATTGCTAGGCGAAGACGAAGGATGTTTGCCTTCAGGACCCTCAGGACGCCCAGTCGAATGATCTAGAAGGCGGCTGACACACAATGAGGGAAACTTACTTGTACTTCAGCAGCTTAGTTGCACAATATACTCTTACATCGCGGTGTCAAGGTGCCATGAAACTCTCTAGCCACCTATGAGTATGAAAGTTCAGCTTATAAATTTAGTTTAGAACATTTAGTTTTACCCAAATATTTGAGGTATCTAATAAAAAATAATTGTAAATCAAAAATTTCAATTTTTTTCCTAAATCTGTTTGAATTTCTCTATTACGGTAATAGTTCTGTCAGCTACTGGAGAAACACGGCAGTCTCCACTTCGTGGCGGAGAAAAAACCGCCGTTCGTGAGTCATTCTGGGAGAGTGTCATTAATTCCACGAAAGGAAAATTGATACTCACTCCGCCTATCATTAACTTTAATATTATAATTTCAATGTTAAATACCTAATATTAATTACCTAATCACAAGTTAAAAGCACAAACACACCACGCAATTCAAGCACGCGCAAAGATACAAAGCCTAGCGCGATCTGTACACTGCGAGACCAACTAAACTAAACACTGGCCTCAAGCGCTCAAACACTGCATTACAACGCGTCACGGAGGTCCTCATTATATCGTCTCGGCGGATGGCTAAAAATATTCTGCCAAAGGTCATATTAAATGTATTGTAACTATATTGTGCTGCTGATATGTGCATACTCTAAATGTTTACTGTTTACTGTTTACTGTTTACTGTTTACTGTTTACTGTTTACTGTTTACTGTTTACTGTTTACTGTTTACTGTTTACTGTTTACTGTTTACTGTTTACTGTTTACTGTTTACTGTTTACTGTTTACTGTTTACTGTTTACTGTTTACTGTTTACTGTTTACTGTTTACTGTTTACTGTTTACTGTTTACTGTTTACTCTAAATGATTTTTTGCTACGTGTCTTTTGGAAATAGTCTATATATTTCAAATAGTTTTACACTAAGCATTCTGATCGGTTTTTGCACCAAAAATACGGATCTACGTTATTGAAACTATATTTATGGGATGTCTACAGGGAACATTTACGCTTCATAAAGTTTCCATTTTGAGGCTTTACAATTAAACAAAACCAACTTAAAACCGATAAAAGGTCTGAAAAACAAAACTCTAAAAGCTGTTTAAAGTATCCCCATGAGAGTGCAGCACAATGCAGGCATAGGTGACAGAAATTAATAATTGTGTGTGTACCAAAACAGCTTATTGCAAAAAAAACATTTTTGAAAGTAATATTTAAATTATTATTTTATCCAAAAGTTAAGTAATTATTAATCGGAACAATTTTAAAAGTAGATTCGGTAAGAAAATCATGCAAATTCTAATATGTAAATGTTACAAATACTCTGTTTTTACAAAATACTGTGCTTTTTGTAAACAGTAAATACTGTAGCCTAATTTAGGTATGTAATATTAAATCCGGTTATAGTCGGTTTAATTTGTAAATATTTCAGTGAAGTACCTACCATGTTAGAATTAAGTAATTAATTTTATAGGTTATAATTTTAAATACGAAAGTACGACAAAGTAAGGCCTATTGTGTTGAATAAACTAAATATAATGTAGACCTATGAAATTGCTTTAAAATAACTAATTAGTTTTTGCTGTAGATGAGTAATTGCGAAGACCAGAACTTTGAAGCCTCCTCTAAGTAGCCGCCATTTAAAAAACATAAATTTTTATTTAATTTTAAAATTAAGCATAGTTATTTTTTTCTGAACTAATAAAACATTATTTTATTCTTAAGGAAATGAATGTTTTACAACTGGCATATCCTCCTTAACGTCTTATAGTCAAGATGAGTGTATGTTTTCACACTGTGTTTAATGTTAATTTGGCTTAAATACTTACACGTGTGTAGAAGCTCTTCTTAGTTTAAAATTTATTAATTTGGCAGTAGCTTTCTTTTTGCAATCTTAAAGCAGAAGTATTCAATAATTAACGATAAAGAAATTTTTCCGTAACCATAAAAGAGAAACCTACCTTGTTTGTTTCATTAGCTTTGCTTACCATCTTCAAAAAATAGTTCTTTTAGTGTTTTATAAATGTATAAATTTATAAACAACAACTACTGTCTAGGCGGAGAAATGACCTGTATCCATAACTACAGCATTTGTAGGCGTTAGTATAAGGAATAGTTTGCTACAAGTATTAATGTATATTTTTAAATAAATAAAATAAATTATTATACGTAGCATCTATTGAAAAATAATATTTCAAGAAATGTTTCACTTCAGTCGAAAGAACTGAAGACGTAAATAAGTTAACCAAAACAATTTACGGATTGGTATTCACTTTTATAATTTCAATTTTGTAACTTTTCCTGTAAACACAATAAATCATTATTCATAATTAATAACAATAATTAAAAATTTAAAACATAAATCTTGTACAATATAGAGACCTGTAATGCTGATATCATAATGGCCTGAGAAAGTAGAAGACCTACATGGCGTTCAGTAAAAACTGAAATATTTATTATTAAAGTTCTTGTTTAAAGAAGTAAGCAAGATACGTATATTTAATTTTAAACGCTGTAAACAGTTTTGTACTAACAGTTGGGGCCATAATTAATATTATTGCGTCAACTTTATTTCAAATATTTATTATTGAACTTACTTTATTTATATGCATAATAAAGGTAAGTACTGAAATATAAAATCACAAACCTTAGTTCCATAAACAGAAATCAGTACTGAGCCACGAATGAATTAATATTAAAACGTAAAAAATTAAGGACAGTACTGAGATTTGAACTCGTGACCCTTAGTCCCATTAACAGAATTCATAGCACTGAGCTACAAATGCATTAAAAAACAGTTTACTAAAAACTTAAAATCACCAGTGCTTAAAGTGTGTAAGGCAAACAATTCGCTTTTTATATGTTACTTTTGCTCTTAAGTGTTTGTATTATTTCTCTCCTTGGCCGATCGCTCACCAAATGCTGAACGGAATGAAGACGAACAGGAACCGGAAGCTGGGTTCAGTCATTTTAAAGAAGGCGTTTGTTTCTTTTAAATATAAATATTTAGGCTTACCGTAACGAATTCTAGGTTATGTTCAAAAACCGTTACCTAGGAAACGGTAGCCTACGTAACGAGAAATAATTAAGTTTTCGCTCAGCTCCGTTACGCTTTCAGTGAGCGCGCTTAAATTAAAAACAATAGGTTAGGTTTTGAATGCGTAGTCCGCTCCGCTCAGCACATCTGCTTGGTGGTCACCCGGTCTTAAAAAGTGCTAGGCTTACTTCTAATGAAGTTATTTTACTTCAATAATAAAGTGCAATATAACTTTTTTGTAAAGATTTTTTCTGTTGAACTTAGTAAGATGATATTCTTAAAACATAACATTCAAACTTTTTTAATTATTTTTTTTAAATACACTATAAATCCTAAAAATAAAAACGCATCTAACGAAACCAGTGCAGAATTTCTTAATGGAATCAATTAAAGTAAACATAACCGCGGCAAGTAGTTCTGTCAGGGAAGTAATGAAAGCTAATTTGAAAATTAACACCATCATTTCAAATAAGAATAATTTCATAATAAACAGCCGTCAAAATAATTTTAGTATTTTCAATAGAATTTCAAATTTTTTAAATACTAATTTATGCAGATTTTAATGCTGTTTACGATGGGAAAATCAGATATTTAAAAAAAGGAACAAGATATTTTTTTAATATGAAAAAGCAGTTATTTTGAATTTGGTCACCATATGCGAGTATATTTTAACTATTCTTGTATCTGAAGATCAGGATCAAAGCTCTTTCCGATCAAAACTTAAATCAATCGCATGATTGTGTGCGATTATAAAAATTATTGATTTTATTTTATTACAAATCTAGGGTTCAATGTTCAGTTTGTGTATCGAATAGCTTTCAAATTCAGAATCACCTAATGTTGCTTAAAAAGAAAGTAGGCCTACTTATTGAATCTTACAAGTAAACATTAGAACTATACTGACATTTCATTTTATTTAATAAATAAATGGTTGACTTGCGGTGAAATGATCAGAGATGATTTATGAATAATTTAATAAAATAAAATTATGAATTTAAATTGAGGCTATAGTGCGTAAGGTTTGTTTTAAAACAGTCTGTAATTTTTCATTAATTATATAAAAAGTTTTATAAGTTTTTTTGTATTAATTACGTCTTCAATTCTGATGATTAAAGCCAGTAGTAGAATTTTGAATTATGTTATCAGGTATATTATTTTATTGTTTTCTGTAAACTAATGTTGCTAAATATTGAATAAAATAGATTTTTTTGCACAAAATAGATGTGCGAAAAGCACATTAGGCTATTATCGCCTCCCTAAATGTAGGTGTCAGTGCAAAGTGTTAGTCATAAGTGTAATGTTGTAAAAGTAAGTGTGTGTTAGACTCGAGTACCGCGAGGGACGTCTAAATCCTCTCAATAGGTGTAGCTAGTCTGCGCCCCCAGCGGGGGAATAAAATACATGTTGTAGTGCAGTTATAAAGTTGGATCCTTAATTTGTTTGACTGATGCTTAATTATTTGTTTTTTTTAATACTGAACTTCTCTCTCAAACGCTTGGCCTACAATAATCAAAATTCACAATGGATTCCTCGTTACTGAGTTTTCGTTTTTTTTTCCTTTTTCTACAAACTATTGTTCCTTCTTTATTTTTCACTTAATGATATAATTCTTTTATGTATGTTTTATATGAAAGTATCTTAAGCCTATATGACGCTTACATTATTATTATGAATATAATGTTTAATTTAATATGAACTGTGAATGAAAATGGATTATGGGTGTTTTCTTTCTTTAAGGTGAGTTCAGAGTTAGGCGATTTACGATATGCTCCCTTGAGGTGATTACATATATTTATGTATAAATAAAAGTATCATTAGAATCTCAAATCAGATTATCATAAGGTCGCTTCAGCACTTTATTAAAAAACAAACGCCAAAAACAGAACTAAAGAATTTTTTTAGTTTAACGAGTGGCTACAACAAAACTCACGTGTTTTTGAATTTAAAACCATGAAACACTGCATGTTATTAATGGTCTTATTTACCTTATACGTAAAAAATACCATTGAAGATGTTCAAAGATTGCAGATTGACGGGTTAATTGTACTTTGGGTAAACTGAAGTGCTAACTTTGTCATCTATCCAATATTCTGTTTGGGCTCTCAAAGTTGTATAATTAAAGCCCCAAGCGTCCGTCAGCTCGCCTAAACTTTGACTTCAAGGTAACAATAGTGTCAGCTGACTGCCACGGGCAGCAGTGTACAGTTCCATGACATAATAATTAAACAGTTACAGCGAAGTTAGGTTTCATGGCCAAATAAATGCATCATGAATACAAACGCTACATCAAAACGGTAATTAATTTTCTCACGGATGTAAATTATTTCCTACTACTTGTTATGTTAGAAACTAAGAATGTCATTTTGGCATTATAAATAACAAACTGTTTAACAGTGTGACAAAGTGTGACCGATTTTTAACTTTTAATCAACTGCATTACTCTATTTTAGCCAGTGTCGTTGTATTTTTTACCTTGACTGTACTTCTCCCTTCCACCACTCATATTCTAAATATACGTAGGTCATTTACGGTTATGAGAAAGAGTACGGTTTACGGACATTGTATCGTGTTGACACAACACAGCTAACTGGTTCGTCGAGGAGATACAGGTGGCAGCGGTCAGGTTTTCTGTAATGTTTGACAAATACAGCGGTGATCAAAACAAAACTGTATACGCCCAGTCCTTGATGTAGGTACGAGAAATATTTATGAAAATGCGTCAAATTATGTCTAGGAGTGACAGCCCAAACGAATGTCTGAAATAATTCGTTTCTCTTTAAATAGATAACAGGATACCGGTAGGATCATAGTGAATATTTATTATTAATTTAGAAACATGCAATATTTCTGCTTACAGAAAATGTTCACCATTTCGTTCTTGAAAATATCGTAAAACGCTTTAGTGTATAATTATTGTAGAACATTTAGTGTAGAACTAATGTAGAACTCTTTAATGTCTTAAAGAATATTTTAATGCAGAACTATTGTAGAACTTTATTGTAGAATTCTTAAAGAATGTTTTAGTGTAGAACCATTGTAGAACTTTAGTGTAGAACTATTACAGAACTTTATTGTAGAACTCTTCAGTGTAGAAGTATTAAAGAATGTTTTAGTGTAGAATTATTGTAAAATTTTCAGTGTAAACCTACTTTAGAACTCTTATATTTTAGTAAAAATTTCTTAAAGAACTCTTTTTTGTGTAGAATTATTGTAAAAGTCCTTAGTGTAGAACTGTTGTATAGCTGTTAAATGAAAAGCTATTGTAGAACTCTTCACGAAACTTAGAAAGTTGTCGATTTTTTATTTAATCCTATAAAAATGTTGCTGTTTTAGTTCTTCAAATGTTTTGTACCTCTTTTCATACAAATTATTTGTTAAAGTTTTATATAAGTAAAAAACATGGAGAGCCACAATTACAAGATCGAGCAAGCCAAAAAATGATTCCTCAGTTACCAACCTACTCTCCGAATGTAGGTTACGGGCCTGTTAGGTAATAGTTCTTTATCAGTTATAGCGATGGACAACCATCTAGTAACACAGTAATTCTTGAAACAGTAATTATTAAGTCACCAGAATTTCTCTCGTGAACCTAACTCTGGGCTTCTCGTTTCCGATGGCCTACCAATTATTCTACATTTATCTAGATTAATAATTTATATTTTCTTGTTTTATTTAAACGTAAGCGATGTTTGTGTGTTTGAGTAATGGTTTTCTTTTTCATTTTCCTTTTATATTTGTGTTATTTTTCTCTTAAATTTTTGTAAAACTTTTAATAGTAAAAAAAATTCTTTAAAAATAAGAATTCATTGAGTTATTTATTTACTTATATCATATTTTTAATTTGAATGAAACTAATTTTTTGTATAATTAATAGGATGGATTTTTTTAGAATATAAACTTTTAAAGATTTGGTAAACTCAAAATTTTTTATTTTTCAGGATATGGTTGCTGTTCCAATTCCAGAACAACTGAAAGATGCTACAGAAAAAGTAAATTCACTCAGTCAAAACCTAAACGTTTTGAGAAAGAACCTAAAAACGGCCTCGAAGTACACAGAGGACGCGAAAACAGAAGTGGAAACCATGGTTGGTCAGGCAAAAGGATCGGTTCGGAACTACAAAGTGTACGTCACATTGGCGGTGAACGTTGCCAACGATGTGGCAAAATCCAACTGCACCTCAGGCTCTTCCGACCAGGTCAAGGAAGTCGAAGAAAATGTTAGCAGTAAAATCGATTCTTCTGCCGAATATTACATACGAAATTTTAACGATATATTAAACGAACTAAACGATATAAAACAATCACTCGAAAACAAAGAAGCGAAAGACATTGTCGACGTACTGAACGCGTGCGTGAAGAACAAAACTGCCAGACAAGACGAGGTGTCGAAATGTATTCAGTGGAACGCAGCCGCTTACAAAGAACTGATAGTGTCAGCGTCTGTTAAAATAGCAGCCGCTTATAACAAAGCCTTGTTCTTGAAGAAAACTACAGGTCTGAAAGTGTTGAGAAGCAGTATTGATACCAGCGTTTCGCTCTCGTCGAACGACATCAAAAACTACGCAGAAGAAATTCTCGAATGTTCCGGTATGTCGGCAAACGCAATTGTGAACACAGCTTCTGACAAATTCGCCACCGTCAACTCTACTTCCAAAGCCGCTGTGCTGAAATTAATCTCAGAGGTAAAAGATCTCATCAAAAAAACACAACTCAAACTAAATGTAACATCCACAGGCGCTGAACCCAAACTAAAAGAATTAGTCGCCGATATAGAAGCAGCCATTGCTTTTATACTAAAACACAAACCAGAACTTGCTGTCGAGTTGAACTTGTACAGAGGTCGCGCGCAGGATATTGTATCAGCAGGTTTAAACCAGTTACAATCCGGTTTATCACAAATCCTCTCCGGTTTGGATCAAATCAACAAGAATCTGAATAACATATACGCTGATTTTGAAAATAAATTCGCCCAATTTAAGAAGGACCTGCAAGCTTGCATCCCCAGTAAAATTGAAGACAGATTAACCTGGACTAAATCGATAATAGAATGTAGTAACAAACAGTTAGAAGTTACTGTTACATTTGTCAACGACACTAAAGAAGAAATAGCTAAGGAAAAATCGAAATATTTAGAGTTAGACGCGAACGCCGATAAACGACTTGATTTCAACGTTGAATTTTCTAACGTAAAACCTAGCGTGGACATGTTAATAGATGAGATGTTGGTGAAGAGCGGACTTTCAGAAGAGGTGCTTTTAGCGGAATCGCAACTAAGATTGACATCATCAACGAAAAACAATTCCGACCAACTCAAAACAGAAGTTAACGCCTTACGTAACTCAATCGCGACCGCTGCCAACGGGCTATCAAAAGAACTGAACAAAGCAAATGATTATAAATCAAGCATTGACAAACTCGTGAATGAAGCGTCTAAATTTGCCACGAAACACGCGCCTTCACACCTTGAACAATTGAACAGTCTACAGAACAAATCGCAACTGCTGGTCAGTAAATTTAAAAGCGACGTCGAACCTGTTCTTAACCAGCTGCAATCTATTTCCATTAACGTCGGTAACGTTCTTAATAAACTGAACGAACTGCAAGAACAGGTGAAGTCAAATTTGAAATCGTGTTTGAACAACGTTAACAGTAATCGATTTTCAAACATCGATTATATTATAGCCTGTCTGCAAGGTTACCAGAACGCGGCAGACACGTTGTACAGTAACGCTAAGCAACAGTTCAGCGTCGAAGTGGAGAAATTCGATTCATTACCAGACGTTAAAGCCGCCTTCAAAGCAAATACTGAATTACAAAACATCCTGGATAAAATTGATACGATAATCGAGAAAATCATCTTGGAGAAGAATCTAAGTTACGATCAATTGGTAGAGAGGGCGAGGGCGGAAATCGATAGTTTCAATTCCAGTTATGGAAGCAATATTAAAAAAGACAGTTCCAAATTAACTGGCGAAATTACAAACGCACAGAACTCGGTTAAAGTTAAAATAAGCAATGCAGAAGAGTTGTTGAGCGAGTTGGTTATTTATCCGATCGCTTCTACCGTTCGATATTCCATCGATTACGCTCCTGATAAAGCGCCAGAACTGAAAACATTCTACCTACATGCTAACGAATTGTTAAACAATTACATCGCCAAGATAAAAAGCGACGCTTTGCCCTATTCAATCCAGTTCCAATCGATATTAGATAACGTAAAAACACTTTATCTGACCTTACAAGTACAACTCGAGAATAACAAAGCTAATTTATCGGCATGCAAGGAGGAAAACGGTCACGGGCGTATTGAGAAGACCGAAGCTGTCGAAGAGTGTCTAAATAAACTTGTCAATGCTTCAGAAGCCGTTGCAAAAAGAATACAAAACGCTTTGTTGGATAACAGAGATCGATTTATTGCAAGCAGAAATGTCAGTATAACAGTAGAAGTGGACACTGTAAAGAAATCTGTAGATTCGACCATCCAGCAAGTACTCGGTGTAGCCGGGTTGACTAAGAAAAGACTGGGTGATTCAGCATTGTTATCTTTGTCCAACATTAGGGTTAAATTTGCAACTCCAGTCGAGAACGGCGTAAACGAACTGAAAAACTCCGCCTCTAATATGCAAATCCAAATCCAATTAGAAATCAACAACATAGCCGACTACATAACCAAAGTGGTCAATTCAATATCTAACACGATAAAATTCGCCGAGAAAAACTCGCCCAAGAATGTCAACGTACTTAAAAACTACCTCAATGAAACTGACAATTTGTTTACGAAAATTAAAACAGACTTGCAACCAATCGATCCTAAATTGACAGCCATAATAGAAGCGATTGCAAACATTTCTATAAAGTTAAACAAACAAATATTGGAAAGCGAAGAATACATTAAGGAGTGCGACCAAATTAACATTCAAAATCCATTGCAAAATATACAAGAAGTAAAAGCATGTTTGGATAAACAGGTGAATTTGTCTCAATCACTTGCTGAAAGTACAAAACTAATCTTGAGTAAAGAGTACGACAAGTATAAAGCGATTTCGAATTTAGCGTCCTACGTAACTGGTAACCTAAGCTCTAATTTGGGTGTCATAGTGAACGGTGTCAAGGCTAAAGTAGATTCGATAATTGAAGAAGAGAAACTCTCGCCGGAAGTCCAACTGGAAACTAACTTACACAAGCTAGCGGCTATCAGTGTAACTGCTAAGGATATACTGACGCTCGGCGTAGATGATCTAATTGCCAACATTGTCACCACCAAGGATAAACTTGACAACGATCTATCCCGAGCGGAACTGAATTTCAGCGCTGCAATAAAACCCGTGTCCATCGCAATAGCTTACGCCACGAAATACGCCCCGGCAAAAACACCAGAACTGAACGCGTTCAATTCCAAAGCCGATGAACTCGTTTTTGGTGAACTGCTTAAAATAAAAACTTCGGTAACGCCTGCGTTAACTGAACTCGATGACATACTTCTGGACAGTAAAGAGATTCTGGTCGCTTTACAAAACAAAATCGAGTTGGCAAATAAGAGTTTATCGGCCTGTCCAAATATAAATGAGCCGGATAAGCTAGTGCGTATAGAAGCGGTAAAGGCTTGTCTGACCACCTACATGAACGGTGCAGTAACAGATACTGAAGAAGCGCAGTCCAATCTGCAGAACCAAATCGACAGGTACAATAACGTTGCCAATACAAAACTAGCAATCGATTTGAAACCGATCGCAGCCAAAGTTAGCTCAATAGTCGACGATGTGTTCACCGCGGCCGGTTTAAATGACGCCGACATTTTAAAGAAAGCTCAAGATGAGTTACTTTCAATAAACACCACCAGAAGTGTACCTTTACAAATTTCAGTTGATTCGTTGGTAACGGCATTGGAGCAAATCCAAAATCAAATCATCCAAGGCATCAACAACACTAATGTGTACTTAAACAACACAAAGAATATTATAAAAGAAGCTACAGATTTCGCAAACAAATACGAGCCGGGTAAAGTTCCACAATTGAATACATTCCTAAATGACGTTATCCAAAAGGCCAACAATGCTAAACTTGATTTCCAAGTTATTCAACCGCAGGTGCAAACGATATTAAAGATTATCGGTGAATTGGTAACGAACGTACAATCACAGATAAAAAATATTTCAGACAATTTAAATCTCTGCGTTAAAACAAATATTGTGGAAAGAGTCGCAAGGGCTGAAAGTGTCACACAGTGTGTTGATCGGAATTTGGAATTAGCTCGTACGGAATTGTCGAAATTGGAAAATATACTGGTTCAAGAACAGGAAAAGTACAGTAATCTTTCAAACATTCCGGTTAGTATTTCAAACAACGTGAGTGTTTCTTTTAACGAAACCATAAATAAGGTGGATAAAGTGGTCGACGAAATAATAATTACTGCCGGACTTTCGCCAGAATCTCTGGTGAACAAGGGGGTTCGCGGTTTAACATCTGTATACGTGACTGGTAACCCGCAGATTAGCACTGAAGACTTACAGAACGCGATTATCAGATACCAGAAAGACATTGACGCCGCTGTGGTACAGGCCAACCAAATGCTGAAAGAACTCAGTACAATAGACGAAGTATTTGATTATGCTGTAAAATATGCTCCAGAAAAAACAGCCGAGCTGAACGCACTGCGAGCCGAAAAGGATAAAACAATACAAGCTGTAATAGACAACGTAAAAAACACACAACAACCAATCGTAGATAAATTGCAACTCATTTATAACACATTAGAAGATAATAATATTAAATTCCATGCGGATTTTAAAGAGATCGATAACAAACTCCGGGCCTGTATTAACGTTACCATTGAGGACGAAATTGACAAAATAGAAGCAATCGATGCATGTATAAACGAATATTTGGAACTGGCTAAAACAGCAGTTAACAATACACAAAGGGTATTTTCAGCACAAGCAGATGCGTTCAACGATCTAGGGAATGTAAACATAAAGATTGATTTGAATAAAGTGAACGCAGAGCTGAAAAATTTAACTAATAGTGCTTTCGAAGTAGCTGGACTAGTTCCGCAAGTTCTTCTAAATAAGAAGCTACAAGAATTGCATAAATACAACCAGACAGTAACTCTCAATTTGCAGAAAGACATTGCCAACTTATCAGCAAATATAGTGCAAACACAAGAAGAACTGTTGACCACTCTTAACGCAGCCGATAAATATCTAGTGGATGTGGTTAATAACACGTCACTCGCAATTGATTTCGCTACTAAATACGCTTCTGGTAAAATTGACGATTTCCAAAAGTTTATAACCGACGCTCAGAAATTGTTACTCGACGCAAAGACCGACATACAACCAGTAAGGATAACACTGCAAACGATATCTCAAATAATCAACACAATTTACAACGATCTACTAACAAGATTAAATCAAACTCAAACCAACTTGTTGGCTTGTCCTAGTTCGCCCACGTTCGACAATCTACTCGCGTTGAACACTTTCCTAAACTGTCTAAACACAAATTTCGAAGTATCGATTATAGCCGGTAACGTTTCCAAAGAACGATTAGCTGAACAAATCAAAGTATTCGATATGGTCGACAACATAACTGTCGCGCTTAATGAAACGTTAACAAGCAATTTCAGCGCTATCGACACATCGGTTATTAAGAAAGTTGACGAAGTTATCGTCACGTACGGTTTAACGGCTGAAGGACTGAAAAAGAAAGGTTTGGAAAATATAGAGAACGTACGCGCCCAAGTGAGCAGCAACTTGATGTTGGGTATTAGCGAATTGGAACAGTCGGTTAATTACACTTTGAACCAAATTAGGACAGCGCTCAACAACGGAGAAAAAGCATTGAATCAATCGGTCGGTATTATAGACAACGCTATCACGTACGCGGCGGCATATAACCCAGCGAATAAAACGGAACTGGAGAGTTTTAGGATTAAAGAAAACGAAATCGTTGATAGCATAATACAAAACATCACTACCAACCTGTCACCGGTACAAAATCAGTTAAAGAAGGTCGTCGAAAATAAAGACGTTATACTAACTAATTTCCAAGAAAAGATTGACGAAGCTAAACGAAGTGTAGCCAAGTGCGCCGAAGATGAAACCGAAAACAGATACGTGAAAATAGAGAACATACAAACTTGTATAAACAACAATCTGAATTTACTAGTAGACGAGGTAAACAAAGCGCAACACAGTGTGTATGAAAAGTACGAAGAGTATAAATCTATCCGCGACATTGTAGTGAAAGTGGACACGAAGGCTGCAGCAACGCGCGCTGAGGAAGTGGTTGCTGAGATATTGAAAACTGCCGGCCTCACTGGACCGCAACTTCAAGTTAAAACGTCAGCGGAAATATCTTCTATAAACGCATCCGTTGCTAGTAATCTACTGGACTCTATCAACCGACTGAAGAGCGGCGTTTCTGCGACGCAAAATCAGACTTCCTTAGCTGTTAAATACGCAGACAAATATCTAGAAAACACTACACGGTATATTCAAGACGCAAAAGAATTTCTGCAGCGTCATTCATCTAAAAGGATACCAGAACTAGAAGCATTGTTACAAAAAGCGCAAGAGATTGTCGTCAAGGTTAAATCGGACATCCAACCAGGCGAGGCGCAGTTATTAGCTATCTACAACACTGCAGGACTTATTTATGACAATTTCCAATTACAAGTAGACGGTACAAAAGCAAGTATAAAATCTTGCAACGAAAACACAAACCTGAACCAACTGGAACAAGTACAATCCATCCGTAATTGTTTGGTCAGTTATGTAAATACGATAATCTCGGCCGCCAACAACGCCAACGGACAGCTAAACAATGAAATTAACAAATTCGACATAGTTGGAGAAGCAGCGTACAATGCAACAGTCAACATTTATCCCGACTTTGTTGCCATCAATGCTGCCGTTAAAGAGATAATCAATTCTGAAGTAAGCACAAATCAGCTGGTACCATATGAACTATATCAAAACGCTACTAATAATTTACAAACATACAATACAACTTTCGTAGACAAAATACAGTCTAGTGTCAACAATTTGAAAATCGCTATCCTAAATACAAACACTGATATCAATAACACAATTGCAAATATTAAAGTTGAACTAAACAACGCCGTTAAACCAATCGAACTCGCCATACAAGAATTAATCAAATACGCTCCCGAGAAGACTGCAGAACTTGTTGCTTACAAAGCACGAGCCAATGATATAATAACCAACGCAGTATCTAACGTGCAAGCGAACATTCAGCCTACTCGAACGTTGTTACAATCGATACAAGACTCGCTCGATCCAATCTACAACAATGTGATCAATCAGATCGACATTTCGAAATCTAAAATTAATTTCTGTTACGCGAATCAAAAACAAAACGAACTTGAAAATATAAAATACTTGGAAGAATGTTTTGGTAAAGAGTTAAAAGTAATTAGCGACATTTCTAACAATGCTGTGGAAAAATTAAATGACGAACATAATAGATACAACGGTATTGGAAATATTACTTTGTATGTTACCGTGGATTTTGGCGCGATAAACATCACAACTTTCAATACTGTGGATGACATCAGGCGTATATCTGGATTAACGCCTGAAGGTTTGCTGAACAGCACTAAGGCGCTACTGGACGTAATACTGGCCAATAACGGCAGCGCTGTCAGAAGTGATATCATCAGCGCTCTGAATTACGTCGTCAGTAGACAGAACGATATCTCCTCGGCGGCGAAAAACGCTGAAATACAAATGAAACAAGAAGTGCAACCAATAGAAGCGGCTATAAATTTCGCCGGGAAATACGCTCCGGAAAGGTTGGCACAACTGAATAATTTCCTGAGCAGCGCGCAAGACTTAGTGGTCACAAATATAAACAAAATAAACAGCGATATATTACCGAGTATAAATGCGCTGAGCAAATTAAAGGCAGAGTTGAATACGGTGGTAAACAACTACGATGCCGAGATTGCGACCGTCAAAGAGAATTTAATAAAATGCATCTCGATTGAAAATGTAAATAGCTATGAAAGTATTCCCGTCATCCAGGAGTGCCTTAAGAATTACGTTAACCAGACAAATAATGCTATTAAAACAGCACAGGACGCGCTTTCGAATCTACAACAAGAATTCTCTAAAGTAAGCAACACTGCATCGTACATTGTGGCCGATATCGATCTGGAACAATTCGCGCGTTCCGTTCAAGATGTAATTACCGAAATATTTGAAAACGCCGGATTCACTTTACCACAATTGCCGGACAAGTTAGTGACCCAGTTGCGGGACGAATTCGACTTCAAAGTAATCGATGACAAAAATAAATCTGTAGAACTAACCAAGCAGGTGGTTTTCATAGCTGATAAGTACGTTAAACTCTTTGGACGGAACTCTGGATTGGTCTCTAGAGCCGATAAAACTTGCCATAGAAACTATTAAATACGTTAACCCCAACTATAATACCAGTACTTTGAACAACCAATGGGTGAATTTGCACGATCAGTTAAGAAACATAATAACAAATTATATTAAGAGCATCGAGAAAAATGCGACCGATCACAATATTCTAGCCGTAGGTTATAATTTGACAATTGAGTTTGCATTGTTAAGACAAAATCTTGACAACTGTATAAACAGCTATAAGAACACCTTGCCGTACATGTCGGATTGTATCGATCCGTTGGTGAACGAATTCAACAATAATATTTATCAAGCTCTCAACAAAACTAAACAAATAGTCGACGAAATCGAAGATATCAAGGTAACAGCTCCGAAACTAATCGAAGTTTTTATAAATAAGACAGCGGAACGCATGAAACTAAACGCAACAGTGATAGCGGAAGACGGTAAAACAGTAGCTGCAATAAAACCGGACGAGCAAATTACCAGATTTTTATCGGAACTGGACAATCTACGGAAGAACGGTATCAACGTAGTCGTCGCCGACATCAACTCGCTAATAAAGAACGTGAAGAACGGCAATTTAACCGCGTTCGTAGATTTAAACAGAAAATTAGACCGGGCTGTGGAACCGTGGTTGTACGCGATCAATATTTCCGCCGTCAATAACCCGTCAAGAGCCGCCGAATTAATCACCCAGTTACCAACCATCCAGAAAATTGTAGCCGATGCAAAACTTCGCATCAAAAACGAACTGGCACCGTTTATAGTAGACGCGATCGCTTTAGAAAATAACCTAAAAGCATTCCAAACAAGCATGAACAACAATCTGACCAAATTTAACGCTCAGCTGATTTTATCGCGCTGTTCGTCTTTCAATTACTCTGTAACATTGTTTTCTGATTGTATTAGAAATATCACGGCTGATCTGTACAACTATCTGACAGTGGTACAGCCTAAACTGAACGATTATCTGTCGTCAGTTAATAACATTACGACCTCAGCTAACGGCGCGATCGATCAGAAAATCTCAATCGAATTTAACGCCACACAATTATTATCGCTCAACGAAGGCGGAAAAGTGATCCAAGCGTACAACATATCTAATAACCACATCCTGCAACAGTCACTGCAGAATTTCAATACCTACAATATCACTCCTATCCAACACAACGCACGAAGTATACGCTCGTATTCAGAACGTCTCAGCGCCAGAGTGCAGGATATGCTAGTGTTCGCGAACTACACCTTAAGATCCTCCACTTACGTTATCAACGACGCTATCGGATCCATCATGTACGTTATCAGATGGAGAAAAACGTTCAGCGCCGAACGCGACGAAGGTTTGCGCATAGCGACGGAAGCAGCTAACAAAGTACTGGCCCGCGCTCCGAACTTTACCGAAGACGCGATCAGGCTGAACATGACCGCCGATAGAATCAACAACACCTTAGAATATGAAGTTTCCCAACTAGAACCGGCGCAATTATCGGTTACCTGCCCTATGACCTTGGACTACTACCCTATGTACCAGTGTCTTCTGAAAAAAGTAGATTTATTCGGAATCTATTACAAACAGGCGTTAGTCGAATCTTACCGTGAAGCGAATATTGGTTTTTCGATAATCGCCAACGATTCGATACAACTGAGCAAATGGCGAGACGAAGTAGTGTACGCTGAAACATCAACCATCGTCCAACTTCTGAAACCGTACGCCCAGAAATTGTTCACCGACAACAATATAAAAATCGATCAATTGCTGGAATACGCGCTGTATATAATCAATAACAAATACAAGAGTTTTATACCGGCAATACCGAACGCTGCTGATAACCTTCATCGCGATCGCCAATAGAATACTGGCCAAGAACTACACAGGCCGTGTGGATCTTACAGAGCCGGCCAATATACTATTGAAACCGGTAATCAATACTTTAGCTTACTTCCAAAGCGTGAACCTATACCACCTGTTAAACGAAACCGATCTTCAACTCCCGCACACATTGTTCAACGAACTCAATTACAAATTATATAACATATTCTACGCGAATTTCAGCATACAAGCAAATCTGGCCATCAATTTGTCAGCGCTCATCCAGAGCGACGTGCAGAACACCTTCAACGGTCTCAACTACGACTTCCTGTTGGCCAATTGTTACGATTCTGAACTACAGTATCCGTTGTTAGAACTGGTCAATTGTTACAATACCCGTCATGCAGCGTTCGCCGTCTTTCTGTCCAACTCGTTAAAGAATCTAACGCAAACAGCCTCGAATCTGTTGAATTTCGATATAAACGAACAGAAACTGGTTTCTGATTATGTTAACAATAAGCTATTAGTGGAGTTCAAACACATTTGCGCTGTGACAGCTATAGAACTATACAAGAAAGTGGGACTGGCACCGCCTGCTGAATATGTTGCCATGGTTACCAAACAGGACCTATGTAGGGTTGGTTTTATAACAGATAAATTTACATGTATCATTACTCAATAGGCTGATTTAGGTTTGGTGTGTGAAATAAAGTTTATTGGTATATTGTTAAGATTTAAGGAATATTTTTTTAATATTTTATATTTGTGCAAATATTTTTGAAATTAAATTTTTAATTAGTTTAAAGCGTTATATTGTGATGTTTTTTTTGAATAAAATTATCACTACCGTGTTACACATGTATTTATTTTTACCTAAACTTAATTATTTTTCAGACACAAATTTTGTAATTATTAATTAAACGTATCGCCACATTCAATTATTACGATTACAATGACTAAAATCTATTTCAGCTAAAATATTTTGAAACACTATAGCGTTCCAAATCAAGTTCATACTAATTAGAACTTTGCAGTAATATCATCAAGTCGAATTTTTATTTCAGGATTTCGACTTTGAAAATTATAATAGCCTAAATATAGGATAAGTTTTTAATTCAGTTTTTATACAATGTAATTTCATCAGCTAAAAAATAGTATTACACGCAATCCGACAGAAACATTTTATAATATACAGTGAAGGTAGATCAATGCTCAATTTAGTGCAACTAACAATAATTATACAAATTACAAGTATAATTTGTTTGTAATGTTTTAATAAAAATTATTCATAAAATGTACAGAAAATTTCTGATGTTTAATTAAATAATTTAAATAAAGAGCTACAGGTAACGCCCAATCAAAAACTGTTAAGAGAAATCCTTAAAATCAGTCATATTTCTCAAATTATTCATAGCTGAAGACAGTATAAGAATTTAGAAGTAAAACATTTCGAAATCGAAAAATAAATATTAACTAAAGTTACAATTTAGATAGATTCTGAAACGAAGCTTTTAAAGTTAGCTTTGGTGAGAGGAGTGAATAGAAAAAGTGTACCGTAGCTTTTTAATAAAACGGAAACGAGCAAACGAATTTCGTCTCTCTATTTCTGTCTTTTTTTCTTCTTACTTTTCGTTAACAGTACACGCGTATTATATGAAAACATTTTGCTGTTTTGGTTTCGGTATTTTTTAAATTGAAGAACACGTTCACGTTGTAACCGTTTACAATATTTTAGAAATTAATATAAAGTTTGTAATAATTGTTGTTAATGTTGCTAATGTTTAATAATATAACCTAAAACGTATTGTAGCATGTCACCTGTTCAATTAAATCAGCTGATGGTTACGAATTAATATTAAACAACTGATCGTTTACTATAAGTACAATAAATAATATCTAAGCTATGATCAAGTGTTTATATATTCAAACAAAATAAGTTATTTTTAAAAATATCTTCAAACTATTTATTCATCGAAAATATCATTCACAAAAGCTTCGTTTCTGTCGGTAACTCCCCGAGTTCCACACGTGTACTTTTTATATGAAATTCGCCACATTGATATAAGTTACGTATCTTCATGCATAAATTTAAGGTTTTACAAATTGTAGTGTTCCAATATATTTTGTTGATTTGGCATTTTCTTATAAATAACTATAGGTTTTATTTTTGTACTTATATATTTATATATGTTATTTTTAATATTAAGGGTATTTTTTAATTTGAAACAATAAAATATTTTTTTTATTCTGAGATATGAGTAAATTATATATACATGACAAATTTAATAGAAATCGGTTAACTAATAGGTAAATGACCTGTAGTGTCTTGCGGTACAGTGAACCGCAACGTGTTCAAGGCTGGGGGGGGCTCTAGCCAGGAACATTAGAATGCTGGACAAAGAGCAACTCAAAAACTCACGGATTCATTACAGTCTGAGGGTACACAGAGCTGTGTTGGTTATGCAAAAAGGAAGTGGAAACTGCAGGTGACATAATCTACGATCTTAAGACTCTTGCCAGCAGAAAAGTGTTTGGTTTTAAAGACTCTAAGATCCTCCAACAGAATGCTAAAACTCGTATAGCGCATCACTGTACTAAACTAGAATCTAACAGGTTTAATTGCACAATAGGTTCCTTGATTGCAGTGTCAGAGGTAACGAAACCGCATAACATCAAAAACATTAATGGTATGTTTTATATATTAAAAAATATTATATTATTATATGGTAATGCATATATTAAAAATTAATGTAATTATATATATATATATATATATATATATATATATATATATATATATATATATATATGTGTGTGTGTGTGTGTGTGTGTGTGTGTGTGTGTGTGTGTGTGTGTGTGTGTGTGTGTGTGTGTGTGTGTGTGTGTGTGTGTGTGTGTTTCGTAATCTACAATACAGCAAATAATCAGCAAAGTGTATACACATCATTTACACTATTATGTTCACCTGATATTTTTAACATGTTAACACGAAGCATGATAGGTTTTTTTTGTTTCGTAACTTATCATACAAGAAACTCAACAGCAAAGTGTATACTCATTATTTACGGTATTATGTTTACCTGATACTTTTAACATAAAGCAAGATATACTATTTTTGTTTCGTAACCTACCATAGAGCAAAATAAACAGCAAAGTGCGTACACATCATTAGTATTATGTTTACCTGGTATTTTTAATATGAAACATGATATGTTTCGTTTTTTGTTTCGTAACCTACAATACAGCAAACTAAACAGCAAAGTGCATATCAGTCATTAATTTTATTATGTTTACCTGATAGTTTTTAATAAGAAGCAAGATATGTTTTGTTTTCTAATCTACCACATAGCGAACTAAACAGCAAAGTGCATATTCGTCATTTATTGTATTATGTTTACCTGATATTTTTAATAAGAAGAAAGATGTATTTTGTTTTGTAACCTACCATACAACAAACCAAATGCAAAATGTTTTACTCGTAAAAGAAGGTTAAACAGTTTACGAAATTTTATTAAAAATCACTTTAGTCGTTTCTGCACTAAACCTAACCACAAACTACAGAATATTTAAACAATTTCCTAACAAAGGAATTTGAAAAACCTAATATATAGCCTAATTACAAAAAAAAATTCTTTTCTTTATCGTTATAATTTATTTCTACTATCCTAAAATCAAATAACTATTGTAACTATAGTAAAAACTTGAGTTCATTTCACGAACCGTTTATTTATAAGACCTATTATTATTTTTTAATTTCGGTTCGGTTTCTTGAAATTTTGAATTAGACAATTTAAAAACCACTTCAAGAAGTCACACATTTTTCAGTTTTTTACAAAACAAACAGCCTTGACAGGTTTTTATGTGTTAATGTTTACAGTGTCTGAACGCATAAATTTTACCTTATCGTAACAGTACAAAACCCAAACTGAGTTAAAAAAACTGTATTTTATACGCGATACGGTAATCTACAAAATGTACAATGATAAATTTTCTTATGTACAATCTTAAGTAAGGAATATATCTCCCTTGAATCTCAATGATCATCCTTCTCTTTGCAATTCTTTGACGATCAGAACGTGCAAGCGTAGTTATCAAAAAGTTATTTTCGAATCAATGTTACATTCTCACAATACAAATAAACACACATTATAGTGATCGTGAAAACAATCGATTTTAAAATTTCGATTATTGTTTCAGTTTCCCGGTAACACATAAAAGTTGTTTTTATTCCGACAATATATTGAGAAAGTTTAATTTTAATTATTTAACATTTAAAAAAATGATAAATCTCTTTGTGGTAAAAACTAAAAATATGTTTTTCTCTAAATTAGCTATTAAGGTTTTGTTCAAATTTTGCTAAGTTCATAAATATTCAAACAAGATTGTTTACAGACTGCAATATACGTGTGTGTGTGTGTGTGTGTGTGTGTGTGTGTGTCCAAAAGGTGATTAGTAAGAAAATAAAATTTATATTTGACTACTTTTTTAGGGAATTATCGTTGGGATAAAAATTTAAACGGCCATCATGGTAAAATCTAGACACAAGGCCTTCGCCTTGAAATGAACACCTATCCCTCAACTCTAGATGACTTTTTGAAGGGTTGTTAAAAATTGTACACATGTGTGTGTGTGTGTGTAACAACATTTTAGTTCATATTAAAAAAATACTTAACCTCAAAATGGGTTTAACAGATTTTGCGCATATGTTGGCCATGAGTGAAGACTTAAAACGTATGTCAGTACAGCAAATTTTATGAATAAATGAAAGAATATTACGATTTAAAAATAAATAGAAAAACTAACATATCTTCATAAACGTAATATTTTTAGATTTACCCTGTAAATTATTTTACTTTAAATTATTTCACTGACAAGTTTTGATTTTTTTATATATTACCAAAATTGTATTTAAAAACAAAAAACATTTTGGTGGAATTATTGTGTTAGGACGTTTTCTCTTATGTTTTTGTATTACGTCTTTAAATGTTTTTTTAACAGCTAATTCATTTTATTTTAATTTTGCAGTGTATACTTGTGTTGTTAATATTCATAAACAGTTTTAAGAAAGGCCAATTAGTTGGTTTTTCTAGTTTCAGTCTGCCTAAAATTTTGTTTAAGAATTATCAATGAAAGCACCGAAAACTTTGCCTAATTTATAAAAATCAATTTGAATTTGCTCAAATATTGATTACATATATTCTTCTCATATTCAAATTTAGCGATTTTAAAAAGAAAGATATTATGAATTGGGGGGGAATCAATAAATAATTGTCACCGTCTTTTATGACGTCTACTGAGCCTAAACATTGTTTTTATCTGAATATTTTTGTGTATGAATTTATACATGTTTGTGTGTAAATGTGTTTGTATCGTTGGATTCCAAACGAAAAGGCTAATTTTATGAAGTTAAAGTTTGATTTCTACTGTACGAATTTAATTATGTAATTACTATATTATTTCAGTTCTGTATTTATATTTTACTTGAGAAACAATTTTAATGACTTTCTTGATATTTTTTTAAATCAACTGAAAATGTATTTGAATAAAATATAACTCAAATAGAGTACCAAATAAAATTTACTAAATATTAAAGCAGTTATTTCAAAAAAAAACTTGTTTCAAGATAAACGTCTTGGATTTGTCTATTTTGTTCAAAATGTTCTCCATTTCTCACAATTTATTACTGCATTAATAATAAGATAAAATTACGTTAAGCTTAATAAAATTGAATGTGTAAAATAAATAATAAATTCCAAGCCCAGCCATTGAAGAAGTGATCAACAAACGGTTCTCAAACATAGTTCTGCAGTTAATTATTCAAGAACCAATTTAATAGATTAAATCTAGCTGAATAAACTCCGGATTAGAAAATTAAATTTTCATTAAATTAAAAGAACTGAATAATTTATTTATAGGTCAATGTAAATGGAGATAAATAATAAATATACAGATGAAGTTACAAATATTTAACTGAGTCTTACATTTTAAATTTTCATTGATGTCATTCGGCCACTAGATCACCAAATGGTCAAGTTGCTAATTTACTTTGCACTTTGTTCTTGACGTTCACTTTTTTGTGAAACGAATTATTTACAAAACCAATTGAAAATATTCAGTTATGTAGGCAGGAAGGCTACATATGTAGAGAATTAATGTTCGTTATTGAGTCAATATTTTAATTGTGGGGGAAATTAGTATATCTGCGTTCCCAAATAAAGGTTATTTTAAGGAACAGTCAAAGAAATGCTTTATTCCAGAGATGGATGAAATATGTTGACATAATCAGGTCAGTCATCTACTAATCTCTTCATACTCGACCTTTAGAGCCACAAAACTGTGGGACATCATTGATTTATTGTTTTTTCAAATTTAATTTATTAGTAAATTTATTTGTCAAGATTATTTTTAAAATAAAGGGGCAGACGGGTGAAATGTAAACCAATGTATGGTAACACAAGTTACATTTAATAAATTTTACTTCTAAAATATTTTTGTGTCGTTTATCACCATGGCAGTGCAACCTAACCTAACCATGCCTTGAGTTATCACCACTAAAAGAAATAATCGTAGCACACAATTGTCTTGCTGACGTGACAGAAGGTAATTTCCGAAAGTATTATTTTTTTATTTTAACCATTTTGAAATTATGATTTTATCATCATAATCTGTATTTAATTCAGCACCATCACTCTAAACTTTTAGATTACAGTTGATTTTATCATCATAATCTGTATTTAATTCAGCACCATCACTCTAATAGATTACAGTTGCTTTCATCATCATAATCTGTATTTAATTCTGCACCATCACTCTAAACTTTTAGATTACAGTTGCTTTCATCATCATAATCTGTATTTAATTCTGCACCATCACTCTAAACTTTTAGATTACAGTTGCTTTCATCATCATAATCTGTATTTAATTCTGCACCATCACTCTAAACTTTTAGATTACAGTTGCTTTCATCATCATAATCTGTATTTAATTCTGCACCATCACTCTAAACTTTTAGATTACAGTTGCTTTCATCATCATAATCTGTATTTAATTCTACACCATCACTCTAAACTTTTAAATTACAGTTGATTTTATCATCATAATCTGTATTTAATTCTGCACCATCACTCTAAACTTTTAGATTACAGTTGCTTTCATCATCATAATCTGTATTTAATTCTGCACCATCTTTTTTTTTTTTATTATTATTAATAATATTACAACTGAGTCATTCTGCACCATCACTCTAAACTTTTAGATTACAGTTGCTTTCATCATCATAATCTGTATTTAATGCTACACCATCACTCTAAACTTTTAAATTACAGTTGATTTTATCATCATAATCTGTATTTAATTCTGCACCATCACTCTAAACTTTTAGATTACAGTTGCTTTCATCATCATAATCTGTATTTAATTCTACACCATCACTCTAAACTTTTAAATTACAGTTGATTTTATCATCATAATCTGTATTTAATTCTGCACCATCAATCTAAACTTTTAGATTACAGTTGCTTTCATCATCATAATCTGTATTTAATTCTGCACCATCACTCTAAACTTTTAGATTACAGTTGCTTTCATCATCATAATCTGTATTTAATTCTACACCATCACTCTAAACGTTTATATTACAGTTGCTTTCATGATCATAATCTGTATTTAATTCATCACCATCACTCTAAACTTTTAAATTACAGTTGATGTAATCATCATAATCTGTATTTAAATCAGCATTATCACTGTAAACTTTTAAATTACAGTTGACGTCATCATCATAATCTGTATTTAAATCAGCATTATCACTATAAACTTTTAAATTACAGTTGATATCATCATCATAATCTGTATTTAAATCAGCATTATCACTGTAAACTTTTAAATTACAGTTGATGTAATCATCATAATCTGTATTTAAATCAGCATTATCACTATAAACTTTTAAATTACATAGGATTTTTTCAGCGTAATCGTTATTTAAATCTGCATCATCAATACAAAATTTCAAATTACATTTAAAATACTAAAATAAAACCTAAAGGCCGTCAAAATATTTTTTAAAATTTCAACGTACTTTTAAAATTCAAAATACTTTTATATAGCTTTTAACACTAATTGCCATGATTTTTCAAAATTGTTTACAATAAACAGTTATGAATTTTTAATGATGTGAAATGGCAGCCGTTTTAAAACGAATTTGCTTATTAACAAACTGGTCCAAGATATTACTGACATCAATTTTGGTGCTGAGTTTTGAATCAAATCAAATCGGACCAAAACTGACAGACTATATATATATATATATATATATATATATACTATATATATATATATATATATATATATATATATATATATATATATATATATATATATATATATATAGTGTGTGTGTGTGTGCATATATGCGCGCACGCGCGCTTCTTTATAAGTTCACTGTAATCACGTGAGCGAAACAAACACATGTCTCGTTTATTTAAATTATAATTGTAGAAAGTAAATACATTTGGTAATACAATTAGGATTGTATGTTTGTTACCGAAAACATAAAATATACGGTTTTTTGTATTATCGTTATTGATAATACTTTTCTTCATCTTTCCGACTTTTTTTAATGTTAATCACTTTAAGAAAACATGCATTGTAGTCTAGAGAATAATTACAACTTAGAAGTCGTGGAGGCGTACTAGCTTGTGAAGCTGATTTACACAAAGTTAGTAGTGCGCCTGAAATACGAAATAATTTACTACAATTTGTTAGTCAGTGATTACGCGCCTTGTGAAATATGTGCGGAAAATTTACATGATTATTTTCAATGAAAAAAACACTTTAAATATATTACACTGTTGTTACTGCGCCTAGCAAAACAAACAAATTAAAAATAAATACAATAAAAACTATAATCACAACAAAGATAGGAAAAAATACAACCTCTTTTGACGTCAAATAAACGCAGCAAAAAACGCTATTCGACGCAAACATAAGTAAACAGTAACGTCAAGGTTATGTTGGAGGTAAACACTTCTATATTTAAAAACGGTTTAGTTCACTTCAGAAAAAAAATTGTAGTCAGTTAAAGAAAAGACACCACTCTTTGCCAATGTGGTTATCGCTCTTCTCTGTACGACACGTGCTAGTATTTTCCAGACAGAAATTGTTTTTATAGCGATCGTATTCACATCCAAAATGTTTTGGGCAAGATAGAAAGAACGATTAAACTCATATTAATTTTAATTAGTAAATTACTTTTAGGCGTATTTTGAGATATTTTAAAACAACAATGAAAATTTTTTAAATTCATATAATTTCAGAATCATGTACGCGTAATTGTGTCTAATGATTTAACGTTTCAAGAACATGTTAATATAATTACGAATTCCGCAAATGCTGACTTGATCTACATTTCCAATTAAAATTATTGTGGATTTCCTTTCGGATTTTACAATATTTACCCTTATTTCCTTACTGTGTATGCAGTAATTAGTTTATTTACATGAACGGTCGGAAAATCATGAAATCACATTAAAACTAAGTGTTGTTTGATTCTTTGGTTGCATATGCTTAGCAAGAAGTATTACTGCAACCTTTATAGTAACTTCCTTAGCAGTAAAGTTTTAGAAATGCCGTAAGACCAGATAGCTGGTTATTTTTATGGCAACAACTACAGACATCCGGTCTGCCTGATTCAGTAGGTAAAACTTAATGATAAGTGGTTTCGTTTGTTCCAAAAATGAAAAATACTAAAAATTAAATTAATAAAAATGTCTTGCATACAATTTATTAGGCATAACAAAATACTTTTTAATGAATTTTAGAGCTTCCTTACCTGAATAAATCAAGCAGTGTTTTGACTAACCAGAGCATGGATCTCATAAAGTCTTCTTTATTCCAGTCATTTGCTTATTTACCGTACGTTAAAGGGGTAGGTTAGCATTACCATTCAATTGTAATTTTATTAATGAAAAATTAGGAGTTCAAAAACTGTTTATTAAATCGAAATCGCATGCCAGTAATTAATTTAATAAAATTCACGCACAATAGACATAAATCCTGTCGAAGATTATTAAAATAATCTGAATGCCAAAACGTATGTTTTTGAATAGGGGTATGCCATCTCATGCACCACCATTAAACACAATAACCCTAGTTAAACTATATACGATTCCATTATGTTTATTATCGGATTAACAGCTGAACAAGAATCCCCCCGGAACAAACACTGAACAAGAACAAAACAATCCCTTCACGCAGCTGCCTCGCTGACGTGACAGAAGCGAATTTAAAAAAATATTTCTCTTTATCTTACCCTTTTTGAAATTCGTAATTGTACCACCACAAACTTCTTTAAAATCTGCAGGTAATAGCATTGTTAACTTTAAAATTAAGTGGAAAATACCAAAACGAATCATGACTGCGTCAAAACATGTTTTAATTCAAGGGATTTTGAAAATACAAAATGACACTTTATGCTGTTTTTACAGTGGTTAAATCAGATTTTCAAAAACTCTAAGGCAAACAAGTTATGAAATTAAAGATTTTAAATGACCGCCATTTTGAAACTGTCGAACGAATTTGGATGGATAATAAGCTTATACTAAAATCGATTTTTGTGCTAACTTTGAATCATATCAGGCTAAAATTGCGAACGTGAGCGTGCTAAGAAAGACACACACACACACACACACACACACACATATATATATATATATATATATATATATATATATATATATATATATATATAAACGACTCCTCAAAAGGTCAGGAAACACATTTCAAGATCTAAGGTCCGGGTTTTACTAAGATAGCCTCTCAAATAGCTTATTTTGCCAAAGGAAATGCTTGGGAATAATAATTTTTGTTTGTAACCGCGTTTCTTAATTAGGTCATAAGTTCAACTGAGAACCTATTTCAATACCAGCTGGCACAAAAAATGTCCTTCGCAAATGTAGGCTAAGCGAGTTGATTACAATCAAGCAGCAACTCAATACTGCAGTAAATGTGTTTCTCTTGTGACATATCGGTTCTCGTTATTCAAGTGTGTTCATAACAAAGAAGAATGTTTTGTAAAGTGAATCTATGTAAGACTGTTGTAATATCGATTTTCTTGACCATGTTCGTCATTAATGATATATCGATTAAAGTTTTTACTTTGTCAAAGTGGTTATTGGTTGGCAAATGACAAATTTGTCATTTAACATTGGCACAATTTTTACATGAAAAATTCACACAAAAATGCAATTGTTTCAGAAAGAAGCAAACATAATAGTAGTAACAATACGCAAACACACTTCGATGGATACCAATTTCCAAAAAAACAACATTTCGTAAAATCACGTAAATAGTAATTTCGATACGATATTTTGGGAATAGCTTAGTTAAATTTGTTACCGATAAAATTCGTTCATCCGTTTTAAAATGGCTGCCAATCAAATTTTGAAAATATATTTTTTTTTTATTTTACACTTTCTTAAACTTGATGTTATCGTTGTAATTATTACTAAAGTAAATGATACGGAGTTGAAATTGTACACGATAATTGAAAATACGATGTCATAACTAGAAACGAAAAAGCATTAAGCGATAAATAAGAAGTTTGCATTTTTGGAACGCATTTGTTTAAATGTATTCGTCAGTACGTGCACACTCGGGGCAAATTTGTCAAGGCACTATTTTTTCCCCTATCGTCCATACTTTCTGCCAGTTAGATTATTGAGGACAAAGTATCAGTGTTAACGGTAAGTGTAAAGCAACGGAAGTAACTGTGGCATAGTATAATACAAAACACCAGCAATCTAGGCCAGTCCTAATACGTAAATGTTATTAAATAAAATACTCTGTTTTTAGTAAACAGTAAATACTGTAGGTGAATTTAAGTATTTAATTTATGATCTGGTTATAGTAAGATTCATTTGTAAATATTTCAGTAACGTACAATGTTTGAATGCAGTCATTAATTTTATAGGTTAGTAATTAAAATACAAAAGTAGAACAAAGTAAGGCTTATTGTATTAGATAACCTAAATAGAATGACATTGCTGTCATATCAATATTTCAACAGAATTTTTGGCAAGAAATATTAATCTCAAAACGTTTTTCAAGGATTTTACTCAGGAAGATATTTATAGTATTTTTAAAATACAAATATTGAATTAAAGGTTTTTGTATTTTATTATTTTAAATACCAGACAATGGTTAATTTTAATTACTTTATTTATCAGAATGCGTGTTTCGTACGTTAAATTACGGATTGTGATTTCATAAAAAATATCCTAACCTCTTTTCGTTTTCGTTCATGTACCAAAAAGTAAATTAATGATTGCCACATATCTCCCAGGACACTACGAACATTGTTTATAAAGATTTGCTATAACACTGTTCAACGTTTTGCAGTACATTGTGTTATACTACTCGTTGTTTTTCCCATTAAATGTGAAAGGTCACACGAGTCCACTATTTCCATCTTATTTTCTTATGAATACAAATCATTTATATGTATGCTTTTAACACAGGGAAATTTTAAACCACCATTGTCAATTTTCCCCTCAATATAAGTATCAATGTAAGGTCGAGCGACGTTCAGCAGGCATACTATTGTCACAGAGTCTTCCGAGCATGGAGACATTTTAATTTGCTTCTGTTCTGACGCGTGCAAGCTGTTATGTAACTTAAGATCCTTTAAATAACTGTATATGGGAAACATGTTTCCAGTTTGCGTTAACCCTTATTCAATTGTGCTTTATCAGTTACCAGGACTCGGTGGTCCCTGAACTCATATCAAGGTTGTTAGTTCACGCAGCAGTTACTGTTGTTCCTTTACCCTTACGTTAACGCAGGTCCTTCGTCCTCATTAGTCTAATTGGCATAAAGTATGTACGTTATGAAAAAAAATAAATCTGTCACTTACTAAAGTTATATCGGTTACTTGTATAACTATATATAAAACTGAAAACGATCACGCAGAGAGTTCTACAGGTCAAGATCGCTGGATATTTCATCCAATAATGAATGCTCAGTACAATAATGATACAATAATGAATGCTCAAAATGTATATTTTCTATTGGAAATTTACTGATTTTACTAAAAGTACTGTTTGTCTTGTTTTATGCGCATTCAAGATGGTTATTGAAGTAAGTCAAATAAAGATTAAAGTTGTTGTTTATTCTCTATAATTATGCCTAAATCTTTAAGATACGTGGTTTCAGTAAGACTAACGATCGACTGACCTATTGTGCAACTAAACCTCTTAAGAAATTTATTTCAGCAGATTGGTACTGTTAATAAGTTCCAACGAACCACTGACTAGCTCATTCTGCTAAAGATCCCTAGGGTCCTGGAAACCAAAAATCCCTAGTGTCCTACTAGCGAGATCAATCATGCATTATGTGCCTCCTTCCTGTACAACATACACACAGTTTTTCATGAGGGTTATCCCATTTTACCTGGTCTTGATTAATATTCCACCTATCAATAGCAGACTCAACCAACGATAGGGAAATCCTTAAAGCCGGCTCAGGACCTATAAACACAGATGAAGATTCCAATCCAGCCAGTTACCCTCCTCATTACCTCAACCCCTTATGCTTCAGAATCCAGTGAAGAGTAATCCGGTTACCCAGGGACAGAGTGTTGAGGTTTCTATACTCCCAAACCAGTTAAGACCGAATTATAGACCAGCAAGGGCTTTTATTACTGCCTGACTATCGGTATAAGTGTAAATACGAGCCTTTTGAAACCCCTTTTCAAAATATCCGGAACACAGTCATTAATGGCCAATACTTCAGCCTGAAAGACTGTTGTATGTTGTCCCAGAATAATGACTTTTGTCAACTCAGTCTCAAGCAACACACCAGCACCAGTGCCTGTCTGTCTTGGAGCCATTCGTATACCATACTAGATCTCCACAGTTTCCCAATCCACGTTATCCTCCCTTAAAAGTCATTTTGACATCAAAGGATCTAGATACCATGTGCTATTTGACCATATGATTAGTCCCCATCATCAGAATTTGGTCATTGATTTGTTCTGTGATTCTAGCATGCCCAAAAGATGAGGACAGCCATGTGGTTTCAGTAAACCTTGACACATAGTACGACTTTTTTAGTTCTTGTAACATTGTAGATAAACGTTTTGGTGAGTAATTTTATTTATAATGAGAATGTGAATTTTGTTTGTTCTTCGGTCTACCGAATGTTGATGTTTACCGAATTTCGCTAGGTTCGGCTAAAATACGACCGGATTTGTTTCACATACATTCGCAACGATTTTTTTAAAACTGTTACATTCTTCGTATTCATAAATAACAGCCACGGAATCGGGTCATGTTTGTGTGGTCGGTTTTTTTCGAAAAATTATACCAAAAACCTAACGAAACCTTTCTTAATGTAAATGGTGGTTCTGTTTTATTATATAAATCAACTGTCAAAGATAAATACGGTTGTAGATAAGCCAGATTATAAATTTTGTTTATCAGAAAACGTTGCTAGCACATTGTTGGCAAAAAGAAATTGTAAAAAAGCAGTTATTATAAAAGTACTTGAGTATAGATTGAAAGCTTTGGCAAGTGAAAGCAACGACTCAAGATGAGGAGGCTTTTCACTATACTAGCCTTTGTGGCGTTGGCTCAAGTAAGTATATAATTTACATTTTTACACTAGATTATTTTATTTTTAACCATAACCTAATTTTTCAGTAGCTAAATATAATTATTTTAAAAATAGGCAATTATTTAGAAACTTAGAAAATGAATTTTATTATTAAGTAACATTATTTTTGAACTCATGTCTGCATAGCGTATGCTTAAAAAGAGTGCTTATATCCTGATTAAAAACCTTCAACATAAGTTCAATTTTCATAAGTTCAACTTCAACATAAGTTGTAAATTTAGTTATATATTAATTATGATTAATCGCTTCACGAAGCTAAATTTAAGAAAGTATAAATATAACAATTTTTTTTAATTTTATACGTCTTATGAAAATTTAATTTCATTATTATAATCAGAGTTCAAATTTGACTTTGAATTATTAATTTACATTGAAAATAAAAAAAGAACCCCTATATCAATCAATTTCATTTTTGTTTTTCAACAGAATTTGAAAATTTTATATTTTAAAGTTAAAATAAAATTACCACCATGGCATTTAATATTCAGAAATTTCAAAGTAACTAAAATTTCGTATTTAGAAATTACTGATGATGCAAGTGTAATCTAATTGATACTTTGACAAAATAAAATGTTCTTTTTCATCGAAAAAATGTCACCATAGTTATTCAGTTATATTTACGAGTAAATTGTAACAAAACAAAGTAACAATATCAAATTTATTGTAGTCCAAAAAAGCAATAATAAATTTTAATTGAGTAATGTGTGAAATAAGATATTCAAAAAAAGTAAAAGGTAAAAAATTATGGTTTTCGGATTTCGAATAACCTCCATTTTTTAAACGATTGAACAGACTTTTCCGAGTAATGACATTTTCCAATTAAAAATATATTTTTTGGCAAGTTCGAATAAAATTAGATCAAAATTGCAGTAAAAATTTTGCAAGGAAATGATAAAACACACACACACACACACACACACACACACACACACACACACACACACACACACACACACACACACACACACACACACACACACACACACAACTGGCGCTTTCAAGGTCGTACCTAAGATTACGTGACTTTACCTATAAATACAACATAGCAAGTGTAGTGCCATTTTTTCGGTCAAAATTAAAATTATCTTGCGTTTAAATTTAGTTTATTATAAATTCCATTATATTTGAACCGTCAGTAACTTGATATTTCAAAATTTTGGTTAATTCGACATTTCGGAATGTTATATACCGTGTTGGTAATTCTATTTTTGATGGAGAAATTAAAATGTACAAAATATATTACCTAGTCACAAATTTCCCATTCATTCAAAGGTTCTTTTCACTTACTTGGATGATACAACTGTGGTACCATTTAATGAACGGCGGTAAAAAACATTCTGTGAGATTGTATATATATATATATATATATATATATATATATATATGTGTGTGTGTGTGTGTGTGTGTGTATATATATATATATATATATATATATATATATATATATATTATGATATGTAATATATGTAATTAATATGAGTTACAAGAAAATTTGTATCTTTTGAAAAGATTTTGTGAAATAAACCTACTTTTGTCCAAAAATCGAAAGTTTAAAAATATTAATATATATATATATATATATATATATATACTGTACGTCCATTTTTCACGTTTTGCAGTCTATTTGCTTGATGCATTTTAATTTAGGCTATTATTAAACGAAATCAAACGCAGTACTAGAGTTAAAGATAGAGGAAAATCAGACAGCAATAATTTACAGGGAGGGGGCGGTAAATTTGTTGTGTTAGAATTGTGGCTTTCCCCTTGACGTGTTCTTTGCTCTACTCAATAGAGACCCGCCAAAGCCAACCGACCACGACCATGATGCTCTGTGACCATTGTTACCACGCGTAAATCTAACGTCTCCGTAACTTTTACGTTTTCTTGAAGGATTGAAGATAAATGGAGATAACAGAGGATAGATCTCTAAGACTAACAGCTAAACAGATTGAAGTTTAAGATGACCATTGTATAACTATCCCGACGTTATTTTAACCGATTGGGAAAACATATTGTGTTTAGAGAAACATTAACTATAATCGCAACACGCAGCTGTCTCGCTGATATGAATGAAACGAATTTAAAAAAGTCATGTTATCTTAACCTTATTTTAAACTCAGATTACCACATTAAAATATGTACGTTTTAGCATTTTAAACTTTTTAATTCATTCTTATGCTGTTTTCAATGCTGATTACTATGATGAAATAAGATTTTTTTAAATATTTAAGACAAAAAAGTTATGATTTTTAAAGTGTTTAAATAACTGTCATTTTAAAACTGATGACCGAATGTTGCTAGTTAATGAACTATTCCAAAATATAACCGAAATACGTATAAATCCTAACTACTTTTAAAAAGCGGTTTAAAAGATAGGATCGGTGCTCATCTCAAGATCTCGTGTTAGGTCTTACTATTAGGTCTTTTAAATTGATATTCACTTAAAACTTCTTTTAACGTTCATTATCTTAACAATCGAAAAAATAATCAATTCAATAGCGGTGTATTTATAGCACAGTGCTACGCTGTAACTTACGTTACAATGGTTTTTTTTAATTTTCGAAGCGACTTCTTATTGCGAGGTATTGCACGGAGAAAAATTTAGTTAGCCGTCACGGAACGGTCTAACACATCTATACGCGCACTCTCATGACATGGTTTGTTTAGTGATAAATACAATGTGTTTTTGAAGTGAAAACTTGTATGGTCGCGGTTGAAAAAACATTTGCTTTTGTGCCACGTTTGAATCTGTACTACAAACTTCACAGCATGTATTGTTCTTGTATACATCTAGACTTTAAGTGACTACTTCTAAACAACTGACTTCGCACAATAGTTTGAATATCGTTTCAATTGAGGTTATGTTTACTGTTCTTGTTAATTTTAAAAATTTTAATTTTTTAAAATTTGTTTAGTTAAATTATTTAATGTACATGACCTATACCAATTGTTGAATGTTAGAATTACCAATATATATATATATATATATATATATATATATATATATATATATATATATATATATATATATATATATATATATATATATATATATATATATATATATATACACTAGTATAACTGTCAAAAGTGTGGTTATAAACTGATTAATTATTGAAGTCCCTTATATAGCCTAAGATACTTAAATTCATAGTCTGTAACAGTTTCAGTTAATTTTTAAGTTGTGTACCTAAACACACGCGAAATGTAATACGAAAATAATTTTCAAGAGTTGTTCTTTCCTGCATGTATTTAAATTTTTATGAAAATAATTTAATCATAATAGTGAAAATGTACTACCAAAAAAAGTAGTCACTTCTGTGGGCCAGTAATTACGCACTGTCTAAATTTTTATGTAACAATAATTTTAATTTCAATGTTTTTAAATCTAAAAGAAGATAATATAGTATTTTTATTTCCACTACACTTAATTTAGCGATAATTTACGAGTAGTAGCCTATACGTATGTGGAGTTTATCTTAATCTACATGTTCTGCAGATTAGGACGGCAGTGGCCAACATCATGCAAAGAACTTAAACACGATTATTGATGAAAATGAAAATCGGTCGTTCAGTATATTTTTGTCTGGCATTTCTTAAATCTGTAAATTTCTTCTACATAATTTATACAACACCTCCCCGTGCATACGTGTAAAATATTCATACTTTACTAGAACGTGTATGTGCATGGTAGTTATCTATGGCTGCTCGAAGTATATGAGTTTGTAGCGTTGCAAATACTCCCTATGTTTTAAATGAGAGACCATAAAATAACTAAACAAGGTAGATGGTGGAGATAAAACAACTGATCAAAACTTATATATATATATATATATATATATATATATATATATATATATATATATATATATACAGTGTCCCGCAAAAATGTTTACGCATTTGATCCTCCATTATTTTCTCATTCCCCCATTGATAATTTTGAAACAACACGTACTTTTTAAAGAAGATGCCAGGAATAGCAGGTGAGAATTGCATATGGCTGATGATTGTAGAACCAAAATGACTGCCAAAATAATGTATAAAACTGATTTTGTTTTTTTCAAACAAAATTTTATTTTTTAACTATTTTTTTAAAATTAGTTATATACAAACTAATTACAAGAAATTAATAGCAATAACATTATAAATCAGATCTATTCAAAGTGGAAACCATTCACAGCTACACACGATAGCAACGCCAAACAAATGAATAGTACGCTAGAAGGTTAACATTTATTTATAGAATTTTTTTATTTATATATTTTCGTGATTCGGGAATTTTGCACTTTCCCCAAATTTCACAGTGTTTGCTGTATGAAATGTTTGTGGAAAAGCTTGGTTACCAAAAACTTTGTGCTAGATGGATTCCAAAAGTCCTAACGGAAGACCACAGAAAAAACAGACACTGGCTGCAGCAATGATCTTCTTCGAAGATTACGATAAAAATGGTAACAAATTTATCGATAGTTTCGTAATTACGGACGAGATTAGCGTCAACTGTTAATTGTGAAACAAAAAGACAGTCGATGGAATGGTGACACAGACATTTTCCAATGAAACCAGGAAGTGTTTGCAAGAAAAATCATGGCTACTGTGTTCTGGGACTCTCAGGACGTGATACTCGTTGATTTTCTTCAAAGCGGTAAAACAATTAACTCAGAGAGGTATTGTGAAAAATTTAAAAAGTTAAGGCGCGCGATACAAAAAAAGCGTTGAGGAAGACTTCTAGAAGATTTTATTTTTCCACGGCCAATCGTACCTGAGAGCTCGTGGATGATTCTGGATGGGAGGTGTTCGATCATCCACCATACAGCCCAGATTTGGCGCCGATCGACTACCCCCTCTTCCCAGCGATGAAGACATGTATCGCTACACAACTCTTCGATACCGACGCTGAACTGCATGACGGTGTAAACCGGTGGTTGAAATCGCAGGCGACATATTTCTACAGAGACGGTATTGATAGACTTGTGCCACGATATGATTAATGCCTTAATTTAAACGGCGATTGTGTGGAAAAATAGCTTAAGAGTGTACCTTTATATGTAATAAAATTTGGTTTTTAATCATTTTTTATTTTAAAACCTGTTGCTTTCTTAACAGCCTTCGTATACCTGCGTAAATTTGATCCTTGACAAATATATTTATGGACAGCAAACACCCGTTGCTAATTTATAAACTGTTTCGTATCCATGATAACCCCACTGGCAAAAATAACAATTTAGTTTCAACCTACTGTTCCATCTACACAGTCACCTCTCATAGTAATGTTATAAAACACTCAAATATTCATATCTAAACAAGACATGTGTACGTTTTGAAATTTCCAATTGTGAAATATATCCGCTATCTATTGTAAAGTGTGTACACTACATGCACTGATTACTTTAGGATTTTTTTAGAGAATTTCTATTAGTGCAGGATGAAAATAGAACTAGTGTAGGATTTTACTGTTTCACCGCGGAAGTTAGGAAATACCACATCTTAAAGTGTTTCTATTTTACGGTATACCAACACCTCGTCTCTAAATACCGTTCATTTCTCGGTTTGGTTGTTTGGATAAAAGAAGCAGTGGTACCAACTGTTGTTTTCACGGTCCAGCTCGAGGTCTTCTGTTCCAGATTCAGAAAAGCTACCACATAGGTAAGCATTGCAAAATATAAACATGGCGCTGAAGGTATGTCTGGGTATTTTCCGAAATTAAACATTGGGAAACATTTACTGTTTTCATAACAGCTTGATATTTTTTTGGACTATACTGGACAGTTTTACAGCCGTAGGTTCTTAACTTAGGTTTTCCAATTGCGCTTAATTTCAAAACTTGTAAGTTAATTTGTTAGTCGTAGCTTACTTGACGCCGAGTAAGCTTCTAAATCAAAACCTACCTAAAATTTAAAAGTGGGGTTTTAATTGTTTTAATATTATAATCTATTGTTGATTTAAATTTCGTTTAAACCACATGTAGAAATGGGAACTAATAAAGTTATTGCAGCTATGTTACTGACGTTTTTGAAATTTGTAAAGATTAAAACAAATATATGGCTCTGGGATTTATTTTAGGATATTTTTATAATAGAATTTTTTTGTTACATTCCCTTAAGCATGATTGACCAATATTATTTAATTTGACATATTTTTAAATTTTTGAAAAAAATTCAAATTAAAATATCTTTAATAAATATGGCATACATTTTTTTTTTAGTTTTCAGAAAAGTGCAAATACACAAATTATACAAACGCCAGACATTCAAATATAAACCATTTTTTTTAATAAATCACTTGAAAACAGAAATATCCATATAAATATCGAAGTTGATTTTTTTTATATACAATCACCACACTTTCTATAAAGGGTACTTCTTGTAGTGTAGGCCTATTGCGAAAGTACAAAATGACACTTAACAACTATATTAGAAACCGGGCAACAACCACCATAACTCGGATTAGCTAAAATCTTTCTACAATTTATCTTCTTTTAAATATTTTTCTTGAACCTAAGCAAAGTGCTGTGCAAATTTATGAAGTAATTATTTAATTAGAACTTTTAATTTGAATCAGCTCTTGAAATTAGTTTCATCTGATGTTAATTCGATTTTGTTCACAAATGTATCTATCGAATTGTTTGTTGAAGGTTTGAATTCAATTAGTCTGTCAGCGTACTTTTATTGGATCAAATCAACTCGTTTTCAATTTGCCCGAGCACTACTTCTCACATTTCAGTTGGCATCCATTTTGTAATAAATTTATTATTAGAGAGAACCAGACGTACTTAAAAATCTTGAGAAACAATTAGAGAAGAAAAAGTAGCAAATGGTTTTGTCTTATTCAATATACAGCTGGAAGTTCGATATCTGTGTGTTATAGAAACAGCTGTTTATTTATAGGCTTTTGTTAAATTATAAATAAAACCAGCTGTTACCCGTTGCGGCTTTGCCTGCAATTATAATGTAAACAATAAAATTTATAGTCGATTTTCGAAATCAGAATAGGTCATTTCATTTTAATATATTTCTATTTACAATATTGTACGATTTATGGTTTTCGGCCAAGAAATATACATTTTTGCTACTCGATACTCTAAAACCGTAATAAGGCGTGACTAGAACTTTATAAAATATAGTACAAACTAGCTGTTACCCGTTGCGGCTTTGCCTGCAATTATAATGTAGGCAATAAAATTTATAGTCGATTTTCAAAATCAGAATAGGTCATTTCATTTTAATATATTTCTATTTAAAATATTATACGATTTATGGTTTTCGGCCAAGAAATATACATTTTTGCTACTCGATACTCTAAAACAGGGTCCTGTCATATTTTAATAAGATACAGTATTATTAAAAAGTCACTATTATACAATTAAACTGGAATAGTATTGTGTTTATCTCAGGTACCTAAACCGTGTTCATAGCAAATTTAATCTCAATTGGTCTAGTAGTTAAAGTGTGATTGAATAACAAACAAATAAACAAAAACAAACTTTCAGAAATATAATATGATTACCTGTTACCCGTCACGGTTTTGCCCGCAATCGTAATATACATTAAAGATCACGCATGAATTTGTTAGGACCAACAACAGTGTCAGTTAGGTTATGGTGAATTTCTTTTTTAAAATAAAGGTTTTTTAACGCACCACCGTGTTAGTTAAGTTATGGAGTACACTTCAAAAAAAATTAAGGCTTTTTATCTGCATTCCCGTATTAGTCCCAACAACAGTGTCAGTTAGGTTCTGGAGTTCTTATTTAAAAAATAAATAAAGGTTTTTTAATGCATCAAAACGTTAGGCCTAACAACCATGTTACTTAACTTATTTAGTATTCTTTAAAAAAAATATAAAGGTTTTTCACGCATCACCATTTTTTGCCTAACAACCATCTCAGTTAAGGTTAGGAGTACTCTTTAAAAAAAATAACGGTTTTTTTTCACACATCGCCATGATAGGCGCAACAACTATGTCAGTTAGGATATGTGGTATTCTTTAAAAAAATACAAAGATTTCTTTACGCACCACCGTGTCAGTTAGGATATGTAGCCTAGTATTCTATAAAAAAATTTAAGGTTTTTTCACGCATCAACGTGTTAGGCCTAAAAACTATGTCAGTTAGGATATATAGCCTAGTATTCATTAAAAAAATATAAAGGTTTTTTCACGCTACATCGAAATAGGCCCAACAACCGTGTCAGGATATGTAGTATTCTTTAAAAAAATATAAAGGTTTTTCACGCATCACTGTGTTAGGCCTAACAACCGTGTTAGTTAAGTTATGGAGTACTCTTTAAAAACAATATAAAGGTTTTTTTCATGCATCACCGTATTAGGCCCAACAATCATGTCAGTTAGGTTATAAGTATTCTTTAAACAAAAAAATTAATAAAGGTTTTTTAAATGGATCACCGTGTTTGGCCTAACAACAGTGTCAATTAGGTTATATAGTATTCCTTAAAAAGTAAAGGTTTTTTCACACATCACCGTGATAGGCTCAACACCCGTATCATTTATGTTATGTAGTATTCTTTAAAACAATATACAGGTTTTTTCACGCATCACCGTGTTAGGCCTAACAACCATGTTAGTAGGTTAGGAGTAATCTTTAAAAAAAAATAACGGTTTTTTCACACATCGCCATGATAGGCCCAACAATCATGTCAGTTAGGATATGTAGTATTTTTTAAAGAGATATAAAGGTTTTTTCACGCATCACCTTGTTAAGCCTAACAACCGTGTCAGTTTGGTTATGCTGTATTCTTTTAAAAAATTGGTTTCTTTTTACCCAAAACCCGTGTTTGACGTATTTTTATTGTTTTACCGATTTACAACACGTTACTGATTTTCGCCGGGTAGCAATTTTGAGGTTATGTTGGTCACTTTTATTTTCGATTTGTATCGTTTTTTCATATTTTGGATTCTTGCTTTTGGGCACATAATAAAGCATTTTAGTAACAAAAATATCGAAAAATCAAGGATATGCTACACTGCATATTTACCATTTTTTCATATAATGTAATTACACAAATATATAGTCCTATACTACTTTACAATATTGAAAATTCTTCACAAAGTATCAAATTAAAGTCGGTTTTGAAAAAAAATCAACTAAAATATTGGAAATGTTACATTAAAAGTAATAATTTTGCAATAAATAAAACACAGGTTAAGATTCTTAAAATAGGATTGAATCTATGTTCATCTCTGGTACCCAAATCACATTTCCGGTAAATAACTACAGTTAACACATGCCACAAAACTAAAAACTGATAATTATTTTGGGCTGGGTAAGTAGTATAATGACGTTTTGTAAAACGGGAATAGGCCTATGTGTATCTCTGATACTTAAACCATATTCGTACCAAATTTCATCTCAATTGGTCCAGTGGTTAATGCGTGATTGAATAACAAACAAACAAACAAACACGCTCACAAACTTTCAGAAATATGATATGAATTAGGTAGATTAGATTAGACAGATTAGTTCTTACCGAATCGTTCTTTAAACATTAATTAAAAGTGTAAATAAATATTTTAGTGTTTAACTGTAAAAAATGTAGTAGTTTTGGGGAGGAGCTAGAAAACATGACAATTTAAAATTTCAAATTTTATTGAACACTTCTCGTTTTGAGATAATTGAATCAATCAATGAATTTGTCTGAGACCTATCTTGGTAGGATCTGTTTTATTCATCTTTTCTTATTTAAAACCACTAAATTCATCCATTAATTTTGGTATCTGTAATAAAAGAGCTTATTTTTGTAGTAGAAATTTAATACAAATTTTTGAAATTCGAAATATCGTACCAAAAGTTGGAACTGCTTTTTCAACTTTTTAGCAAATTTCTATTGAAAAAATAACCGTAATATTTTTTTTATGTGTATGTTTGTGTGTTTTAGCATGCTCACGTTCAAAATTTCGGTCCCACTTAATTTTTTTTTGCACAGAAATCGATTGTTAGTAGACAAGTTTGTTGAGCAGCCAAATCAGTTCAACAGTTTCAAAGTGACGGTCATTTGAAATCTTTAAAAAATCGTTACTTTTTTGTCTTTAATATGTTTTAAAATGTGTTTTCGCCGTCGTAATCAGCGTAAAAAACTGCATAAATTAGCATTTTAAATTTTGATACGTTGAAATTAAGAAATATTTTGAAACAGTCAAAGTACATACATTTTCGTATTTTCAATGTAATTTGAGATTTTAAAATACTAATATGTGTAAATGTTAATGTTTATTCCGATGATGTAATCAGAATTTCAAAAATGGCCAGATTAAGAATATACTTTCGAAAATTTGCTTCTATCAGGTCAGAGAAACAGTTGGGTGCCGTGAATATTATTAACTTTAATAAGGATAATTTGCAAATGACAATATGCACCTGTGAAAAATGACAATATACTCCTGAAACTTTCTTTAAAAATATAAAATTTGTAAAATCTTTACTTAATATACTTTTTAATTTTTCTGTTTACTTAGACATAAAAATCATTTTTTTTTAAATATATACGTAATTCTTTTTATATTCTTCTTCTTTTATGCTAGGATTATTATCACTGTGTTTAGTATAATGATCTGCTTTCCCTAGCTTCGTCAATTCTAATTTCGTTGACGCGTTTCGGAGAACCTCCATCTTCAAAAACTATATCTATCCAGTTTATATCTATAAAAAAACTATAGATATAGTTTTTGAAGATAGAGGTTCTCCGAAACGCTTCAACTAAAGTAGAATTGACGAAGCTATGGAAGGCAGATCATTATACTGAATATACGTAATACTTATCAACATTTATTATTTTATTTTATTATTTGCTACGACGCTTGAAAATATCAATCACAAGATTTTTTATAAAATGTCCATATTTTAAAATTCCTTTAACCCAAACAAACGGTTTTACACAGATAGCTTATCCTGTGTGTGTGTGTGTGTGTGTGTGTGTGTGTGTGTGTGTGTGTGTGTGTGTGTGTGTGTGTGTGTGTGCGTGCGTGTGTGTGTGCGCGTGCGTGCGTGCGTGTCTGTCATTTCTCACGCAAATGTAGTTTTATTGATTGTTTTTAAAACTTGTTATATTTAAAACGTTTTATGAAAATTTTTAAGCCAGTTTTTGAAATTACGTTATAAAAATATTATTATGAAATTATATTTGACTAGCTGTTACCTGTTGTGGCTTTGCCTGCAATTATAATGTAGGCAATAAAATTTATAGTCGATTTTCAAAATCAGAATAAGTTCATTTCATTTTAATATATTTCTATATACAATATTATAAGATTTATGGTTTTCGGCCAAGAAATATACATTTTTGCTACTCGATACTGTAAAACAGGTTCCTCTCATATTTTAATAAAATATTGTATTATTAAAAAGTCACTATTATACAATTAAACTGGAATAGTATTTTGTTTATCTCAGGTACCTAAACCGTGTTCATACCAAATTTAATCTCAATTGGTCCAGTAGTTAAAGTGTGATTGAATAACAAACACATAAACAAAAACAAACTTTCGGATATATAATATGATTAGCTGTTACCCGTCATGACTTTGCCTGCAATCATAATATACATTAGATATCATGAATCACCGTGTTAGAACCAACAACCGTGTCAGTTAGGTTATGGTGAATTTTTTTATAAATAAAGGTTTTTTTAACGCATCAACGTGTTAAGTCTAACAACCATGTTAGTTAAGTTATGTAGTACTTTAAAAAAAAAAAAAAATTAAGGTTTTTTTTCCTGCATCACTGTGTTAGGCCCAACAACCGTGTCAGTTAGATTATAGGGTACTCTTTTAAAAAAATAAATAAATGTTTTTTTAATGAATCACCGTGTTGGACCTAACAACCATGTTATTTAGGTTATGGAGTAATATTTTAAAAAAATATAAAGATTTTATCACGCATAACTATTTTAGGCCTAACAACCGTGTCAGTTAAGGTTTGGAGTACTCTTTAAAAAAATAAAGGTTTTTTTCACGCATCACCATGATAGGCCCAACAACCATGTCAGTTAGGATATGCAGTATTCTTTAAAAAAATATAAAGGTTTTTTTTTACGCATTACCGTGTTAGGTCTAACAACCGTGTCAGTTAGGTTATGTAGTATTCTTTAAAAAAATATATACAGGTTTTTTCACACATCACCGTGATAGGCCCATCAACCGTGTCAGTTAGGATATGTAGTATTCTTTAAAAAATATAAAGTTTTTTTTACGCATCACCGTGTTAAGCCTAACAACCGTGTCAGTTAGGATATGTAGTATTCTTTAAAAAAATATAAAGGTTTTTCACGCATCACCGTGATGGGCCCAACACTGTGTCAGGACATATAGTATTCTTTTAAAAAAATATGTAGCTTTTTCAAGCATTACCGTGTTAGGCCTAACAACCGTGTCAGTTGGGTTATGCAGTATTCTTTTTAAAAATAGGTTTCTTATCACCCAAAACCCGTATTAGACGTATCTTTATTATTTTACTGATCTACAACACGTTACCGATTTTCGTGCGGTAGCAATTTTGAGGTTATGTTGGTCATTTTTATTTTCGATTTTTATCGTACTTCTCGTGGTTTCCGCGCTTTTATATTTTGGATTTTTGCTTTTGGGTACGTAATAAAGCGTTTTAGTAACAAAAATATCGAAAAATCAAGGATATGCTACACTGCATATTTACTATTTTTTCATATAATGTAATTACACAAATATGTATACTATCTTACAATAAAAGAATCCTAATAAAATTGTATATATGTTATATATTCTGCTCTCTGCGTCGAAAACATAGAAAAGTCTTAAATGAGAAACACCAGATTGTGATTATTTGATCTAATGAAACTTAAAATAACAAAACTACAAACAATAAAGCAAATCAGACTCTTTTATAAAGAGAAACTACTTACAATTATAGTAATTTTTAACGTTTCGTGATCTGTATTTTTTTTTACTTTTAATATTTAAAATTCAACCCAAAGTAACAAATTAGAGTCAATTTGAAAAAAATTCAACTAAGATAATGGAAAATGTAACATTAAAAGCAATAATTTTACAATAAATAAAACATAGATTTAAGATTCTTAAAATGGAATTAGATCTATGTCCATCTCAGGTGCCTAAATCTCAGGTCCAGTAAACAGTAATTAAACATAACTACAGTTAACACACGTCACAAAACTAAATACTACATAAATATGTTGGGCTGGGTAAGTAGTATAATGACGCTTTTTAAAACGGGAATAGGCCTATGTTAATCTCAGATACTTAAACCATTTTCGTACCAAATTTCATCTCAATTGGTCCAGTGGTTAAAGTGTGATTGAATAACAAACAAACAAACACACAAACTTTCTGAAATATAATATGATTAAGATTAAGATAAGATTAAGATATTTAATTTAAAAATCCTTAGTGTTTGAAATAGTTTTATATGCAGCAGTCTCCAGACTGGCTGACATAAGTGAAACTTGTAAAACTGAATTAATCAGTGTTCATTGCCGGTTTGTATTGATCCAGTCATATTGATTTTATTGCCAACATACACACAACTGACATTAAAAGAAACAAAACACTTATCTACATTATATATAAATTTAAATTAAAACTTCCATCTTTTTTTTTTTTTTTTTTTTTTTTTTTTATTATATAACAATTACAACTAAGAATTTACACTTAACAAGTAATTTACATTTGATATTACGATGTCACTTTGTTTGGATCACCATTCAGTAATGGAGTCCCATAAATTTTAAACACAATGTTCATGTGTTACTCTTGTTTTATTTATTATCGTCCACTAATATCCAACGGCTTTGTTCTATTAAGACGGCGAACATCATCTGTGTTATTCAACAAGCACAACACTTCAGGATTGACATGTTTTTGTAGTCTGTTTTTATGCATGATTGCGTATTTCATTATTTCTTCTGAAACCGTATTCATCCTGAGGTCACGATGCAGGTCATCATTACGCACGAACCATGGTGCTAACAATACTACGCAGAACCTTGTTCTGGAATACTTGAACGGCTTTAGCATTTGTTTTCTTCGTGCACCCCACAGCTGAATTCCATAAGTCCAAACAGGTTTGAGTAATTGCTTATAAATTAAAAGTTTATTGTGTAGGTCTAGTGTAGATCTCCTACCAAGCAGCCAATTCATTTTCTTGAATTTAATATTTAATCCCCTTATTTTATTCTTGACATGCTCTTTCCAATGAAGTTTTGCGTCAAGCGTCATCCCAAGGTATTTTGCTGTAAAACTTCCATCTTGTACAATAAATCCAAATAATTATGCATTAATAATTGTGATGACTGGGTTGGGTACGTAGTATAAAAGTTTTGCTTAGTATTTTAAAAATGTATTAATGGATAGATTTATAAACAATACGCAAAATATGCCTATAGGCTATATTTCACTGTAAACCCTCTAAACACTTTTGTACTATTTGAGTCTGGTATGTAGTATAATTGCGTTGATTATAATTTAATTATTTATTATTGAATCTGTATATATATATATATATATATATATATGTATATATATATCAAATTTAAAAAAATATTAAATATTAAAAAACATTAAAATCACTTTATATTAGCAAAAATAATTTGACATAAGCTCGTACGCACAAGAAATAAACAACTCACTGGTAGACTTAAATTTACTTAAATGATATTAATTATGTCTATTTACGTGGTATCTAATTCATATTATATTTCTGAAAGTTTGTGTGTTTGTTTGTTTGTTATTCAATCACGCTTTAACCACTGGACCAATTAAGATGAAATTTGGTACGAATATGGTTTAAGTATCAGAGATACATATAGGCCTATTCCCGTTTTACAAAACGTCATTATACTACTTACCCAGCCCAAAACTATTTTTAGTTTTTAGTTTTGTGGCATATGTTAATTGTAGTTATTTACTGGACCTGTGATTTAGGTACCCGAAATGAACATAGATTCAATCCTATTTTAAGAATCTTAATCTCTGTTTTATTTATTGCAAAATTATTGCTTTTAATGTAACTTTTTCAATATTTTAGTTGAAATTTTTTTCAAAACTGACATTAATTTGTTACTTTGTGTTGAATTTTCAATAGTAAATGTAAAAAAATCCTTACACAGAGTGCCAATTGTAAGGTACTATATATATATTTGTGTAATTATATTATATGAAAAAATGGTAAATATACAGTGTAGCATATCCTTATTTTTCGATATTTTTGTTACTAAAATGCTTTATTATGTGCCCAAAAGCAAGATTCCAAAATATGAAAGCACGAGAAATACGATAAAATCGAAAATAAAAGTGACCAACATAACCTCAAAATTGCTACTCGGCGAAAATCAGTAACGTGTTGTAAATCGGTAAAACAATAAAAATACGTCTAACACGGGTTTTGGGTGATAAGAAACCAATTTTTTAAAAGAATACTGCAAACCAAACTGACACGGTTGTTAGGCTTAACAAGGTGATGCGTGAAAAAACCTTTATATTTTTTTAAAGACTACCACATACCCCAACTGACACAGTTGTTGGGCCTGTCATGGTGATGTGTGAAAAAACCTTTATTTTTTTAAAGAATACTACATAACCTAATTAACACGGTTGTTAGGACTAACACGGTGATGCGTGAAAAACCTTTATATTTTTTTATAGAATACTACATATCCTAACTGACATGGTTGTTGGGCCTAATACGGTGATGCGTGAAAAACCTTTATATATTTTTGTTAGGCCTATCACGGTGATGTGTGAAAAAAACCTTTACTTTTTAAAGAATACTATATAACCTAATTGACACGGCTGTTATGCCTAACACGGTAATGTGTGAAAAAAAACTTTATTTTTTTAAAATAGTACTGAAATCTTAACTGACACGGTTGTTAGGTCTACCATGGTAATGCGTGAAAAATACTTTATATTTTTTTAAAAGAATACTCCATAAGCTAACTAACATGGTTGTTATGCCTAACATGGTGATCCATTAAAAAAACCTTTATTAATTTTTTTTAAATAGTACTTATAACCTAACTGACACGGTTGTTGGGCCTAATAAGGTGATGCATGAAAAAAACCGTTATATTTTTTTTAAAGAGTAACTTAACTAACACGGTTGTTAGGTCTAACACAGTGATGCGTGAAAAAACCTTTATATTTTTTTAAAGAATACTACACATCCTGACACGGTTGTTGTGTCACGATGATGTGTGAAAAAACCTTTATATTTTTTTAAAGAATTCTACATATTCTAACTGACACAGTTGTTAGGCCTAACACGGTAATGCGTGAAAAAACCTTTATATTTTTTTAAAGTTTACTAGGCTACATATCCCAAATGACACGGTGGTGCGTAAAAAAACCTTTATATTTTTTTAAAGAATACCACATATCCTAACTGATATGGTTGTTGGGCCTATCATGGCGATGTGTGAAAAACCCGTAATTTTTTTTAAAGAGTTGTTCAAACCTTAACTGACACGGTTGTTAGGCCATGGTGATGCGTGAAAAATCTTTATATTTTTTTTAAAGAATACTCCATAAGTTATCTAAATTGGTTGTTAGACCTAACGCTGTGATGCATTAAAAAAACCTTTATTTATTTTTTAAAAAAGAGTACTCCAGAACCTAACTGACACGGTTGTTGGGCCTAATACGATGATGCAGGAAAAAAGCCTTAATTTTTTTTAAAGAGTACTCCATAACTTAACTAACACGGTGTTGCGTTAAAAAAACTTTATTTAAAAAAGAAATACACCATAACCTAACTGACACGGTTGTTGGTCCTAACAAATTCATGCGTGATCTTTAATGTACGGGTATGTTACGATTACGGGAAAAGCCGTGACGGGTAACAGGTAATCATATTATATTTCTGAAAGTTTGTTTTTGTTTATTTGTTTGTTATTCAATCACACTTTAACTACTAGACCAATTGAGATTAAATTTGGTATGAACACGGTTTAGGTACCTGAGATAAACACAATACTATACCAGTTTAATTGAATAATAGTGACTTTTTAATAATACTGTATTTTATTAAAATATGACAGGACCCTGTTTTAGAGTATCGAGTAGCAAAAATGTATATTTCTTGGCCGAAAACCATAAATCGTATAATATTTTAAATAGAAATATATTAAAATGAAATGACCTATTCTGATTTTGAAAATCGACTATAAATTTTATTGCCTACATTATAATTGCAGGCAAAGCCGCAACGGGTAACAGCTAGTTTGTACTATATTTTATAAAGTTCTAGTCACGCCTTATTACGGTTTTACCTCAAAATCGCCTCACATTTCATTATAAATTATCAACTTATCCAACAGTTTCCTCTATGAACATCAAAGTACGCTAAACGTCAACCATGTGGTGATCCTAAATAACAACAAAACTGTCGTATAGTCCGTATAAATTTACTTACAGACCGATGATGAAACGGATAGTTTTTAAACTAGTTCCCGTCACGCTAGTACGTCATGTTACGTGCCGCAAAAAAGTATATTTATCGGCTCAAATTTCACAAGATTTTAAAATTTACGAGGTAAAAAGCGAACGCTTCATATCTCAGCAGTAATTCAATTCGAACCTAACCTTGATTGTATTGTTTGTTTCCACTGTTTATTTTTGACACAGATTTTATAATTCCACCGTTAGCTGCCGGTTGTAAATAAAAGAAATCTTAATTTAGAATCGAAAATATGCAGTTCAATAACCAAGAAAAAGTGTGGTACTGTAAAGTTTTTTTGTCTGCGTTGAAACGGTAGGTTCGGGAAATTATAGCTATTCGCGGTTTTGTTAGATGGCCTTGTAAGTAGATCTAAAATCTTAGATGACTACATTTCTTACTTTTAGAAAGTATGTCACTCCGCGAAATTTGGTTCAGAAGTAATTGAAAAACATAAAAATCAACCTAACAATGTTTTTAAAAATTGTTTGTCATTTATGAAGTGTAAACAATTTAAAAATAAAAGGCTTTTTGATTTGGGAGTAGAGTTTTACTTTGAACAAAATTGTACGTGTTGATCTTAGACAAATCTATTTTTTCCTAATTCTAATGACATTTTTGACTAAGAAGTGGGCTTAAAAACAAACATAAAAATAATTACAAACGATTTTGCAATGTATGAAATATACACTTAGACTACAGGCAGAGTTTTATGAAAATCGGATGATTAGTTTAGTCTCTAGCTACGTGCAAGGATACACAGCCAACAGATGTTTCTGAATAAACAATCTCTTTAAATCAGTAAGATATTACTGTGCGGTTAGACCTACTTTATTCTATCTACTGATTTCGACTGAAAAATTAGGAGAGTCGGAAATTAGAGACGAAAAGTAGAATAAACGATCTAATTTTTCAGAAAATAGTTTCATCAGATTTCGCTAAAACGTTATTCATGTATTAAAAACAATAACTGAAATCGATTTATTTTTTGTTCGATTTACTCGAGAACTGTGGTTTATATTATTTCAAATTTGTTACACTCATTAATGTCAAATGCATTTTCATTTCAGTAAAATCTAACAAACGATTTTGAGTAGTAAAGCTTTTAAATTGTTTTCCCAATAACTTTAGAATCCATATATTTTGTGTATATAGAAATCCGTAAGTTTTATTTGTTTATTTTAACTATATTTTAGTATAAATTGATAAAAAGCTTTACAACCGATGTTAAGGAATGTAAAAGTTTCTTTTTTACCAAAAAAATCCTTCAAAATATTTTCTTTCAAACAATTTGCACCAAAATGTGAACAAACCAGTATTTTATTAAAATCAGTCAATTAGTATCACTGACGCTCAGGCGCTTTTCATGTCACTTTTTTGTTACCCAAGGATGTGTAAAGATTGTTAAGCGGATGTGCACATTAAAATGTCACCAAACAGTGAATAAGTGAAAACTGATAATGTGCCACATATTTAATGAAGCAAGTAGGAAATTGAACTAATTGATAAATTGCTATGCTACTAAAATCTGTCTACACCCTTTAAACGTAAAATAGTACTTATAATACGATCAATGTCAGCGCTTATCGTTAGAAAGTTTGGCAAAAATTTGGTGTGCAGCATGGTTTTAGTTATCATGTCTACACTATGGTTATGGAAGTGTAAAAGACACAAATTTTATCACTGGTGATATTAACTAAAATGTTTGAGATCTAGAAACTCAATCTTCAATTACTGTATTTTGATTGATGAACACATTTACTGCTAACCTACGTAAAACCTCTTGAAGAATATGCAACGAAATTAAGTTTTTAAATAGTTTTACTGATTTATAATTATTATTACTTCAAATAATAGAAGGAGTGAAACAATCGTATTTTGTCGTAGGGTAAGAAATTTTTGGAAAAAAATGAAAATTCACTTTTAAAAATAAAGCACATTAATCTTTACCATCACTATTGTATAAATACTTTAACTTTCAACACTATTTTTCTAGATATTTGTAACTATTACAATAACATTAGCCTATTGGTGTTTATTAACTGGAAAACGTAGCTTAAAGAGTAAGTTATTAGAATAAGTGTTCACGAAAACATAACTTATTGGAAAATAACCTTGTTCATATTTACATAGGCCTATTAACTCTCCCCCCGCAGGTGGTGCAGACTAGCTGCATCTATTGAGAGGATTTAGATGTACCTCGCGGTACCCGAGTCTAACATTCACTTACACTTACGACTTTAAAACTTTACACTCATACTTACATTTAGGGAGTTTATAATAGCCTCAATGTGCTTTTCGCGTTAAAATAATAAAAAAACTTATTAACTCTGTTACTATGAACCATGAAACTACCATAACTATATAATAAAAACAAAAGAATTATTGCAACAATAATTCGTCAAAACATTGAAAAATCAAATTATATTAAATTGTGTGAAAAACATACATATTGACATGCCTATCTTAATATTCCGTATTTTTATTCTCGATTCAAAATTTTAAAATGATTTTAAGAAAATGTCGGTACTGCAGAAATGAAAATATTAAATAGAAATGTAATAATATGTTCCTGTTTTGTGTGAAATTTAGACAAAATACAACTAAAGTACAGCGGTACCCCCGTTAACGGTCTTAATTCTTTTCAGAAATAAGAATGTTATCTGAGCAGACTGTGCAAGTCATCATTTACAATAGAGAATTTTTAACATTTTAATTGTTCAAAAAATTGAAAACAGGTTTAAAAAAAAACAATTTGCAACTCGTACACAAAGACACTTAACGTTTTGTTAAATTTAAAAATATAAAGTATGTAACACGATAATATTATAACTGTTTAAATTTTTTAACACGCTAAGAAATTAAACACACATTAAACGAGTTGACACACTAAGTAAAATCAGATACGATGACAGAAAAGGGAATAGGAGTGGGAATTCTGAGAAGATAACTAAGAAATATCATGGAAGTTATTGGCCTACACAAACCAAGCACCTATCAATCAAAGGCTTGTTTGTGTTAACCAGCATAGTGTTTCTGTAGCATAGCACAATGGGTATTTATGCAGTGTAGGTTGTTTTTTTTTCAAATAACGGTCTTTGAATATTTTTTTGTTTTATTTTATACCACATTATCTAATTAATACATATTCACTCGCAAAAAATATTTTTTTAAAGATTACTTACGATTTAAGATTACTTAGGAACTATATATCGTGTCGACATTGCTGTTTACATAGGCTATGCATTAAACATATTAAATTTTATGCACTGATTTACCGGTCGTGCGTGTTATTATTAAATGTACTTACTGCTCATGCGCTTTACATATTCTGACAGCCATTACTAAATGTTATGTTTTATTTCTTTTTTCCTTGGTTCGTTTTCGTAAGGAAAACATTGTTAAAATGGCGTCCGTTATTTATGAACTTCGCGATTTGCCTTTTTTGTATTAGGTTCATCGCCTAGTAACACGACGATTAGGTCATTGGCTATATCTTTTAAACAAAAATAAAGGTTTTTCTATCGTTTTAACGATCAAAAACAAGTTACCTACTTTCGCACGGTACTAATTTTGAGGTTATGCGGGTCACTTTATTTTCAATTTTTATCATATTTCCCGTGCTTTCCGCACTTTTATATTTTGAGTTATTGCTTTCGGGCATAGAATAAAGCATTTTAGTGGGAAAATTACAGAAAAATCGAAAACAATCTACACTTCATATTTACCGTTTAGCACTTTATCCGAAACTAAACGGTTATCGTTCAGTTATAGTGTCTTGTGATGGTTTTCGATCGAAATGTCCAGAGAGATAACGATTACATAAGTAAAACATTACTATGGGAGAATTTTTTTCAGTAAATTTTGTTATAATAGCCTATAGCATATTTTTTAGAATACATAGGCCTACTATATATAGTTTGTAAGAAAATCAATGATGTGTAATTTTCACAATATAGAGTCAAACTTACAATAGTTCAAAACGAAAAATTTGCGATTTGATTTCTAAATCTTACGTTTGCTTCCAGTGTCAAAAAAAGAAACTGACTGTAGTCGCGGACACAAGCAGCGTGGACATTCTCGTCCAAACCGCCGTGAAGTCAGTGGCTGACTTCTCCTTAACCGTGGAGTCATTGCAGGAGAACTTAAACATTACTCTCAACTCTACTCAAGTGCTGCAATCTAATACTCTGGCGATCCCTCAAGAAGCCAAGGCAAACCAGATCGCTACTATCGACGACGTCATGCTCACCGCCAAGGATATCGAAAGACTGACCGGGACAGTGAGTACCAACTGCACTCAAGAAGCAACAACCGCCACAAACGTACTCCGGACCGAAAGCGTCAATAACATTCTAGCCTGCGTGAAACCGCTGACCGATTTAGACGACATTATATCAAATCTGGTCGACATCAAGGACGTTTTACAGAAATTCCAAAAGAACACCACTTCAGCCAGTTTGCAATCGTGCGTGCCGAAAACAAACGCCGCTTTTAATTTTTTCGAAACGTTAAAAATCAAAACGTGCCTTACCAACGCCGTAGCCAGTTACAGAAACTACGTGAATGAGAAAAGTACTTCGGTAAGCGCGACACTAGAAAATGTGAAAAACCTTTCAGAGAACGGTATAACTATAATAAAGGACTGTTTAAAAAAAGAAAGTGCTAAAACTAAATCATCAGCGGATGTGATAACCAACGCGCTGATAAAATGTGCAGATATTATACCGGCGTTTCTTGCCAACGTTACTCGTACTATAAACAACGTAAACCAAACTGTAACAGTTAACGTGGAGAAGAATCTGACACGCATATCCACTTTAACGAAAGATTCTTTGGACGGCATCACAAACTTGGAAAAAACTTCTAAAGAGAAACTGGTAGCGTTCAAGGAACATATTACCGATGCTGTTGCTAATTTAAAACCTTATTATCAAACGAAATTCCTCGACGAAGAAGCGCTCAAAGAAAATATATTTTCTATCATAGAAAAGCAGATATCCGAGAGTTCCAAATCGCTGAACAGTAATCAAGCGTTATTGTACAGCAACGCGTCCGAACTTATTAAGAAACTAAGCGAAATAACAGCATCGGCGTCTTCGGATAAACTGCAAGAATGTCTGAAACCGGAAAATAAATCCAGTATTGCCATTGTCGACTGTCTTACTGAGAAATCCGCCTTGTATTCAGCTGGTGTCTACCAGTTAGCTAACGTGTCCGTTGGATTGAACGCCAAGTACGACGACATCCAGAAAGAAGTAGTTCGTACAACTAAATACGCTATTAAAAAAATCGAAAAACTAGCCATAACTAGCAAAGATACTGCCGAATTCTTATACGATAAGTCCGGTATAGATTTGTTAACGTTAGTAAAAGACCAGTTGGACTTGCTCTTGTTGCCGGAAAAAAATACAATTTTGTCACAGATCAATAAGAAATTCGAACAGTTGGTGGATGAATACTATAAAATAGACGCGTTTATCGATAAAGTAAGGAGCAAAGTTGCGCAGAATGTAGCGAGCACTGGACAGCCGATAAGAGAAGCTATTGAACTACTGGCGATCATAGATCCGAACAGGAATTACGAAATTTTGTATAATAAGTCTTTAGCCATTGCATCTGGCGCTGAGACCAAAATACACAACGTCATCAATGACGTTTTGGTAAACCAATCTGAAAATTTATTTAAGACTGTCGGAGTATTAAATGACAACTACAGCAATCGATTAAAGACTGATAACACTTCCGGCTACGCGTGTATTTACAAGGAGGACGCCTTCTTCACTTGCGTCGCTTTATGTTTGAAAAATATATCGAAGAACGCCACGGATTTCTTCCAGAAGACGCTTAACGAACTGGACAGATTACTAGCAGCCGCTAAAGATTTACCAAACTCTGCTGAATCGTCGATTGATCTCGCTACGAAACAGATAAAAGAATCAGCTACTAACGAATCAGTGAAACAGGCAGGCTCGGCATTCAGGGATTCGAATATGACCAAAGAGGAGTACTTTGCGTTTGTCAACAGGGAAATCGGTAACTTCAACAGAACTTTGCTGCCGCAGTTGTTGGAGGTGGGCGATGGTATAATCGACAACGCCGCCAAGGTGTACGACAAACAGTTCGTCGCTTTACAAACTGTACGCCCGAAGATTAACGAGGTGATCGATAAGGTGAACACAGCTGTTAGCGATATCTTACTGCTATACCCTAGCGCACCGATCAACAACAAGACCATAGTAGCGCTAGCTAATGCCGCTTTCGAAAGGGTATACAAGACCTTCAACGTTGTTACTTTACCAGCGAATAACCTCACTGATGTCGGTAATTCGCTGAAAAAGCAAGCCAGAGAAATTTTCGCCTCCGTATATGATCAACCGTTAAGGAGCAAATGCTACGATATTTACCCAGTACTAGAAGACGCCATAACATGTCTGAGTAAAGCGCTGAATAACATGACGGAAGAACTGAACAAACTGACGGAAACCTTGTACGCCGTCAGTTCTAACGCGCTGACAATCAAGAACGATGCTCGTGAAACTTTGAAGGAAAACAGCACCGCCGAGTTACAAAAACTCGACGCCGATTCGACGGAAATAGCCAATTCCTACTACCTCCACTACAGCGTAAATAACGAAGCGCTTTACGCCAAAGTTTACCAGACGATACAAAGAGCTATAACGCAACATCAAAGAACGATATTGTTCAACATAAACTTCCTCAATGTACTTGTCGTGCAGATGCCCGAACGTGAAGAGAAGGCGCGATACGAGATCAACAAAAATCTGACAGGCTCGACCGGTTTCTTATTGAACGCTGTCAACGCGATCCGATACCAAGGCAATCCCAAGTTACTCGGCAATCAATTAGAACTGCACACTAACCTGACAGAAAACTACACCCGCATAATTGATCCGTACATTCCGAAATACAAAGGAGATATTACCTACCATCAAGAGTTATACAACAACTACACCGCTGAAAACAACGCATTGTTGAAATACGGATCTCCAGAAAATCTAAACGCAACGTGTAATAGAACCTTACCCGTGTACGTGTACAGTAAGTGCATTCGTAAAATCGGCGACACTTTCGTCCAGAACATGCAAAGGCAACTAAACGTGACAACTTTAGCGCAAAACAATGCTAGCAATATTTTATCGAAAACAGAAGGAACGTTGAGAGACTTAATGAACGGTATTGTCGCGAACTTATCGAAATATAACATAGAAGCTTCGAAATCGATAGCGGAAGATTTGTACACGGTCGGCGGATTCACCGTCGAATCTATTTACAGATTGGGCAATTCGATTAACAACAGATCGTACATGACTATGTTCCCCACCATTCAGAAACTGGCGTCCGACAACAGCAAGATCGTAGACTCTATTAAATCGTTGAACTTTAACGCTATATTCCCGATAGAATCGAGATTGGAACGATACGTTAATTCTATCACGTCCGCTTTCAAACGTGCTATCGCAATGAGCGACGGACTCACGATGGATAACGAAGGCGCCAAAGCGCAACAACTGGCCGACGAGTATGCCAGGAAGTTCAAAAATTTCACAGACAGTTTGGTGGTGAAGGCGGTGGACCTGGGCAACGTGACCGGCAGAGAACTGGCGTTAGCGACGAGCCTCGAGGAGACGTTTACACTGAAGTATTTGTACGACTTCTGTCAGGTGGGCGGACCGTTTCCGATATCCGACGCAAATGTTTGTTCCAACGGCGTCACGTGGACCAATTTCGTCAACACCAGGAACAAACTGAACCTAATCACTGGTTATAATAACGATTTGGTGACGCTGAACAACACGATAGTGTCTCAGGTGCAGAATTACGGAAACAAGCTGGAGGAAGAATTTGCTGCGTATTCACAACCCGTCATAGATAAACTGTATACATGGGCTGGTCTTTAACTGACTGTTTTGACTTAGTTAATAGTGTGTGTTTTTTTTTTTGTAATTAGAATGACTTTGAAATAGAGCAATAACAAAATGGAGAAAAATAAAATATTTTGTATGTAGTTATTGCATTAAAAATCCTGAATTCCATTATTATAAACTTATCACGCCTATCACTCTTCCCTTATTACCAATCTGCTGCTGGTAAAAAAATTGAATCCTCTATTTTACAATAATTCAAACACTTACAAATGAAATCACCAATCAAACGTTCTGACATTTAATCTACGAATGCTTAAGAGGTTAATTTGCACATATTTCCTTCTTTTTGAGCTTTTTTTGTGTTTAACGTCCGACTATTGTGCACACTTGGCCTAATGCAGACGATGGGATGATTTATACCGTATAAAAATGCCAAGCCCTGGTCGGGAACCGAACCCGGGTCCTCTGGGTGAAAGCCAAGTATGCTATCAACTAGGATACCGAGGCTGCTCCATATTTAATATGCGTCCATTCTTGGGTTGCGAAAGAGTGACCTTTAAGTTGCAGGGTGGGAAAGAACTTCAGTACGATATGACTGCAGTGATAGAGGTAAATTTTCACCTCAGCAGGGCGGCTACGGCAATGCACTGCCTGAAGATCTCATTCGATAACATAGACGTGGCTCTTGTACAGGACCGACAAGAGCAGAGTGATGGAAATGGGAACGGCAAAAGGTAACCTGATTTGTGATTTTGACTGTGACACGTCTGTTTTACAGTGTTTAAAAAAGGGCAGTTTTTCTTAGCATTTCTTTGTTTCATGGAATTATTATTAATGAGCTAGTAGAGTAAATCAAACATTAGCAAAATTTATTAAATTTTATTAAACAGACTTCATTAATATGGGAAGATTGCCAAAATTCAAGTCAGTAAAAATCAAAATTTAATAATTGTTGACATTTTGGTTTCCTGATTTTTTTCTCAAATTTCATAAAATGGTTATTAATATACTTTTATAATATCTAAAATCAAAAGTCTTTAAAGAAAATTTTAACTACCTCAATCTGTTTTTTTTAGACAGCGCCAAACCAAAAATTTTTATATGAATGTGAGCTAAAGATATTTCAGATTGAATCGTAAATTTTCTTTTTATTAATGCTACTAATTAATTGATTTTCAAGAAAATTGTTTCCGAAAATAGATGTTTTAGGGCATTTTATAGGTTAAAACAAAACAGCAATGTAATTAAAGTACATTCAAACGATCAACATTTCTGTAATAAAAGTGTTGAAGAAATATTTAAACTTCTTTGATCATTTTACACTTGAAAAAAGTAACAAAATAAAAACTGTAAAATCAATAAATAAATCTGACAAAACTATTTCAGATCAAACAACTGAAAAGTAACGCACAGTTATTTAAAGGTAATAAAATCAATGTAAACATTTCAACATTACAACATTATACAACATTTTTAACTGTAAAATTTAAACAAATTAAAAGTATATCTGTGATACGTTTTACACTCAATGAGATAAATGTCATAGAGAACACCAATCAGAGAGACATTACTTCTTACTTACATAGAAATATTACTTCTTATTTGAGGATATCAAATGCTGACAAACTGAATTTCTCAATATCAACTGAATTTGAAAATTCAAAAATGCTAATTTACTAAGTTTTTAACATTGACTACGATGGTGATAGCAGACTTCAAAAATAATTTAAGACAAAAACTTGAAGAATTTGAAAAAAAAATATTTCATATCTTAAAATCTAAAAATTCAGGCAGCTATTTTGAAACTGTTGACAGATTTTCACCTGGTGAACTGGTTAAGGTGACTCGGAACCGTTATAGTTAAATAATCACGACACTGCTTTCTCGCTAACGTGATGGAAGCGAATTTTCAAATGTATTTTTTTACCTTATCTTCTTTTTGAAATTATGACTTCATCTTACATAAAACAGCACTAAAACCTGCATATACTAGCACTTTTAAATTTCAATCTGCACTGAAAATACGAAAATTAACCCTGACCGCCGTCAAATTAAATTTTATAATTTCAAAGGATCTGCGTAAGTCAAAATATTATGTTATGCACTCTTTAATGCAGACTGTGATGGTAAAATCAGATTTCCGAATATATTTCACAAGTTTAAGATATTTTGAAAATGTTAAATATATTTTGTCGGTCAATAAACTTGTCAATGCTATTACCAAAATCGATTTTTGTGCCAAATTTTAATTATATCAGACTATGCCACTTTTTGCTACAATATTTTAATGCAACACTTTAAAGCCGTAATTAAGCATATATATTTTTTATTATGGCTAGTACCCTTGAGTCTACAATGCAAATACAAGTTACCACCCGATGTTAAAATAAGAATACCAGAATTAAGTGTAAAATAATCGTAATGCAAAACACGACATAAGAGCGCTCTGAACTCGGTTTCCTACAACTTGCCCATCCTTGATTCTATAGAGACGTGAATTTATCTCACACTAGATTAAGGTGTCTAATTAATATCATTAGTTAATCATACATTAAAAAGAACCTAATTGCCGTCTCAAAAGCTAACCTAAAAATACGCGGTTCATTTCCCTTCTGATAGATAGCGTCCTCCATTTTCAATCACAAACTTTCCTAGGCAGTGAGATATATATGTATTGTAAGCTCAAGACAAACGCTAACCTAAAAGTATATAGTTTATTTCCTTTCTGATAGATAGCGTTTTCCATTTTCAGTCGCACAACTTTCTATGCAGTGAGATCTTTATGTGTTATAGACTCAAGGCTAGTGTAATTTTTCTTGTTTAGTTGAAAAGTGAAGATAGGCCTAAAAAAAGATGAAAATACAGTTGTGTTACAGAAGATAAATGTGCACTTTCGTATAACAAAATTTTGTCTTTTTTATCCTACGCTATAATCTTTTTCCCCGATTTTCCACCTTTTCATCTAACTGCTCTTCCGTTACATCCCTTCGTACCCAATCCACAGTGGAGCATACGCCGAAATCTGCGTTGTTAAACAGAAGATTCAGATGTAGCGTAAAGTACGTGGTACAGTGTTCCGGTAAGACAACCGGAAGCATCGCCCGTTAAACCCAACCAATATAATGCAAATAAATACATATCTAGTAGTTTCTGATTCATTTTTGCTTGTTAACAGCAAATAAATAGGTACCAAAAAGTTGGGAAAACGAGAAAAGTTAAAAAAATAAATAAACTTCCAGACGTACTATGTTAGAATAAATTAAAAAGTATTGAAAATGGAGTAAAAATGCATTTTAAGGACTTTTGTCAATTTTCGTAATTTTTGCAATGCCTCAAAATTTATCCAATATTAACAATGCAAAATATAAAAGTGCGGAAACAACGGGTAGTTACAAAAAATAAAAATAAAAGTGCCAAAGATAAACTCAAAATGACTACAGTGCCAAAGTAAGAAACATGCTTACAACAGCGAAAACAATAAATTTCACGTGTGTTATTAATAAATAAATGTGTGTAATTAATAATGAAAGGAATTTACTTTTTTCTTGGTTTTAAGAAAAAGAACTTCATAACCTAACTCGACTCGACTGTTAGGCTTTAACTCAGTTTTTAAGTATATTTTACGTAATATTTCTAAAAAAAGTACTCATCTTCGTAATCAGCGTCAATTAGACAGAAAAAGCTGCCGTGGCTTTGTAAAAGTAGTCCTTTGCTTGCGACGAACATTGGCACGCTGACTGTAACGAAACTGTAACATTTCTCTGTCAATTTCGCAATTATCACAGCATTTAGAATACGAATACGATTGTTTAAAGATCCCGTGATTAATAAGAAATTAAACATCACTACCGTAATTCCAACTTAAACTGAAAAAAAGAGGCAAATCGCAAAGTTCACAATTAACGGCAGCAAATTTTTCGAACGATGATTTCAGAACAAGGATTTTCACGATAACTGATTTATTATAAAGTCCTTATTAATCTAATGAAGGAAATTTATCTTAGAAAGTAAACATACAAGCAAATCCGTGTAAAGTGAACATGCAAGTACATTCATGCAAAGTAAACATCAATGACGTCAGAATATGGGTTAGAAATACAGGTTAGTAATAAAAAGCTACAAATATAATTTCTTGTGCATTTACCGTAATAAATGCCATCTTTTGCGCCTTAATATCTCTTAAGGAAACGGTTTAACACATAATACAAGGAAAACATTGGTGAAATGGTGATTTTCACGAAAGTCCCTAAAGTGCATTAATACCGAAAATGGAAGTATTCCGAAACGCTAGAAATATAAAGTGTCTGAGGCTAGGAAAGGTAGAAACATGTAGCCTAATCTACAAAATTACAACACTCCTAATGGGAAAACAGATGATTGTATTTAGAATTTCATAATACGTTAGATATGAGTTTTTTCCTAACCTAATTAACATGGTTTGCGTGGAAATTAAGTAAACTTATCAACTTTTATTGTTTTTTCTACTTAATAAACATGTTAATTTGTAGTTCCCTCAATTTGTTATATATACTCGAACGTTCAGTATAGACAGACAGACAGAATTTCATGCAGAATTCACTTTATTTGAATCAATGAACCTGAAATCGACAATAGGCTACAAAACCACGAGATCTATTTTTTTATATTTTAAAATTAATTCATACTGTGTAGGCCTATTAGTAAACAATTTAGCGTGTGTATATCTCACAAACAATAATGATTGAAATTAATAACAATTATTTAGTATTTCTAACTTACCAAAAGCAAACAAACAACGAACATAACCTCAAAATGTATTACACGGTTTTCACGAACAGTGTTCAAATTCACGTGAGACACGTAAGAAATACCACTGAACACACTTGCACTGAATACAAAGATTACAATATTTATTAAAATTCAACTGTTTACAATATTCAACGCCACTGTATTACAATATTACTGAATTTACAGAATGACCGTTCTACAATCGAAGTATCGAAGTAAACTGCTTGGAAGGTAGAGTGGGGGGAGGAATTAGGTCTGCTAACCCGGAATGATAAGGTTTATTGATAACATTCATTCGTTATGAATGCCTTTTTATTGACGTACAAACGTTACCCTAACTACAACAAATTTAAAATAGGCTACTCAATCTTCATTTTTTCAGTATGTAGGTACAAATTTAAAAAGCAGGTTAGTAAATAAATAATTGTTTAAAACTATTTGATTATTTTTTTCATATTTAAAAATTCGTAAATAAAAATAAGTGTATCAGGCATCTGTTTGTAAGTAGATAATTACCAAAAAGAATACAAAAGCTGTTGAATTTACTTTGTGTCTCTAATTAATGTCGTAACTGTAATTTTGTCATTACAAATTTTTAGTAGACGATTTTAGACAATAATGCTTTTTTATTTGTCACATAATTTGAAAAAGAAAGCAATAAATTCATTTTATTCAATTTTTGCGAACAATAATCGAAACAATTTTTATCAAAATAGTTTAAACAAAACTGCTATGGTTTTTGTAATAGCTTTGTTCCAATGGTTGTTCAAGTACTGACTTCAAAAAACAAGAACGTTCTGAAATATTTCCAAAATATACACAGCGGAACATGATCTAAATGAACTGATACAGTCACTAGATTTTTTTGTACAGACACACACTTAAAAGCTCAATAGTATCAATCAGACAATAAAATCAGAAATACATTTAAATACTCTAAATATTTCAACTATTTCCATTTTTCGAAGCAATTTTTTGAGCTAAGAATTTTAACAATTCCACAAAACTAAAATCCCTTCACAAAAATCCAGGAACTAAACAATTATTTCCAAAGTCAAGGTTATTCAAAATTAATCGTATGTGTAGACCCACAAACGCGTCTATGGTTTCTAACAAAGCTGTTTTAATAAACTGTTCCACTCGTTTTCAAACTTTTGGCTAATTAAAAAAAACGACAAGCAGGTATCTCGCTGATGTGATATAAGCAAATTCAAAAAAAAAAATTAAACTTTATTGAAATTTTGATTTCTTAATCATCATTAAAATTTGCGAATATATTAGCATTTTAAACATTCAAAGATCATTTAAAAATACGGAAATGTATAACAAATATGTAAATGTTATAAGTGGGTGTCATTTTGAAACTGTTAAACACATTTTACTGGTTGACGAAACTGTCAAAGTTATTGTCATAATCGATTTTTGTGCACGCGCGCGCACATTCATACATACACACACACACACACACACACACACACACACACACACACACACACACACACACACAATATTATTTGATTTTTTAAAATTTATATTAGATTATTGGACAGTGGACATTGGATTATTTTTGTGACAAATTAATTAATGTAGACATTCTTTAATGTAAGAGGTATTATTCTTTCTGTTTGAAAATACATTTATTTTCACTATTTTTTCCCGCTATGTTGTGAAAATTTTTGATGATAATAAAAATTTTTTTTTGTAATTTTTATTTTATTTGACTTTATTCACATAATTTTGTTAAGAATTAATTTTCTACAAGTTTTATTGAAATATTTCATTTGTTTATTGGGAAAATAACGGATTTATTGTAGGCCAAATGTAAACAAATTTGTTGTTTTGGCTCTGATTTTTGCGTTATACACTACTTTTCTCAAAAACTACTTGACTTACAGCTCTGGGACCGGTTTTAGTTAATTTTACAGGTCCAAAAACAAAATCATAACAAACCATCAAGAGTACCTCTTAATTTAGGTTTTTAGAAATTCAGTGGCTCTTTTTCAGGCATCACTTTTCTCTCGCTAACGAAGCGTTTCCGGGCCCATGTTTATACGAACTATCTTCATCATTTTCACTGGTAGAACTCGCCCTGCAATTTTTAATGTTTCTTCCTGAAACACCCTCGTAATTAGCACAGCTCTCTCGAAATGTGATCTAAAATTCAGGAACGGTTCTATGCTCGTTTCAACCCGATAGTATGGGTCTTACCATGATGACTGCTCCTATAGCTCATGTTTCTAATGGAAATTCTTTAATACAAATTCAAAGCCACTGAATTCTGTTATTCATATGGTATATTATGATATACAGAATGTCATAACACTGCTTCCACGTTATTCTTCATAAAATATATTTTTAAACTATTTATTACGGTACTAGGGTTATGAAGTAATGAAGGTTTTTTTAAGTACCCTTTAATATTTTAAACTCTAAATACGGTGTAAGCTTCAGAAAAATCGTGAAATTAAACTTTCGCGAAAAGGTCTACTTTTGACATATTTTTAATCCTTCACTCTATATGTTTTGACAGTTTAGAATCAGATTTGTTATTAGTACAATGAACTGCAGGTGGGGTGTAGTCGACATTTTGAAATATTCATTTAGTTAATCAGGAGATGTACGTATTTCATATAAATAATTAATCACAGACCGTTAAGAAACGGCACGGCCGACACAGGATCAAAAATGTTTTTGAAACGTAAAATAAATGTTTTTAGTTCTGGACAAACTTTTTTTTATTTAAACGATATTTAAGTTGTATTTACAATATAGGTAGCGAAGATGCAATACTATGATAAGATGAATCTCTTTCCGACCGGGCACAATAAGTTTCTACAATAAAAAAAATCGTTTCTGGAACAATTTGGTTCACAATCCAAAATATTTAAAAAGTTTTGACTATAAATACAAATAAACTGCCTATATAGATTACAGTAATAAAACAATTTTCTTTATTACTGACGATCAATGCAAAGTTTACTCACCTTTGAACAGTTCAGACAATTTAAGGTTATGTTTTTTTCTTCAGATAAAAACACAATGGTGTTATGAAATGCGATCCGGTTGGTCGTATATCCAGGTGATTTAGGGACAATCGCTTACGCCGTTATCTGTTGAATGAACTCCGCGAACGTCGCGATAAATGCAACTGAAATATGGGCTTTTGACTTTTTATTTCGAAAATCGTCCTTAACTAAGACCGGGCTACTATTTAGGAACATTTTGTAATTGGCGGCCGGCTGAATCTAAACAAAATGACTGGGTCATTGTTCGTTCTGTCACTGGCTTTAGCTTACCTGGTAAATATGAACATAAAAAATATATATTTTCGTTAAGAAAATTGCTTTACTTTTCGCTTATTTGCTTTTACTGTAAAATGTCCACTTATTTTACGCGTTTGTAGTAATTAGGAAAAAATTATGGTACATTTAAGTGGGTCTTAGAATTTTATTGTATTGTCCGCTTCTCTCGTTCCTACACATTAAACGCCTGGTTTTGTTAAGTTTTTGAGACTTTGCACAATGTAAAATTCATTTGCAGCTTGTCTATCCGTCTAATTGTCCGTAACGCTTAAAAAGAAATAGGAAATACCCAACTTTCATAGATTTGTTGTGTTCATGATCAATTAGGGAAAAAATAATACTGTATGCTTTTTTAGTAATTTGATTTTTTTTTATTATAAGGCGAAAAGTACATTGAGGCTATTATCGCCTCCCAAAATGTAAGTGTAAGTGTAAAGAGTAGGAGTTTGTTAGACTCGGGTACCGCGAGGGACGTCTAAATCCTCTAAATAGGTGCAGCTAGTCTTTTTTTTAGTAAGTTGACTTTTAAAGACTTTTTATACTTAAATATTTTTTTCAAAAAAATATTAGGAAATAGATATTTCGTAATACTTAACTTGTAGGGATTTTAAATTTAAATATGCAAAACATAAAAGATTCTATAGATTAAAAGCATGAACAACGTCAATTATTTTTATTTTTAATTATTATTTTTTTGAAGCGAATCTTTTAATGTTAGCTTTGGCGAGAGGAGCGAATAGAAGAAAAGTGTCCCTAACCGTACAGGCGTATTATGTGCAATTGTTGTTTGCTTTCGTTTCGCTATTTTTCCTGAGCTGAAGGTCACTTTCACATTATAACCGTTTATTTTACATTCGAAATTAATTCAACTTTTATAATAATTGTTGTTAATATTGATAATTTTTAATAACATAACCTGAAACTTAGACCTATTATATAGGCCTAAGTGAAATCAGCTGATCGTTACGAATTAATATAAAACAGCTGATCATTTACTATAACTACAGTAAATAATATAACGTAAATATTTATTTAAACAAATCACTATTAAATAAATGTATCTTCAAACTAATTATATATTCAGCAAAGGTACCATTAAAAAGGCTTAGCTACTTTCGGCAACTCTCCGACTTCACACGTTTCTTATTTAAGAAATCAGCTCAATTGTCAGTACAAACAAACCTTATATAGGTCTATTGTCGTTATTTTATCATGTTATTAACAAATTGCAGTAAAATAAGGAAATTAATTACGGTTTTACAACCTAAGTGTTTTGACCTCTTATAATACAAATTTGGCTTACAATTAAAATAAATTAATCTTTAAGGCTTTCAAAGTTACTTGTTTATCAAAGTAAATGACTTTGATGGAAGAGTTCTTAAAAACGAATACAAAACGTATAGTTTGTAACTTACAAATGGAAATCCGATTTATTTTTTAAAAAAGACGTTTTTAAACTGACTTTTCAAATTATTTCAGAATATGTAAACTGGATTTTAGAAAAGTTCGAGAACATTAGTATACGTTATGTTTTCGTATTTTAGCACTCTATGTCAGCTTCTTTTCGATAATAAAAAAACTGGTGTATAGACATTATGCATGCTGGAAGTTAATTTTTTTTGATTGTCAATATACAAAACAAAAAAGAGCAAAAACGAAAAACGTACACGTGTGAAACTCGGTGTTACCCACAGAAGCGAAACGTTTATTAATATTTTTGCTGAATATATAATTAGTTCAGATATTGTTTACTGTAGTTATAGCAACAGATCAGTTGTTTTATATTAATTTGTAACGATCAGCTGATTTCATTGAACAGCTGATAGGCTATAAGAAATGTCAAGTTATGTTGCCAAAAACAAGCAATATTAACAAGAATTATTATTAACGTTTATATTAATTTCCAATGTATTATAAACAGCTACAAAATGCACGTGTTCATCAACTAAGGGAAAATACCGAAACGAAAGCAACACAAAGTTTGATAACATACGCGTGCACTGTTATCGAAAAGGAGGAAGAAAAAGAAAGACAGAAATAAACTAGATTCGTTTGTTCGTTCGTTCCACATTTCCGTTACATTCTTCCGTTTGGCAGACTTTTTTTCTATTCGATACTCTCGTCAAAGGTAACAATAAAAGCTTTCGCTTCAATACTAACAGTCCTTCTGATAGTACAACAGCAGGCTTTATTGCTTAAAACAAAATTTCAAACTTTAACGAAACAATGGCTTCTGGAGTTATCAAATTTGTAAATAGATAGGTTATTTTGCGTACTTTCACATAATTGAAATCAAACAATTTACAGACAAAAATATAAGTAATTTCATGGGATTGATACACTCTTAGTAGACCTAAAAAATTTTACTAAACTGTTAAACGTGTTTCAACACGTATCATGTTTTCGAGCTGGTTGTGATGTTGGATTTTGCGCGACACGTGATGAAAGTACACCAATTTATATCGGTAATTATAGTAAAAGATCAGTTGTATTATATTAATTCGTTACGATCAGCTGATTTCATTGAACATCTGGTAGGATATAATAAGTTTTAGGTTATGTTGTTAAAAACTAGCTATGCTAATTTGTCGTGTTTTCAAACACGTTATCGTAATTAAAATAAAAAGGAAGAGAAAACATGATACATTATTATTTATATTTTTGGTTCAATAAGAGAAATGTTTGGAAGCAACGACAAACGTTAACTATTACCGCAAGATTGCAATGGAACTAAGAGACTATTTCAGAAAAATATTTATTGTATGCATTTATTAACGGACTCACTCGTGCATGTTAGTGAATTCTCCGCTTATTTCTTTGTGTCTTCCCAGTCGTTTTATATCATAAAAAAATCTATTCCGATCTGTACCACTTCAAAATTGTGACTGAAAGCTATGCAACATTTCCCAACCATTTATTTTCTTCAGGCAACTACGAATGGTCTGACCCCATTGGAGCAAGCAGTCGATGATGGCCTGAAGAAGTACTACGAAACGAAGAAAGCTGCGGCAGAGAGGCTGGATGAAGCGTTCTACTACAAAATTAACGCCAGGACGGCTATCGCCATCGGTACCAGCGACATGGGCCGGCAGGTTTTGATTGGCATCACGCAGGAGTTGCGTCCATTCAGGCTGGTGCTCAACAAGATGCTGGAAGCTCTAGCGTCCAGACCTAACGTGCAGACTCAGTGCTCCAACACCCAGTACAGAGTGGATGTAGACAACGCTACTCCGACAGCCAAACTGCAGGATATTCCGAGAGCAATTTCTGTGTACTGTGAGTATGGGCGTTAAAGAAATAAGCCGAGATAAAAATTTTGCACAAAAATTTCTCACTTGCAATTACTTCAACAATTTTTTTTAAGTTGTCTGATGTTTAACTTTAAAATAAAATAATTAATTTTACTTAAGGATAAATTTCAAAAAAACGACATCGATCAGAATTTACATTGACTTTGTTACAATTTAGATATTTTATTTCATATAGCTGTGCCCGGTCATTCGTTTCTTAGATTTAGTCTAGTTTAATTTAACAATGCATTCGGAAACTTTGAAATATAATAGTAAATTTTGAAATTTGGAAATCGTAAACGAATCCTTTATCGTAAACATTAAAATAGAATCGTAAAATTAGAAATTTGGAAATAATAAATCTGAAACATTGATAAATAGAATCGTAAGATTAGAAAGCTAGGAATCGTAAATCTGAAACATTGAAATAGAATCATAAAATTGAAAATTTTTAATCATAAATCTGAAACATTGGAAAATAGAATCATAAGATTAGAAATCTGGGAATAGTAATTCTGAAACATTGAAATAAAATCGTAAAATTGGAAATTTGGAAATCATAAATCTGAAACATTGATAAATAGAATCGAAAGATTAGAAATATGGGAATCGTAATTCTGAAACATTGAAATAGAATCGTAAAATTGGAAATTTTAACATTTTAAATCTGAAACACTGAAATAGAATCGTATAATTGGAATTCGAAAATCATAAATAGATCGTTAATCGGAAACGTTGATATAGAATCATAAAATTGGAAATTAAAAAAAAGTAAATCTGAACACTGAAATAGAAACGTAAAAGTAGAAATTTGGAAATCGTAAATGGATTATAAATTGGAAACATTGAAATGGATTCTTAAAATATTTAGTATAACGGGTGTTTTTTTACATCCAATAGATGGGGCGGTTTTTCAACAAAAAACATATTTTTACCTGTCACAGGTGTGGTATTTATATAGTAGTAGGTATATAAAAACACGCTTATCTCTATATGCAACATTGTGAAAAAATTTCAAAGCAATCGGTGAAGAATTTTCGGAGGTTTACGATTTTAAATAAACAAACAAATGTGTTTATAACATTTTTATTTATATAGATTTCATATTAAACTTTAGACTGGCTAAAAAAAAAAAACACCTGAGTTTAGGACATTATGACGTTATTGTACAGAAATTTCAGATACACTAAATTAAAGGTGTTATTTTGTCTATAAATCTATGTTGATTTCAATAATATATGTTTTCAAACATTAAAATATTTCAATAAATTTATAGAAAAACAAGATTTTTACGCATTTTTTGCACTACTAGCTACTTTGAAGGTTCATAACTTTATCAGTTTTTACTTTACAATTATGCTTTTCAAGTTTGTATGGTATAGACATTTGTCAATGTTTTTTGCCAGATTTGGCCAACTTTTGATTAATATTGAATTTATTGTGAATTTACGAGTTTTAAACAATTGCTCATTTTGTTACCAGAAACATTATTGAAATAATTCATTAACAGATGATATTTTACAACAGTATTATCAAGACTATTATTTTCTGGCAAAAACTTTATTTTCTTTTGCAAATTTTTACATTTTGCTTATTTGTAATTAATTCAAATGTACAGTATCGCTCAGTAGTGCAAAAAATTCGTGCAAATCTTGTTTTTCTGTAAATATATTGAAATATTTTAATGTTTGAAAACATATATTATTGGAATCAACAATACGTTCAATTAGATTTATAGTTATGTTTAATGACTAAAAGTTTACTGAAATGTAAAAGGCATTTGGGTATTAATCTGAACATTTAGCGTACCGTATAGCCACCGGACAGTACGCGAGTGGCAGTGCTACTAGAACTTAATCGGAATTTCTTTTCAATAACTTTACGTTTACTTAATAAATACAATTATAAATTTGATTTAATGTAGATCTTCACAATACTGTTGTAAAATTAGAGACGAAATATTTGTAAAGAAAAACAAACAGAAAATAATCGTTTGACAAATATACTTAAAAACTGAAATTCATTACTTTTGTTAACAGATACGAATAGATATTTTCAATGTATCAACAACACCGTGGAAATCCAATATCGTCAGCTGCGTCAAGTGTCAAACTTGGAGTTGAACTTGAAAAAGAAGTTCTTGGAAAACGGCACTGTTCCGATCCGAGCATGCGGCAACCAGACCTCTGGCCCTGACGCCGAGGCTTGCATCCAAAAATATCTCACTTCCTTCAGCGAGGCGATAGCTACTATCAGAAGTCAGTTTGGCGATCTCTTGATACTCGATCCGACTTTCCAGGCGATACCGGGACTGTTTGAGTGTGTGGAGACTATTAGCACTGATATGCAGAGGTCAGCTGTGGCGGTAGTGTCTGCGGTGAGGGCGTGCGCCAGAAGGGGCGGGGCCAGTCTTGCAGTAAGTGGTAATTCCGTTAAACATCTGAATACTTTTACAAAATGAATCTTTCAGTAAGACGAACTATTACGCAATATTTATTCTTCTATACGAACCCCTGAGGACTTGGTGATCGATGTGGCTAAAACATCGGTCAGTGTGCTGCGTCACTGAACTGCGCAACTTTAGGTAATTAGTTCAACCGCAGGTACTCCCGTTGCTTTTCTCTTACCGTTGACGCTGGTCCCTCGTTCTTACTAGTCTAACTGGCATGAAGATTTTTTTTACAACGTTAATATGGCAGTAGAATATGTTTTTAAGTTTAACCTACATTTATAGCATACTACAGAAAAAAATTTGACATTTTAAATGAAAATCTCAATGTTAACATAATTTTTTAATTATTCTTCTTGTGCTTCAAAATTCACTATTATTTTTCAAATAATGATTTTTTTCATTAATATAAATTTTTGTTTACAGTATAGAATCTTTTTGCCTACAAAAAAGAACAGTAATAATGGTAAACATCAAAGAATAAATTTTTGACTAATACGGATTTCCAATGAATACAGAATCTATGTATTCGTTGGTATTTCTTAGTTTTTTCTCTATATGAAGTTTCTTACTTTCTTAAGCAGTTAAGGAATAACCGCAAGACAAGTTGGATACATGTTAATAACTTTAGAATAAGATTTCAGGTTTTAAAAATTGCGAAAACCTTTATAAAAAAGAGGATAAAGTTTATTTATTATAATTTTATATATGATAACGATAATGATAACGATAACGATATCGATAATGATAATGAGCAAAGATAAGGACTATCAAAAATTTGCAAAGAACTTCAGCGCTTTTAAATCAGACACAAAAATAAAATAACTATTTGTCATTGTTTTCAATGCGCCTACCGATTTGCTTAGTCTAACTTCTAACTTTGTGCAACAGGACCCTGGCTATTCTGCAAATATGAGGTTCTCCTACTTGCCCATTATGTCCGAATACTCGCTGACAAGTGTCAAGGCTCTCGGCATCCAGACGGATATTTCAAGCGGTAAAGTCACCATCGATCAGTACACAGAGGAAGCAAAACTCCGATTGCCTCTAGTGGTATCCGTCGTTACCGAAGAGAAAATCTTGAAGGCTTTGACACTCTACTCCACAGATCCTGTGGTCGACAAGTGTGTGGAATCTGCCCATGCTGGGCTATCGTCAGCTAGTGCAGGAGGTAATATTATACTATAATGTACAATTTTGAAAGGTTTATAATGTTTTCCTCTTTATTACTTTCATCTTCAAAAGTGATTAATTTAAATAACAGTCTGTTAAAAATTTCCTTTTTTTTGTGTAATCTATGATTTGTTTAAAAAAAATCACATCTAAGACATACATTCTAATAACAAAACACTGGATACAAAAAGTACAATATTACTTTTCCAAAACCTACCTTAGAATGGACAGATTGTAAGTATTAATGTAAACAAGTTATCTTATTGCTTCCGTCAGTTTAATCCTTATTTAAAACATTTTGTTGTTACCTTGTTTTGAACCTTAGACTAAAACTATTACAGTACATAACAAATTGTTATTACGTCTCCATTACTTTAGCACCCTCGCGCAATTTTGATTCAAAACGTTTCACACTTGGAATAAAAAAGTTACTTTGCAAATAGCCTAGCCAGTATCGGGTTACCAAAAACCCGTTCAACCCTTCAAAATAACGCCCACTTACGGTCTTAGAAAAACAAAATTTCATCTTTTACTTTTTCAAAATGTAATTTCAAAAAATTTAGATAACGTTTTGAGATGTTCATAAACATAATTCGTATTTGATTTTTTACCGAGATAAGCGAGGTTTTTGTTTCAACTCGACCGTTTCGTATTTGGTTTGTATGTTTGTTATGCAGGTGTGGCTAGAGGCATGGACTGATTGTTAAGTCGGTACCTTATATAAAGCCCGAACAACGTATGGGTAAGATTTTTTCACTTTGATTTCCGTTGCAGGATGATGGCCTCTGATTTAACGATGGCAATTGTACACAGTTTTGACCAAAAGCATTGACCGATTGTTTTCAAAAATTGGTTATGTATAACATTTTCTCATATTTACTTGTTTAATGATGACGATTGCACGCAATATTAATCAATCTCATAGACCGATTGTTATGAAATTTGGTACGAAGGTGCCTTGTATAAAAACCGAAACATGTACGTGTAAGATTAGGTCTATATCCCCTTCACTTCCGTTTCAAGATGGCGGGTTCTGATTCAACGTTTAGTTAGTTGTTAGTTATTTCCTGTAATACTCACTAAACGACAAAAGCTATCATAATATAAACAGCTTCCTGGATATAGAGCATAAACTTTACAATAAAGTTGGCTGAGTAACATATTCCGTAATATTACGGTTTCCGGTTAAATTGACGGAAATAGTCACGAGCACTGATGTGGAACACCCTGTACATTACCTAATTAAGAATATACTGCGAGGTCTATTGTTCTTCAAAGTACTAATTAACCTAATTTTCAATAAGATTTTTTACCAAACTTACCTGTATTAAATTTTTTAATATAATATACTCGTAATTCAAGCATTTTTCATTTTCTAATTTCACTTTTAGGTGAAGTACAGGATACAGAAAACTACGTATATTACTGATGCCTCTATAACGCTAAAAATTTATTACTGGCAGCTATTTTTCTCTGAATACGCTGCAAAACAATCCTATATGGTTCTGTTTATTTATTGGTCGTCACATTTTCTTTATGCATTGCAAAATTTAATTTAAATACAATTAAATTGTATTTTTACTCATCTCACATCGAAATGGGACTTGTCGGTTTAATATTGTCCGAACAATGGCTGGTACAATAAAATAACGTGACAAACAGCTTTCATTAAATCCATAATGATTACAGCATTGTATCCTATTGTACAATACTGTACAAATAGGTTTATTGCTGTGGTGTATGCTCTAGTGTTTCGACAAAGCCTTTGATGAACATAGGGATTATATTTACCATGACTAACTACAGTAATGTTTCCACCCAAGCTTCTGTTTGTCGGTAATTTTCCTTTAGCGGTGAAACGGTAAGTCGAAAATTAACAGATTACCAGTGATGGAGATTTCAAGCCGTGTACCCCGAAACGTAAACAATCTTTTGAATACCACTACAGAAAAAATTACTAATAATTCAAAGAACATTATACTTCGCAGTATATTCTGAATTAATATAGAGAGCGCTCCAAGACAGCTTTCGTAACATTTTCCGTCAATTTAAGCCTTAGCTGTAATATTTAATTTTTGTTTTTTTGTTATTTTAAGGCGAAAAGCACATTGAGGCTATTATCGCCTCCTTAAATGTAAGTGTGAGTGTAAAGTGTTAATGTCGTCAGTGTAGTGTTGTAAGTGTGTGTTAGACTCGGGTACCGCGAGGGACGTCTAAATCCTCTCAATAAGTGCAGCTAGTCAACACCCCTCTGCGGGACTATTATATTTAAGAAAATGTTACTGTACTAATTTTATTGCAAATTTCATGTTCTTTCTTTTTAAAGCGGTCAAAATTATGATATGTTTTGCTGTTCATCCAGTATTACAGGAAATAACTGGCAACCACACACTCCTCCTTAAATCGAGCCCGCCATCTTGAAAAGAAAGTAATAGGAACCAAATTTTTACGGCTTTATACGGTTCTTCATACCAAATTCCAAAACGATCGTTCAATGGGTTTGGCCAGAACTGCGTACACTCGTCATTGTTAAATCAGATGCCGCCATTTTGAATCAGACGTAAATGAGACAAAATTTTACAAATATCTTACGTTTTATACAAAATAGCTAAGCATCAAATTTCAAAACAATCGGTCAATGCGTTTCACCAAAACTGCGTAACAAACATATAAATACACAAACCGAATGCCGAAAGGTCGGGTTGAAACGGAGACCTCGTTTCGCTCGGTCAATTGAACATGTAAAATATAGTTTTATATAAGTAATGTTGAATATTACGTACTTAAACAATGGTGGGTTTAAAAGCTAATAATAAAATAAAAATACTATTTTTTCGAAAAAGAAAAACAATCTTAATTTTAAAGGTAATACACATAGGTAGATAGGTAGACACAAAATTGTGACATGTAAATCTAGTTAAAACTAAGACATTTTATTCATGAAAAACTACTATTTTTAGTAAAATCAAAAAGTTTGAATTTATTTTTAATTAATCGAAAAATCACATTGGGATTTATGTGATCCTTGGAATGTTAAGCGTAATGTCACACCAAATTACAGCTTACTTTTTAGTTTATAAATGTACGTTAATTCGCTTAACATATTTTCAAACGTAAATTTAATTCAAACAAAGCTGTTCAAGTATGTTAAGTTGTAGACCTTTGTTTATGTTTTCGCCGAATTTGACTAACTTTTGGAAAACATATAAATTATAGAGATTTTTTTAAAGTACTCGTTTTGTTGCCAGCTAATTTATTGAAACTTATAAACTAAACTGTTTACAACGCAAAGAATTTTAATCCCATCGTGGGAACATACAGTTACCAATACAAATTTCAGTATTATAACCTCCTTAAAGTAGTCATTTATGTCGGTTTCCAATAACAAAATTTAATTATTCTACCAAAATACTATTGTCGAGAAATTTTGGACTCACTTTAAACGTAACACGTAGTGAATAATAATAGTAATGATAATAATAAAAATGATAATGATGAAGATGATGAAAAAGACGATTATGACTACGACGACAATGACAATGATGATGATGACGACGATTATGACGACGACGACAATGATGACGAGGACAACGACGACGATGATGATGATGATGATGATGACGATTATGACGACGCCGACGATTATGATGACGACGACAATGATGACGACGACAATGACAATGATGATGATGATGACGATTATGACGACGCCGACGATTATGACGACGACGACAATGACGACGAGGACAACGACGATGATGATGATGATGATGACAATCCAACCAAAATTTATTTCAATTCATCATATTACAAATTAGACCGAAACAAAATTATGGTGATCTTGAAAAAAGTACTATGATAGAATTTTCAAGTCCTGATCAAAAGTGGAATACTTGAATGTCTGTCTATGTAAATGTAAATAGATAACATTTGGGATAGATTTAGTTAATATATTAAGATTATCATGATTGGTAGCCCCTGACAACCCGGTCAAGGACCAATTGTGCAACTAAGGTTTTTCCATTATTTTTCAGTTACTGGTGCCCTCAATGAACATAATAAAAATTACGTTAAATTTAAAAGTAATATGGTAACAATCTTTCACTTAGAAGTTTCAAATTAATATTTAATCCAATATTATTGATTATTATTTGATTGATTATTATTTAAAAAACGAATAAATCTATTTGGTAGTTATTTCCTGTGAAATACATTTTTTCGAAAATGTAGAAATAAAATTCCTCTTCTTTACATTATCTAAAAAAAAAAACAAAGTGGTAAATTGTCATCTTACATTTTTCCATCGTTAAAGCAGAGGCCAACTTCCTGAAACGAAAATTAATGGAAATATTACACATACGTCCTTCGGGCTTTATAGACGGTACCTTCATACCTAATTTCAAAACAATCTGTCAATGCGATTAGCCAAAACTGCGTAACAATTCCGGAACGTACTTTTTACACTTTAAAAAAATCTGCTAATGAATTAAAAATAAAATTTATGTATCATGTTTTTTCTTCTGTTTTATTTTAATTTCAATAATTTGTTCGAAAAAACACAACAAATTAATATAGCTAATATTTAATAACATAACTTGATACTTATTATAACTTCTCAGCTGTTTAATGAAATCAGCTGATCTTTACGAATTAATATAAAACAACTGATTTTTTTAATATAACTACCAAAATTAAGTAAAGGTGCATTCCATATACTTAAATCGGTCAAGGTTCTTCATAGTTTCCGTAGTGTAGTGGTGCCCATACGCGTAAGATACCCAATTCAATCCCGGCGGAAACTAAGAAAGTTTTAATTATAATTAATTTAATATAAAACTTGCGACGCTCAAATTATACTGTTATATATCAATATAAGCATGTTCCACGCATCACGCGTTAAGCAACATTCAACCTCGAAAAGAGCCCTAAAACATGATAGAGGTTAAAAAGGCAAACCAACACACAAACAGAACAGTTGAGTTGAAACAAAGGACTTGCTTCGCTCGGTCAACAAAGTACAGACAACAATAAACAGAAAAAAAGGTAAATTAAATGTGTGAAATGTTTTTTTTATTTTAGGCAGTGGGTCCAGGACCAGCCAGTGCGCTCAGAATTACTTGAACGTGTTGAATCGTCTGCAAAGCATGTACAATGAGGCCGACAATAAGCTGAGGACAACCGTAGCTGACGAAGGTATCCAGATAGCATTGTGCATCTCACGCAAGATATACAACCAGACCAACGAGGAAAGTTGTGCCTATTCACTGGAGAGCAAGCTGGGGGTCATGGAAGTAGAGCGCGACACTCTAGTCAGTTCCTTCAGGAGGTTTAACTTCACCGGTATCTACTCCTGCCCGTTCCAAACTGACGAGACCACCCCGGCGGCATTAAACACGTCGGTGTTCGAGAATTGGATTCAGAGCGTTTATAAATGTATCATATCTTAATTTTAGCTAATTTTGTGATTATTTTCAATAAATATATTTTGAGATTATATTTGTTTAATTATTGAAAACAAATTCCAGCGCACATCCGGTAAGATAATTTCTAAAAATAACTATATCACAATAATTTTTTATTTTACACTTTTTCTCAATCTGCTTTCATAATTCAGCGTTAAAAATGCATAAATTAGCAAAATAAATTTTAAAATTGCAATAAAAATATAAAAATAAATGCTAACCGAATTCATACAAAAAAATGATATTTTCAGATTTGAATTCAAAATCATTATTCAACGTTTTAACTTGTCTTGCAGTCATTACTAGTAAAAGAGTAAAACAAAATGTACAAAAACACTTAATAAAATATTTCTCATAAGTTGATATTTTACTTTATAATCCAGGAATAATCTAAACAAAGATTTCTGAATATTTACATAATTTTTGAAAATGAGTCCATCAGATTTTGTTTATATACAAAAACATTTTTATCAAAAGTTATGCACATTTTTAAGACATAACCCAGTTTTAATGCGCCTCTAAAAATGGCAAAAGTTGAACTCAACTGTGGTGAAGGTACGTTTTCCTTTTTCAATATATTCTCAAACTAAGTTTGTTCTTTACATTTAACAATGTACACTGATTTAGTTATAAAACAATGTACTCAAAATTCTAGTAAAATCATATTTACGGATTTTGAAAGATAACGTTCATTTATTTTTTTATGATAACTCTGGAAATGTTTTTGCAAATATTTTTATTTTGTTAAAATCGAAATTTGATTGTTACGGGTTTGTTGGCACACATATTCATGAATAGAAAACATTTTGAGATATTAAAAATTAGCGACACATGACTTTAATCCTACACGGCAAAATGTCATCTGAAACGAAAAATTATGGACGAATGAGACCTAAAAACTGATAATTCTATTCAAATCATAAGATTTATTTTTAACATTTATTTTTTACATACTTCGTTTAAAAATAAAACATTGTAAACCATAAACTACCAAGCTGGAAACAAAAATACTTTTGAGTACTGTAACAATGTTTAAAATCTTACGGTACACGTAGCGCTACCTTTTGTAAATTTCGTGAACTAATTCAGACCTATGTAGAATAAGCATTCGAAAGGATAATGTCAATTTGTAAATGACAAGTAAATTTTTCACATGTTTAAGGAAATTCAGTTCTAGACATACAACGAAATGGAAGTTAAGTTCTTTACCATGATGAATATTCAAAATGTTTTTGCAAAAATATCTTCTACTTTATTTGAATATGTTTTTTCGGTAACATAGGAAAAAACATGTCCCGTAGGAATGCAGGGTGTCCCATAGCTCTCTGTACACACTTTGTAGCATTGTTCCTTGTCGAGAGAAACATACTTTAGTGTTTCAACAACTGCCAACAGATGAGAATAAACAGCTGACTAGGTTATTTAGTGCAAGTTAAGACAATTCCTTTACTGGTATTTATTTATTACATGTAACGTGCGACAGTTACAGTTATATTTTAAAGTAAATATATTACTTTGTTCTTCAAGCTATAGTGTCGCTAGACTGGTTTTTAAAATATGCAGTTTTGTAATAATTTTAGTTTTTGGTAATCTTTTTTTTAATAAACTGAGTTTACAGTTTTTAAGAAGCTGCCAATATGAAATGGTCTTATAGAAATTTAAAAAAATATTCAATAATACAAAAAAATGTAGTAGGATTTCTAAAATTTCCCGTATTACTGCCTTTTTTGCGTACAATTTTATACAACTGATTTTTCCAGATAAACAGAACATAACCAACCACTGCTAGTTAAGCTGATGACATAGTAATACGTCCTTTATGTGACACCAGAAGAAGTGATACTAAATCTCCAAAGTCATATTAATTAATAAACAACATGACTTCAAAATTGGAGAATAAATATAAATCCAGCAAAATTTCATCGTGCCACCTTTATTATACGTAAAAAAACTTGCCCTCCTGCGTACTGACACACCAGTTCTTCAAGATAATGAAGTATTTGATAATGATATTTGGGCCTACATCTTGATAAGAGATCGACGTAGAGTTAATATGTAAAAACAAAGCCTTTTCTTTTAAATTTAATGCTCAAATTTCTGTAACGACTTCTAAATACCAAAACACATTTATCTTACGTCAAAAAATAACAATTTACAAATCTTTGTTCAAACCAATTTGTGCATGGTACGTAAGTATTTGGCTCTACGAATACAAAGAAATCAAAAGAGATTAAGGTATTTTAATCAAAATGTTTACGATTTTGTGCACCTTTATGTATTAGCAACATGATTCTACACACAGACCTCAAGATTCCATTCATTGAGCAGTTTCAATAAGTTACCTCGTTTACACTATTCGAGATTTCAACAAAATTTATAAACCACTAACCAGAACATTTTTTAATAAAACATGAATCCACGGCGTTACTGACGGCCTTACTGACGGCCTTACTGACGGCCTTACTGACGGCCTTACTGACGGCCTTACTGACGGCCTTACTGACGGCCTTACTGACGGCGTTACTGACGGCGTTACTGACGGCCTTACTGACGGCCTTACTGACGGCGTTCGAGTACAGTAACTGCTCGTCCTTCTGAAGCAAACTTCAGTGACAACTGAAGATTAGCCAGATTATGGACAGTAATTCATAATGTTATTTTTCATAGCACATATCATTTGTTTGTTGTACAAATGTGTATAGTATCAAACAAATAAAAAATTTTAAAAAATTTACAAAGCAAATTTTACATTTTCATACCCGTGTTCATATTAAAAATTGTTTGTATCGACTCAAGGAACAATGCTACAAAGCATATCCAGATAATTACGAGACACCTCTATATTTCGTCAGACTTAATCCCTGTTTAAACAAACACATATGTTTAATGTTTCTTAGATTTATAGTTTATAATAATTTGAATTGATTGTTGTAATTATATAACTATTACAATGTACAATCGCAAAATAATCAATGAATATAAATACTCGATAATTATGAAGACCTCGTTTCTTTATTCTTGTTTCATAGATATTTTACTAAAGCTTTTGATAAATATAGGTCTAACAAAATATGTCTCGTTTAAAAACCTACCAGTATGTCTTCAGATAAAACCATATTACCTTAGGTTTAAATGTTTAAATAAAATAATTGTCGAAGGACACAAATTTTTAAAGCCATGCTTTTCTTCAATTGATTGACACGTTGTCATGTCAAACTGTTTTTTTACAAACGTTGTTGGATTCAAGTTGATAAAGTTTCATTTTCAATAAATATTTTATTTCGTTATTGTTCTATCAGAAACAAATAACAGGAATGTTTATTGATTATTTATATCAAATCGTTCGGTAATGTTAATCACTATTCTACAGCATAACAAGGCTAATTTATCCAACGTGTAAATGCCTAATTACAATAACTGTGAATAACAGCCGATAAGCAATTTTTTTCTAATTTAAAAATTTTTTTGCATTAAACAATTTTTAACGGAAATTCGGTGAAGTTGAGTTTAGAATATTTTGTTACCAAACTTTTAAAAATTGTCTTGTAAATCGTTAAATGACATCATATTTTATCTTTAAAAAGTAATGTTTCTGTTATTGATATTTTGTTAGCATCATTAGAATAAAAATAAAATTATTTTGACAAATAATAAAAACGAAAATGTACGTAATCTTATAAAAAAACATTTTATTTTGATAAATAAATCTCTTAATTGTCTTCTACGATTTTAGCAGACTTTTATGATGTTGTTTTCAAATTCATAACATCTTAAACATTTTTTAGCCCCAGTTCAGATAAATACTAATTATGTGAAATATAATGTGTTTATGGAATTATATTTCACTTAACAAACTAAATACTACTTACAACGAAATATTATTATTTTTTTTTATTATTATTATTTTTATTGTTATTATGAGTTTAAAAATTTGGTACATCTAACAATCTGTGATTTGTATAGTGACGTGGGTTGTTGATAAAATGTGTTGAGTTGAAGTTTTAAAGTGCTGATTCGAAGTATATTTTTGTGTATTATTTTTGTTATAACGAAAATAACAGACAGAATGTGATATTGGCTATCAATAGTATTTATTTAAAATACTTTTAATAAATCTAAATAAAAACCATTGTGCATTTTTTTACATGTTTACTAAATTCAGGACTCAGGACAAGTCAAGAACAGAATAAGGAAGAACGGGGAAGTAAAAGATTCTTGAAAAGTTAATTTCCGTTTGGGATAAAAATAATTTTCTAATTGTATTTTAGCTATATTTAATTACATGAAATTTGTTTAATGTTGTTTAGTTTGCATTAGTGTTTCATTTTTCTACATATTATCCTACGCGCCCGAGTTTGACTTGTGTTAAAACTTTGTACTTTTTCCCCAAATCATAATCATGGAACACACAATTAGTAAAATTATTGCGAAAACTTTTATTTTAAAAATGGAAGGTATAAAACATACGTCATATTTTATAAATGTTTGAATTTAGTACTGTTTTAAGGCGATAAACAATGTTACTGGTTTTATTAAAGATTCCAAAGTTTATTAATAAAGATTTCTAAACCATTTTTCATTGCTGTTTTGTTTGATTAAAATTTAACACAAATGAGTGTTTGTTAACAGCATTTTTTAAGAACTTACATTGGAAACAGAGGTATTGGAGCTGCTCCAATGGTAATACCCAACCCCGGGAAATGAGCAACCGAGAAATGAGCGTCGATCCAGACTTATATATCCTTTTTGAGGAGTCGTAAATATATATATATATATATATATATATATATATATATATATATATATATATATATATATATATATTATATATATATATATATATATGATCAACAGCTTCAAAATAGCGGTTGAAAAATCTTCGCATTATAAAATCTTTAAGAATCTTAACATTTGGATCTTTAAAATATTTAAGAATTCATAAAATTTTTATATAAAATGTTTGTTGTAAATTTAATTGTACTATCGTAATCAGCGTTATTGATTGCAGAAATGTTTATTTTTGAATTTTCAAAATCTTTGAATCATGCAATTTGTTTTTGACATTGGACAAGATTCTTTTTGTAATTTCAATATAATTAAAAAGAAACTCTAATATATTCGGATTTCAATGTTCATTATGAAAGTGAAATTTGAGCTACAAAAAAAGGGTAAGAACAATTTTTTGGGGTAAGAACAAATCACGTCAGCGAGACAGCTGCGTGCAGCAGTTATTTTTTATTAAAAAAATTGATAGATGGATAAGACTATACCGACCTTCAAAAATACTTGTAGATTACATTTACGATCACAAACTTTGTTTTGTGAGAAAGTTAAATGGGTTAATCACTGATGTACTAGTTACGAATGACATTCAAAATTAATTTCACATTTCTTTAAAAAAATATAAGAATCACGGATAAATCTATAAAAGCACTATAGATGTTAGATTTATTTATATTTAGTAAAATGTAAACGTTTTTCAATGATTTCTGTATTTATCTTACGCATTTTCCAAAGATCAATCTTTTTTATTGATATTTTTTAATATGAAATGTAGGCAACTTTATCCGTACACTTTTACATTTTTACAATTTACATCTTTAAATTAATAAATGTTTTGAATATATATATATATATATATATATATATATATATATATATGTGTGTGTGTGTGTGTGTGTGTGTGTGTGTGTGTGTGTGTGTGTGTGTGTGTGTGTGTGTGTGTGTGTGTGTGTGTGTGTGTGTGTGTGTGTGTGTGTGTGTGTGTATTAGTCAAATTCGTCGCTACACCAAATTATATTTTATTGGTCTAATGGAGAAAAAACAACTCATGAATAGTTTGTTTGGCGTAAAGATGTGCTTTTTAGTGTACGGAAACCTTGCCCTGCATAATTAGCAACATCAATTTTTTTAAATAATTGTCCTTGCAATGCTATTTTTTTATTTTAAAATTTAAATTTAATCAAATTTTTATTGAACATAATAAAGTAAATGAAATTATGAAAACGCTCGTAAGAATTTAATATGGTAATGTTATAGTGTAAAAGAACTGACATAAAAATAAAAAAAAGCAGTTTTTGGTTTCCTAAAAGTGTGTTTTTTCAATTACTATAATTGTTTATAGTATTGAGATAGATAATTTTAGTTTACGATGTTATTTTTCTTTAAAATGTTGTATCATTCGGTACCGGTTCATATTATTGCGGAGTCAAAAGCCACCCCCAACGTTCCCTCAAACAGTAAAACTACATATTTATTTTAATTCAAAACATTTAGTGTGTTTGGTATGTGTGAAGAGGTGTTTATGCTTTTCTCCAAAACGGTTTTTTCTGATTTTCATTCAATTTATCTCCAATGTGAATCCTTATAACGCCTAATAAAACAAATGGCTATCTGTCGTAATTTATCTTTCGTGAGTTGTTGATAAACAAACAGAAACTCACGAATTCAAAAGTCTCAATCCTTTTTATGTAAAGACTCATGACACATAAAAGTAAGATTGAAGTTAAAATTACTTTCCGGAAGTAAATAGATGCAAACATAGTTACATTTTCTGCCTCACCAGAATTATAACCAAAAATGTGTAAGCTCAAACTACAATCAGATATCAAAGACATAATGGACTTTACGCGATTAACGTATTTTGAATCATACTGTATCACACAACATGAAGCATTTAAACTGTTAATGTAAAATACTCATGTTTGGTTCAACATGTATCGAGCTAGCACTAACTAAGAATCTACAATTAATGGTGAACATAATTCTAAAATTGCTAATATAATAATGAAATGAAAAGAGAAAAAATAGGCATACAATGGCGGGAGAACTAAGAAGAATTAAACACATTCAGTTATTGGATACGCGGATATTTAATTTTCCAAATGACAAGAACCTTCCTATAAAAAAATATCAGTAATTAAAACAAATTATTAGCAGTAACTTAAGAATTCTCAAGTTCGTTTAATTTACAAGTACAGTCTATTTATTGTCTTATTGTTACAAAAGAAAAAATGTATGACTTTACAGGGCTTTTCAAGGTGAATAGTAAATTAACAATAAAATGAATTTATAATTTTTAGTATAAAAAACGTTTTTGAAAATTAAATAAATGCAACCGATTTTATAATAGAGCCGATTTTTCACAAGCTTACCTTCACGTTACAATGGCTTTCATGAAGTGTGCACTGTTCGCCCTGCTTGGAGTTTTAGTTGCGGTAAGATGTTAATTTAAAAGATATTTCTTCTTTAAACTGAGTAACTCAGTTTGATTAATTGTATAAACAACTAGAAGTTACAAAATTTAAAATTCCCTTATTTTCATTTCGTGCATACGGCAAGGGTTTATCTTGAGAGCAGTTTATAAGTTACACCCATAGCGTTTAAACAGCAGGTTACTAGGTTTTGATTTTTTATTCAATGTTTGTCGGTGAAATTGATAAAAAATGTATCTGTTACAAATATACTTTGATTTTTAAAATTCAGTTTATTAAAAGTAATAATATTTTGCGACATACTACGTGCATATACTGTATAAAATGAAAAATGGATTAAGAATACATGTTTCAATTTCAGGAAAAATCAATATGGCCGCGGGAACTAACAATGTGAATATTTATTTTTTTTATCCACTTCAATTATAAAATAATAATTAATTCTGAGAAATTATGATTTGTCATCGGTGAATTGAGGCTGAAACTTGAAACTTTACCATAGTATTTCTTGTGCAATTAAAAGTATTACTGTAAAGTTATAAAATTTTCTATAAGCAAAAAAATTGTGACAAATAAAATTAAAAGAGTAGGCCTACTTATCACTTTATAGGCTACTTTTTGGCTAAGGACGTCATTTAAAACGTGTAAAAAAACATTTTTTTTTAATAATGTTGATAATCACTTGTTGAAATTACAATAAACAAGCACCTGAATAATAAAAAATTACAAATAAATACATTTTTCAACATTCAACAGGTTATCCTTTTTTACGGTATCATTTTAAGGTTATGTTTGTTGAAAATTATGTAATCAGTAATATCAGTAAAAATCAGTAATATCGTTTGCTATCACTTAAAATCTATGAAAAGTTCTAGTCTTTCAAATGGTAGGCCTACATAAGCGGTGTCAGACTGTTGGAGTTTTCAGGAAATATGAACCTCCATTTTTAAGAAAACATAATTTCGAATAAAAACACAAATTACCTCTACACATATTAGAGAATGTGGTATATAGAATTACCTTATGTCCTTAAAAAAAAGTAAAGTTTTTCATAACAAAATAATAGGTTATAATTGTCAGTTCACCAATGCAGACTAATTTCGATTTGTTAGTCATTATAAATAGCATTTGTTATACTGTCACGAAATAACTAACAGGCACGCTATCTGTTATAAAATCGTGGTACTACTTAGCACTGATGAATTTATCGGCGCAAATATTTCCAACAAAATTTTACAAAGCACAATAATCGCTACACGAAGCTGTCTTATTGTATTATTTAAGATACAATTGTATTTAGGATACAATCCCATGGCCTGCCAACGAAAAAGAATTTCAAAACATCACTAAATGAGCTTCTCGATAGGACAAATCAAATAAAACATACACGTCAACGCCATCGGGTTTATTTTCGTATATTAATAAAATTTGTAAACCTAAAATATTCATTTTGAATTTAAATTTAATTGTGAAAAAAGTATTTTTAAAACATGTACGATACAAGTTGTGTTTTTTCGAGCAGTTTATTTTTAAACGAGTTAACAGGTTTCGTCAACTTGTCCAACTGTTACCAAAATAACATTGCACGCCTAGTTTTAATAAAATCAAAATATATTTAGATTAATTTTCAAAATGATGTTAAGTTTCTTTATACATGCAACATTTTCAACTGTTTTTAAAAACGTGTTCTAAGAGATATGCACATTTCATAGATCCGACAGTAGGTTTTACCGTATTTTCCCCATCAACTAGTTTTTAAAATAGAAGTTCAATACTGTAGCACTCATGTCAAACATTCTCACTACCACGAAATGTGTATTGATCAAGACTACACGCGCTACGTTTTGAGGGGCTACTTGAAGTACTCGTATTATACAATCTGCATTTTTAGTGTAAACATGATCTACTTTGTTGAGCAGTAAATTCTATTTGAAGAGTACCGCCTTTAAAATTATGTTTTTTACCAAACACTATTTTAAAAGATTAATTTAAACATCCTGTAACATATACATTAATGCAACTTTTTTCATAATAGATTTATTTAATATTACGGGAATCTGAAATCTAAAATGTACATTTTTCCCAAACTCGGTAATAAGAGACTGAAAAACTGTATCGAGAACAGTCAGTGAAATTTGATTTTTGTACTTCTAGTTAGCAACAATTTTACATCAAAAATTTGTAGAAAGCAAATTTCCTAAGTAATAGAATTCTTAAATTAAAATTTGAGCGACCGTTTTGGTAAACTTGACCTATTTCGTTGTTACAGCTGTTAATTTTTTCCGTATTGTTTCTTATTGAAAATTTGATTTCACGTAAAAATCAATCATCTACGTGTAAAGTAGTATTCTTTGTAATTTCTATTTCAAATGTATTCTAGGCCTACGTCATAATGAGCTCTTTCCGTTAGGTCATTTCACGGTCCCATAATAGTGACTCTATTGCAAACGAGTTCTAGGTCATAACTTGCTCTTTGCATTAGTTCACTTTACGGTCCCACAATAGTGGCTCTATTGCAAACGTATTATACTTCATAATGGACTCTTTGCATTAGTTTATTTCACAGTTTCACGATAATGTCTCTATCTTAAACGTGTTCTTCTTCATAATTGGCTCTTTGCATTAGTTCGTTTTACGGTCCCATCATAGTCACTTTATTGCAAACGTGTTATAAATCATAACAGGCTCTTTGCATCAGTTCATTTCACAGTCCGATGATAATCGCTCTATTGTAAACGTGTTATGTGATAATGTGCTCTTTGCATTAGTTCATTTCACGGTCCGATGATAATCGCTCTATTGTAAACGTGTTACGTGATAATGTGATCTTTGCATCAGTTCATTTCACAGTCCGATGATAATCGCTCTATTGTAAACGTTTTATGTGATAATGGGCTCTTCGCTTTAGTTAATTTTACGGTCCGATGATAATTGCTCTATTGTAAACGTGTTATATGATAATGTGCTCTTTGCATTAGTTCATTCACAGTCCCATGATAATCGCTCTATTGTAAACGTGTTATGTGATAATGTGCTCTTTGCATTAGTTCATTCACCGTCCCATGATAATCGCTCTATTGTAAACGTGTTATGTGATAATGTGCTCTTTGCATTAGTTCATTCACAGTCCCATGATAATCGCTCTATTGTAAACGTGTTATGTGATAATGTGCTCTTTGCATTAGTTCATTCACAGTCCCATGATAATCGCTCTATTGTAAACGTGTTATGTGATAATGTGCTCTTTGAATTAGTTCATTCACAGTCCCATGATAATCGCTCTATTGTAAACGTGTTATGTGATAAAGGGCTCTTTGCATTAGTTCATTTCACGGTCTGATGATAATTGCTCTATTGTAAACGTGTTACATGATAATTGACTCTTTGCATTAGTTCATTCACCGTCACATGATAATCGCTCTATTGTAAACGTGTTATATGATAATGTGCTCTTTGGCTCCATGATTGCATAAACGTGTTATGTGATAAGTTCAGTTTTCACAGTCCCATGATAATCGCTCTATTGTAAACGTGTTATGTGATAAAGGGCTCTTTGCATTAGTTCATTTCACGGTCTGATGATAATTGCTCTATTGTAAACGTGTTACATGATAATGGGCTCTTTGCATCAGTTCATTTCACAGTCCGATGATAATTGCTCTATTGTAAACGTGTTATGTGATAAAGGGCTCTTTGCATTAGTTCATTTCACGGTCCGATGATAATTGCTCTATTGTAAACGTGTTATGTGATAAAGTGCTCTTTGCATTAGTTCATTTCACGGTCCGATGATAATTGCTCTATTGTAAACATGTTACGTGATAATGTGCTCTTTGCATCAGTTCATTTCACAGTCCGATGATAATCGCTCTATTGTAAACGTTTTATGTGATAATGGGCTCTTCGCTTTAGTTAATTTTACGGTCCGATGATAATTGCTCTATTGTAAACGTGTTATGTGATAAAGGGCTCTTTGCATCAGTTCATTTCACGGTCCGATGATAATTGCTCCATTGTAAACGTGTTACATGATAATGGGCTCTTTGCATTAGTTCATTTCACAGTCTTATAATAGTAGCTCTATTTCAAATCGGTTCTTTTCATTAATTCACATCACGGTTCCACGACATGGCTCTACTTCAAATTTGTTCTGGACATAATGGGGTTTTTACATTAGTTAACTTTACGGGCCGATGATAGTTATTCTATTGCAAACATGTTCTACTTCATTCAGGCCTTCTTACATTAGTTCATTTTACGATCCCATGGTAGTACCATAAAATGCTCATTTTATATGCTCATTTTACAGTCACGGGTAATGCTAATTTTACAATTGCTATTCGCTAACACAGATATTTAACGTATATTTTAAACATTAATTTATTGTACTGCAATACGTTATTTTAGGATACATCTTCATCCATGACGTCATCGAGACAGCAGAGTGCGTCATTTCTTGATTTTGTTCTCAATTATTCAACGTTTATATTTTCAGCTGCCGGAACCGTCACATTGCTCAAACAGAACCCAAGAAGTAGTAGCGGTTCTGCGAGAAGGCATCAAAGCTCTCGACCCACTCCTGACCCAAGTAGAAGGACTCGTCCTTACGGTAAAGGATATAGTTTCCAATGGTTCGAAAGCTGCCGCCGCCTCAACCTACAACGTCGAGAGAGCCACTGTACTCTTGTTGCAAGTAATCGGAAGACAGTACACCCTAGTGGCGGACGTTCCTCAAGACGCACCTGGGGTTATTACCAGATGCTATACAATTGCGTCCGCATCGATAGTGGATGTCACGAACAAAGGTAAAAGAAAATGGAAACTGCTGTGCAAAATATACAAATTAATGAAATAAGTGCTCAGAATACTTATTGCAGGCTGAAACGCAGTTTTAAAACAAAATGTACGAGACCAACAATGAAAGAACAACGGAAAATAATTGTTAAGATCTAATTTATAAAAATCGTAACTATTATACTAATTTTGTTTTGCAGGTTATATATGAATATTTGATCTTGTAGTCAGAACTAAGTAGGCATGACTTAGAAATTTTGTGTATGTTAAAGATAGTTGATTGTTATCGTGTGTGTGTGTGTGTGTGTGTGTGTGTGTGTGCGCGCGCGTAATTTTGTGAACGGTATAAAAAATAACGTAACTCAAGCCATTCTATAAAAAATTTTAACAAATAAATTAGGTGTTAAAGCGCACTTAGCGACCAAATAGGATATTTCTTATTACTAACAATAATTAAAAATCTTTTCCAATACACTTTGCGATTTATTGCTCGGATAAAGTAGGAATTCTAAAATTTAATGAAACTGATTTTCTCCTTATAAGTTACTTCAACGAATAGGTCACTAATTAAATTTATATTTTTAAATAATTCAATACAATAAATCAAAAACATTACGTATAATTGATTTTTTTAAATTTTATATTGTCCACAGTTATGTGACTTCTAAGCTAAACAGTAATTTTTAGGAAAATGTTCAAATATAAAACTTAGAAAACAACGTTTTCTACTACTTTACCATTGACGAAATTCCGCTACTTGGAAAACAAACAAAACAATTCTCATTTACTGAATAATAATTCCACAATCTGCTTTAATTAAAATTCTATTTTCAAATGGTTCAGTTTTAAAAATTATACCCAGTCATTTTTGAAGTTGGAAAATTTAAAGAACACAATACAACGTAATTACTTTACTAAATTGTGATTTTGCCCTAAAGACAAAACAAAGCGAAGCGAAGCGAGCTACGAGAAATTGTTGAACTATATGGCAATGCTATGCAAACTTCCTTCCGCCTTATTTTTGCAAATATACTTTCGTCCATCTGTATTTGTACTAATGGTACAAAAAAATCGCAACCGTCAAGGTCAATAATGAATACTGCACTTAAAAAACGTGCCAAATGTTTCTACGAAAGAACCCCACAGTGCATCAGATATCAGACGTGTAACGATATTTCACTGATTGTGACTTTGTCACAGGTATTTTTAAGTCACAGTCAACAACAGTGACGAACAGAAAAAAATATCAGTGACAGTAGATTGTGGAGACTCATTGTGGCTCAGTAAAAATATATTGGCAACTATGTATTGGATTTGTCATCAGTCACTGTTCGCTTGCGCTGCGAATTTGTTAACAAAATACTTCCCCAATTCAAATATTCCAGAGTCACAGTTAGAGTTTGTGAAACTATAGCCTATTTCTTCGCGTCACCAATTATTAGTATTGGCGCCAGAGATCAATAACGGGATTGGCTCTAAGGAAAGCTTAACACTAAAGTTGATAATGAGCTTTAAACTGTACAGCCGTAACCAGTAAAGTTTATGATTCGTGTTACAAAAGTTTTAGAATATTATTATTTTGTATGCCTACACTCATCTGCCTTTCCTAGATTTAATTTCGATTTATTTATTGGCGTGATTCTCATTATCTTCAATTATTATCAAAACTTATTTCTGTAAAGTTCGTGGACGTAATCCGAAACTCCTGAACTAATACAAAATTGGCAAATCTAGGAAAGACAGATTAGCGTGTTCAACAAATTGTTGAACATTCCTAGCAGAAATAACGAATATGCGATTAATAACGATTATTAATTAATCAAATATTATTTTATAACAGTTATGTGTCTTAGCATATTTAATTTGCTTAGGTAAAGAATTATGTAAACTGTATTTTATTTCTACTTGAAAACATAACCTACAATTAATCAAAATAGCTTACATCATTTTCCGGTGAAATAATAAAAATAAGGGCAAAATCACTGTTAATAATACTTTGAAGACATTCAGCCTACAATATGGTGCGGTATTAAGTTAAGAGAACTGAATTTACACACCACATTGAGTACGAAATATCGATTGTGATGCGTTTATAAAAATAGTAATTGTGAAAATTCAAATTAATTTGTCACGGGTTATATTTTTGTCACAGGTATTTAGTCACCGATATTCCCACCTCTAGTAACGATTACTGGGACTAGGGGCCTAGTGGATACAGCTGCTGACACGCATGCGCACGAATTCGCGTAGTCACTCTACCACTCTCCGTAGAGATGGGCGTAACAGTTCACCTGAAAGAACTAATCGTATCTAGTTCACTGAACGAATTAGTTCAATTTTTAACCCATTATTGACTGGTGTATTTAATATTGCAGCCTTTTATTTTATATGCGTAATGTATGCTTATTATATTAAATTTAAACTACTATATTAAACTACAATTTATAAACAGTGACTCAAGAAAAGTCAATAATAAGTCTCCGGAGGCGCGAAAATATTATTGATGTAGGTCATTTCACTCGTTCGCGAACTATTGTAGAGTTAAACTAGTGGATGAAATGAACTACTGAACTAATTGAACTAAACACTAGTAGAATAAACTGAGTCATTTGTTTGTGAACTGTTGTAGAGTTGAACTAGTGAAAGAAATGAACTACTGAACTAAACACTAGTAGAATAAACTGAGTCATTCGTTCGCGAACTATTTTAGAGTTGAACTACATAGTAACGAAATGACATACTGAACTAATTCCACTAAACACTAATAGAATAAACTGAGTCATTCGTTTGCAAATTATTGTAGAGTTAAATTACTGAATGAAATGAACTACTGAACTAGTCGAACTAATAGAATAAACTGAGTCATTTGTTTGCGAATTATTGTAGAGTTGAACTAGTGAACGAAATGAACTACTGAACTAGTCGAACTTAACACTAATAGAATAAACTGAGTCATTTGTTTGCGAATTATTGTAGAGTTGAACTAGTGAACGAAATGAACTACTGAACTAATCTAACTAAACATTGGTAGAATAAAGAAACAATAGGCCATAATGAGTAGACATACTCTTTACTGTACTCGAAGACGCCATGTATGCTGAATCAGCATTATTACTTGTATAACGTATGGTAATAGTTGTGTTTGCTTAATCTGCATATTGTTGCATTTTATGTACTGTAGTTTTATTAGAAGCCGTTAGGAACGCTGATTGCAATAACGAACTCAACGAACCACATATTTCACCACGAACTAGTTCTCAGAGTAGTTAAAGATTAGTTCATTTTTACTCGTTCATTCGCCAACGCCTACCCCTAACTTTGAGACATTTATCGACTGTTGTTGGATAAACAGGTGTGACAAAATAAAGCATCGATCGGTAAAGAAAAACATAATTATTTATTAATTGTTCAATTACTGAACACTGTTAGTTTATAAATTATTACGAAAAATAAGAATGTACGCTAATTTTGCAGAATTATAAGTATACATTACTTGTAATCAAATCATGATTACTCAGCAAAGTCATTGCTAGTAGCGGTCAGCTGATTCTTTCGCCCCAGCATACGCGTATGCCTTAGCCGTTTTACGTTTCAGCTTTCTAGCTGTACAAATTGTCGTTCAAGAAAAGATCCTTTCATCACTAACCTTCTGGTATACTTAGTAGAAATGGGTCGTTCGCGAACGAACGGATCAAAATTAACTAATCTTCTTATTGAACTACCCCGCAATATAGTTCTTGGTGAAATATGTAGTTCGTTGAGTTCGTTATTGCAATCAGCGCTCCTAACAGTTTTTTATGTAATTGCAGTACCCTAACTGGAACAATATGCAGAATAAGCAAAAGATACTATTACCGTAAGTTATGCAAGTAATAATGTTAACTTACGTACAAGGCGCCTTCGAGTACATTACAAACTATACCTACACATTATAGCCCATATTTTGTTTATTCTTTTAGTGTTTAGTTCGATTAGTTTAGTAGTTCATTTCGTTCATTATTTCAATTCTACAATATTTCGCGAACGAATTACTCAGTTTATTCTACTAGTGTTTAGTTCAATTAGTTCAGTAGTTCATTTTTTTCACTAGTTCAACTCTACAAATAGTTCGCAAAAAAAATACACAGCTTTTTCTACTAATGTTTAGTTTAGTTCGTTTATAATGTTCATTTTGTTCATTAGTTCATTTAAAATGTTCATTAGTTCGATTCTACAATAGTTCGCCAACTAGTTCAAGGAATAGTTCGCCAACGAAGGAAATTACCTACGTCAGCAATTTTGTTCCCGCCACCGGAGACTTATTATTGACTTTTCTTGAGTCACTCTTTGTACATTGTACTTTACTATTAATATTTAAATTTAATAATTAGGCTTACATTAGGCATATAATATAATAGGCCTAGTTTAAATGAATGAACGGTTCCGCCCATCTCTAATACCTAAGTATCATTGTTCTGACCAAAACTTTCATTTCAGTTATCCCATGGTACCTGCAGTGCGACATTAACTCCTCGCAGCGTCTGAGCACTATTTTGAATCCATTCAGCACCTACGTGAACGACGTGTTAAATACAATATCGGCTACAGCAGTCGTCCCGACCTACGCGTGCGTCAGTGATCCCGACAACATCAGACCGTGTATAGATCGTGTCATCGAGGATTCGTACAAAAAGATTTCCGAAGAACGCGCACGATTAGAAGGTATCCGCTCACAAGTCACTCTCATTGAAAATGAATACGCCGAATGCAAGTCCAATGCATCACGATCAGCTGTGGCTCTAGCTGATGGAGTTTTATCACGATTGGATTCTTGCATCCCAAAAATCAGGAGAGCCGCTTGAGATTATCAACATATAATTTTATTTTAATAAATTGTGAAAAAATATATGTTATTAAACTAAAAATACAAATCATGTGTTTTCTCGTTCTATTATATTTTATTTACGATAATTTAACATAGCAATTTTTAACAGCATGACCTTAAACTTATTGTCGGACATCAGCTGTTCAATGAAATCAGCTGTTCAATGAAATCAGCTGATATTTTAATTACGATAATTTGTTCGAAAATACGACAAATTAACAGAACTGGTTTTTAACAACATAATCTTAAACTTATTATGGTCTATCAGCTGTTCAATGAAATCAGCTGGTCTTTACGAATTAATATAAAACTACTGATCTTTTAATATAACTAACAAAATTAAATTAACGATTAATTTCATATATTTAAATCGATCAAACTTCTTCGTAGTGTTCGTAGTGTAGTGTAGTGCTTCACACGCGCAATGTCCCCGGTTCGATCCCGGCAAAAACACAAAATTTTTTAATTATAATTAATTTAATATTAGATTTTCGACACACAAAATATATTGTTATATATCAATATAAACGTGTTCCTTGCATCACGCGATCCGCAAAATCCAACATCGAAACCAGTCTTAAAACAAGATAAAAGTTAGAATGCCCGTTTCCTCAAATCTCAATTATAACTATAATTTTATCTGTCAATAAAATACTGTAAATACGTAGTTTTGTTGGCCTTCTGATCATTATATCTACTATATTCCTATCGATCTCCTTCAATTAAAGATTTTATTGTACAAAACGTGATGTGGTAATAATGTATCAATACATCCAGGCTTTGTAGTTAGTGTAGTTTGCTCATTTGCCTAATTATTTTTACTTTGATTTAGGCGTTATTAACAACTCCTCATTAAAATTCAGTATTGCATTTCGTTTTTTTTTTTTGGTCAAAAATCGTAGATTTAAAAACACTAATTTTACTAACTACATTTTTTTAAAAAAAGCATTGAAAAACTTATCCAGTAATAAAAATCCATTCCATGAATATTATGAATAATATTGATTTTAATTCATAACAATTGTAGTACGACAGCGTAACAGTAGTACTAAATAATTACTTTGACTATAAAAATATGTTGTTGAACAAATATATATATATATATATATATATATATATATATATATATATATATATATAAACTTATGAATTATGTCTGTAAAAGTTTATGAATTTATGTCTGTAAAAGTAAGGGATTTATGATGTTAATTTTTTTCTTCAAAACGTACTAACGATCGTTGGATTGTATTTTTTTTTATTTTACTCAATATTATTTCAAATAAATTCCATCATAACATTTTACCATTCCTAAACAAAAAAAATTAATATAATAATTATTTAGTTTTTGTTCAATAAAAAAAAGGATGATAATAGCCTAAACCCAAGTTCAAGCTTTTCGGTGGCTGAAATTAACTGTTACGCTACCTAGCGGAATTATTTTGTAACGACTTGAATTTGCTGTAATACTGTAAACACAGTATTGTGCATTACGGTTTGTTAATGGGTTAAAAGTAAATAAATTGCAGTTACGTAATCATACATTATGAAATCACTACATGAAATGTTAATGCAAATTATAACGAATATAATCTTAATAAATTTATAAATATTACTATATAATTCTTTCAATTACGCTTATAATTCATTGATATAAAACCAAATAATATGCGAAAATCATGAATAAAAATTCAATAGATTTTACTCATTCTTTAAAAACATAATGCAAATTTAATCTTGGCAACCTCACATTAAACATCCTTCTACATTGTTCTTTAGAATGAACAGTCTGAACGACAAAACGTTCTTAGACTCAATTACAATTTTTTTTTTATATTGAATACTAGAAAACATTTACTGGATATATATTTTAATCTTACAGTAGCCTTCTTTTTATTAGCCTTATATTCCATTAAAAAAACTTACAATCAGCTGTTTATATACAGGTATGTAGTCTCGATTTTTGGAAGGTAGGCTGTAGCTATGGAAATATATATTTCGGATAGGCCTGTTTTCCATGGTATTTAGAATAGGTCCTATTGCAATAGCGTGAAAAATGATATTTATCAGAGATACACTGTCACTAAAACTGCTGAATGATTTGCCCTAATACAATATAGTAGGTTTAAGGCATTCAAGAATTGCTTTGCTATGAATATTTAGAGGAATTGAGCCATACTTACTTATTTAATGAGTCGCATAATTACCTCAGCCGGTTAATGAGGTAAATTGTTATTGACAAAAATAAGGTTCACTATTTGATAGTCATTTTATTGATGTATATTGTTTGTTTTTTATTTTCTAACGTACATGAAAAGTCTAACAAAATTACTTTATTTCTTCGTCTACTGTGTTACTTAAATCAGGTAAGCTGGTACTGTTAACCTAACTAAAGTAGCAACATACGAGGTGTGTTCAGAAAGTAACGAGAATTTTTAAATTTCGCGGGCTTGGAGAGTCCGATTTTCAAACATTTTTTTTATTATGTTGGTATGCATGCCCTTGAAGTATACCAATAAAACTGTCAGCTGTTTTCATTGTTGACTTTGTCTGTGATAGCCACTAAGGTTAGACGTGTTTTTATGAGCTCGGCGATTTTCGTTTGTTAAAAGAAATGGATCAAAGAATTTGTATACAATTTTGCGTAAAAAATTGAAATGAAGTGTAACAAAGTGTGCGAAATTTTAACAAAGGCCTATGGTGAGTCTGCTATGAGTAAAGCAAGAGTTTACGAGTGATATAAGCGTTTCGAAGAAGGCCGTGAAGACGATGAAGATTACGAACGCTCTGGACGCCCCAGCACATCAACAACCGATGAAAACGTGGAAAAAGTGAAAGAAATGGTTATGAAAAATCGCCGAATCACAATTAGAGAAATCGCTAATGATGTTGGCATATCGATGGATCATGTCATGACGTTGTTTCCAGTGTTTTGTGTATGAAACGCGTGGCCGCAAAATTCGTTCCAAAATTGTTGAATTTTGAACAAAAACAGCGGCGAATGGAAATTGCTCAGGAGTCACTAAATGAAGTCAACGACGATGCAGAATTACTAAAACGTATTACAACAGGTGACGAAACGTGGGTTTACGGATATGACGTTGAAACTAAAGCTCAATCATTCCAATGGAGGCATTCTGGCTCGCCAAGACCGAAAATGGCTCGACAAGTGCGGTCGAACGTGAAGGTTATGCTCACTGTGTTCTTCGATATTAATGGCATAGTGCATCATGAATTCCTGTCACCAGGTAAAACGGTCAATGAGGAGTACTACCTACAAGTTCAATGCCGTTTGCGTGAAGCAATCCGAAAAAACGCCCGGATCTGTGGTAAAACAATTCATGGCTTTTACACTACGATAATGCACCAGCTCACACTTCATTGCTTGTTCGTGAATTTTTGGCCAAAAACAGTACTGTAACGATGCCCCAGCCTCCATATTCGCCATACATGGCTCCGTGTGACTTTTTCCGATTTCCAAAAATAAAGAGAACCTAAAAGAGCCGTCTTTTTACAGTCGTAAATGACATTAAAAGCGCATCGCTGAAAGAACTAAAGGCTATCTCAAAGATCGAGTTTGAGAAGTGTTTCGAGGACTGGAAGAAGCGCTGGCACAAGTGCATAATCTCCAATGGGGATTATTTTGAAGGCGACAACATCAATGAAGAAGAATAAATAAATATTTTGTTCAAAAAATTAAAATTCTCGTTACTTTCTGAACACAACTCGTATATGTGAATATACACATTTTTATGTAGTAGTACAAAATACATTATATTACATAAGTTATTTACTTGTAAACCACAGATTAACATGTATAAATAACCGGAAAACAGGAAAAGCTGAAAATCTAATTTATTTCCACGCGTATTACGTTAAATAAGTTAGCAACTTGTTTACTTGACTAACAAAGTACGGCGGTAAATGAAGGACGTTTAACACCTTTTCTTGTTTTTCCGTTTTCTTAAAGATGTTAATCTGTTGTTTTAAGAAGAAATTAATGGTAAATTCAGCTAGGAGATTTATTGATATTATTTATGTTGTCAGTTACCTTACTTGGCACATTAAAATATTTTCGCCACGACCGATCAAAATTGTGAAATATGATACCCTCCTTGTAAAATTTCTTCCATTATTAAGCAAAAATATATAAGGCTACCTCAAACATCATGTTCGCATTCCGGACACATTTTTGACCGCAGTAAACAACGTGATAGTACAAGAAATTCGGAAATTTTTTGTTTTCAGAAAGAACGATAAATTTAGTTAGCATAAACCAACAACTATTAAACAGAAAATGTATCGTCGTAACTATTGCACGATTCTATTGTTGCTGTTTGCTATGTTTTCAACCGGGCGATCCTAAACTGTGTATTTACTGAAAGTTACGATACTTTTATTCTCAGGGTTCCGGGGCGTAAGGGAGTTAAGGATAATTAACTGGCAGACCGACTGGCTGGACTGGATCTGAATCAGTTTATCCTACCTGAGTCGGCTTTAAGATCGTTGGTCGGGTCTGCTATTAACAGAATACTAGCATAACAGAATATTATTATAACATTAATAAGCAATACCAGGAATTCCCATAGTAAGTGCCTCTTAAGTAGGGTTTCATATGGAGAGCTTAAAGTTGTCTTTTGTATGGAGAGCAGACGTCTTAGGCAGAGCACTACTCAGAAAAATCATGAGGCTCATTTCTGGGCACTGTAGTCTGAGAGTCCACAGGAACAGGATAGGTATGTATCATGGAGAAACCTTGTTGGTTGTACAGGAAAGAGGAGGAAAGTGCAGAACACATAGTTCATGATTGTGATACCCTTGCTAGTAGGAGTCTAGGGGTTTTTGGTTTCCAGGACTCTAGGGATCTTTAACACAATTGTTGGAACTTACTAAGGGTATAAATCTGCTAAACTGATATTCAAGAGGTTCAGTTGACCGCAGTGCCTGGGATTGTATTATCCCTTCCTCTAGTATGAATCTAATCTTACCTAATCTAAGATAAATTTTTCTTATATTACTTACTTACTGTTATATTTTGTTTTTTTATATTGTTGATCCGAACTTTTAAACATTTCAGTTTCTTATTTTAAAACAAAAATAAACACTGTATCTCAGTAATGCGGAAAAGTTGCTCGTGATTGCCAAACAACGAATGACTGTAGGAAAAAACTAGGAAATAATTTAACTTTAATGAAACTAAAGTAATTTACATTTAACTACTAAAGTCTGCCATTGGGAATTATTAACACAAGTTTGTTCACAGTTCACTGTTAACAAAGCCTATTCAGTAACTTTGGAACTTATTATGTATACACAATTTTGTATTAATACGCCGGAACGCGGTATAACTGTCTCAAAGAAAAGGAAAAGTCTAACCAGCTGAGTATGTATCTCAGCTGATTTCAATACAATGTTAGACTAGATTATCAGGTTAATTATATTACAACAATCAGGGATACTTAACAGTCTGTTAAAAGTATTCTTATAACTAAGAAACTTCGAATTCCTGAACGTCTAATTTTGTGATGTAATTAAAATTTGCCTAAAAAATCTCGCCCTTTGACTACACCCTTGCTTATACTGGGTTAAATCATCCGTGCGTTTCTTATCGTCAGTTGGAATAAAGTTAATTTTATTGAAAGTATGCCTATTTTCAAACTCACTCAATTATGAACACTTAAAATTAATTGGATTTCTCTCTTGGAACTCAAAGAAAAGTTTGTGTTTCAGAAATAAACTTTTGAAGTGGTTGAATACAAATGTTTCCGAAGATAGAAGACGTATTAACCCTCACTTCTTTATCACATTAACTCAGTCTACAATTCAAAAATAACTTATTAATTAACGAATTTCCATTGTTAGTTGAAACATTTCTAAGGCAGCCTTTAATATTGGACCCGAGACCATGGAAAGAGCACAAATCGTGTTCTCTAGTTTAAGTTGTCTTATTTTATCCACCGATATTTATAGTGTTGTTTATATTTTTTTTATTCGTTTAAAAAGTATAATTGTTATATATAAAAGTTCTCTTGTAGAAAAAAAATAAAAATTTCTAATTTATTAAAATTTTTTCTCACTTTTTATTTAATTGCTTAATTTTTATCATTGTTAAAATTTGTAGAAATGAGCATTATAAACGTTTTTTAAGTTTTAAAACGTAATATAAAATATCATTTAAAACATTTAACTAACGAAATCAATTTACGTTTGATTTTTAGCTTATCGAAATGTTTCCTATTAGCTTTGCTTAAATGTATTCCATTTAATAGGTCGATATAGTCCCAATCAAACCAGTTCATAAACTAACAAAGATAAAATGTAAAAATTTCACATAATCAGTTCATCAAATTTTATACTTAAACAGTAAAATTTCTATTATTTGAAATTTAGTACAACTGCATAAGTTATAAATCTTCACATATGACCCAAATTTTTAGCAAAATCTGATCGTTTTTCGACAAATTACTCCAATAATTTCTAGTTTTCTATAACGGTCTTTCGGAAAATAAGTTTACCCTTTTAGTGCCAACGTCTGGTTTTACAGCCATATGTTTTATATAACTAAAACTCTTTGTCTCTGACAATGTTTTTGCAAAAATAAATTTAAAATAACACAGAACGGTAAAGTATAAGTTCTTTAACATAACCGAATAGTAACATAAATAATAATTACCCAATAAAATAACCTAATAAATGATGGACGTTTAGGATGGAAGCTGACACCGTCGGAGAATACCTTGTGAGTTGCATACATGACCAAGAATTCGTAACTCTTTTCGTTCTGTATACAGTGTTTGTCAACTTGAAAATATAATTTTCACAAAACATTTTCATTTAGCTTAAAATACATCCGAATATTAAAAAAAAGATATATTTTTGTCGACGACATTATGAGAATTATTATATGGAAGTCTGTGAAACGATTTTACACCAAGCACTAGTATTTTTGAAACAGTACATATCTCCGGGATTTCTGAACATATAGCGAATAATGAGCATCATATTTTTGTTTTTCTGAGAAAGTAAGTGCTGGTTGCTAGTGCATTTATTTTTTTATTGTTAGATATTACATTGGCTTGCACTATATTTCTTAATAAATTATCCAATAATATTATTATTAAAACTAAACACAAATCATGAAGTAAGGAAAACCGTTTTTTTTTAATGGATTTTATTTAGCACTGACTTCAATAAACTCTGCTGATTCAAAATGTAATGTCTGGCAAATTTAAGTCAGAAAGAGGTCTGAGGCAGAGTGATGCTTTAGAATGCCTGATTTTTAATATAGCTCTGGAAAAAATATTGAGGGATGGTGACATTCAGATACGAGGAAATGTCTAATAAATCTATACAACTATTGGTTTATGGAGATGACTTGAATATTATTAGAGTCAAAAGCGGTTAAAGATGCGTTATAGGGAAAGATCTTCCAACCCCATGAGACTAAGAATTAACATCAGTAAAAAAAAATACATAGTGACTGATAATAAGCGTAAAGACCAATTTATCAAAATTGGGAAAATACAATTTAAATATCTGGGGTGAATATTAACTCAAGACGATGATTTTTAGCAAAGATGTAAGGCATAGAATTATAAATGTAAAAGTCGTTTATTAATAAAAACCACTAAGATACTATTGTGAAAAACACTAATAAGAACATCGACTATGACAAAGACAATTGAAACACAACTGCTGGTTTTAGAAAGCAGTATACTGAGAAAAATGTATGGTCCAGTGAAGGATGGAGATTTGTGGAGAATCAGATACAATAAGGAGCTGAATGCACTATATGAAGAGCCTGATTTAGTGAAGTATATAAAATTGGCAAGATTGAGCTGTGCAGGCCACATTGTCAGAATGGATGAGGACATCGTCAAGAAAATATATATCCTGATACCGGAGAGGAAAATAAGTGGACGGCCGAGACTAAGTTGGGCCGATGGAGTGAATCTAGGTGTCAGAACATTTATTATCATAGGATGGTGGAATGCTGCAAGAGACCCAGACAGATGGCGATTACTTCTGAGGGAGGCCAGGACTCAGAAATGAGTTTTAGCGTCAAGGATGATGATGATTGATAAACTCTCCAAGTTATTATTGTGACATGACTAAGCACTCAAAGTAGATTATGTTATGTCTCTATATGTATTGTTTTTTGTATGAAATTTATGATAAACGTAGACTACTTGTTTGGATGAATATTTTACTTCTTTTTAAATATTAATATAGAATGGTAGCCCGCTGATATTCCAATTTATAATTACTAACATTAATGGAATTATTTTTTAAGTATATACTCCCCATAAATTTGTCTCAATCCTAAATTTTTTAAAATATTTTGCATGTTTTTAGCTCATGCGATAGCATTTACTTTTTATACTACTAATAAGAATTTTGAATTTTTAAAATTTACTTATTGTTCAGAAAAATATGTTATATTTAATTTGGTAATTGTAATATTACGTTCTTTGTAAATAAAATAATGGTAACAATACATAAATATATTTGTATGCTATTATCGGTTAATTATTAACTTTATTAACAACTTATTTATTTAATTAACAATTAATTTTATGTTACAGTTAATTCCTCAAATGGTAATTTTATACTCGGTTTTGGTTGTTCTCATTATGCAGGTCTCAAAAAGTTGTTTGTCCTTTTCATTCTGTCGCTTGACATTGTTGAAGGCGGTTTCTTTACAACGGGTGCCAGCGGCCGTTACCATGGCCGCTTCTTCCTTCAACGTCGCCGCCCTGGCTTGAAGGTAAATGATGTAGTTGGCAGCGTCTGCGTCGGCGTCTTCCCGACACTGTTTGATGCCGTCAGCGGGCGCGATATTGGCCGTCTGCGCTAGGCACTGCGTAACGGTGTCCCCTTCTTTAGCCACTGCTTCGTTGTAGAGATTCTGGATCTGGGCGAGTTCCACGTTTAGTTGTCCGGAACGAATAGCTGTGACGCACGCCAGATATTGATACATGTCTGAAAAAACGGGATGCTTATATATATTATGTTATCTTTTGATAAACTATAAATGAAAAAAGTAAAAATAAAATAAATTTCGTATAAAATTATGGCAATTGATAGTTAAACGGTTCAATTCATCGTTGTACTCAAGTAGTACAGACATTCTCACGCTGTAGGCTACCATAGTCTGGTGACCGATGGCTAAAACACAAGATCTGCAATGTGGACAGAAGAGGGGAAAATTGAACGGCCATATGTTTTCTGTTTCACTCCAGAATCGTGGTGGGCTTTAGAATGTTTTCCTCTTAGTGAATCCTCTGAGAGGTTAGGTCAATGAACAGTGAACAGTAACAGTGATTTAATCACAGTTTATAGAACAGTTTACTGCAATGTGCTAACGGCTCCAATGCTCAGTACTGTTTATTTTTATTTTATTTTATTTTTATTATAAGGTGAAAAGCACATTGAGGCTATTATCGCCTCCCTAAATGTAAATGTGAGTGTAAAGTGTTAAAGTCGTAAGTGTAGTGTTGTAAATGTAAGTGTGTGTTAGACTCGGGTACTGCGAGGAACTTCTAAATCCTCTCAATAGGTGCAGATAGTCTGCACCCCGTGAGGGGATGGTCAATATAATGGACGTGGACAGAGAGTTTTTTTTTAAAATATATTTTAGGTTATTGCTAATTTTTGTTAGGTAGTTCTTACTACTTCACGTTATGTTGTACTATCGTAAAATAACATTTTTTGCGTGTTCTCTACCGAATATACGTATTTTTCAAATATTATTTCGTCATGGCAAAACATTAACGTGTTACGTAAAGGAGGCTTTACTTGAACAATTTTTTTTATCAAAACAAATTTGTTGTATTCTTTTCGTTTGGTCATGAAGTGAAATTGACTAGTTTTATAAATTTAATATCTTGTCTACTTTAGGAATTTTAAAAATATTTGTGTGTTTTTAGAAATTACCAATTTAAAGATTTTTGACGGTAGCTCTAGTACCTACATTTTTATAAAGTTTTTTGTGTTTTATTTGGAATTTTGTGAGATAAATTTGATAAAACATTAGTCTGCATAAATGCTAATGTTGGCACTTTCATGTTACAAATAGTTAATTTTTACTTTAAAAAGCCTAAAAATCAAATTTTTCCATAATAATAATGAACCATTAAAAAGTTCTCTGACACACTTGTGAACTTTTTGATATATTTCGTATATCTTATATGTGAACCACTTACGTCTGTTGATCGTGTTAGCCAAAGCGTTCCTGATATTGTTGACGCACGTCGCTGCAGCAGGCACTGATGACTTGTCGGTCACCGCTTTGTCAAACGCGGTCTTAGTGGTCACGAAGTTGTTATCCAGCGCGGCCTTGGCGCTTACCAAATTGAGAGCTTTGACCTCAACAGCAGGGTCAACTGCAGTCTTGGCGGCGTTTATATTTTCCGAAAATTTCGTCTTAGCTTCGGTCACACTAGTGCTTGCTGTAGTAGCATCTTTCACCTGATCACTAATAAAGGTCTGTGAACTTTCTGAAACCTGACGGGAAAAAGTATAAATGTCATCACATTAAATTATTCATTATACAGTAAAATCTCTCTACAGCGGCATTGGAAAGAATGTTAGTTTTTGCAGCTATAAAGGGATTTCCGCTATAGAGAGAGCTATAAAACGTGTTTAAAATGTAATTTATATGTAAAACGTATTAGGCTATACATTATTTTTAATTTAAAATACTGATTACAAAGGTTACTGAACTAAAACTATATGATGTACAGTATTTAAAAAAACAATATATATTAAATAATACTGTATGAAAATTTACTGTAAATGTGAGAAAAAGGCAGTATTTTGCCAAAACTACAGCAGAACAGCTTTATCAATTGCTTGAAATTCTGGTTTTCGAATTTTCTTGAAGCTATTCCCTGCACTATAGGCTTTCATTATTTAAATGACTACTTCTTAACGCGGAGTATGGAAGTACGTTTTGCACGGGGAAAAATTCAGTTTGCCGTCACGGAACGCTCTAACATAACCATACGCGCACTCTAGTGAACATTATTATTGTGCAGGAATTTTTTTTTGGTTTCGTGCTTAATAAAATTTATTTTTGAAGTGAAAATATTATTGGATAACAACTTCGTAATTACTAAGACCGCGTTTGACAAAGCGGTGACCGACAAGTCATCAGTGCCTGCTGCAGCGACGTGCGTCAATATGGTCGCGGTTGACAAAACGTGGGTAAAATTTGCTTTCACGTCACGCTTGAATCCGTAATGCATACCTCACAGCATATATTTTTCTTGTATATATCTAGACTGGAAGTGACTACTTCTAAACATCTGATTTCGCACAATAGCTTCAATATCATTTCAATTGAGGTTATGTTATGTTTATTGTTTACGTTAATTTTAAAAATGTGTATTTTCTAAATTTGTGTATACGAATTATTTAATGTATATGACCTGTACCAATATTAACACAATACAAATATTATATTTATTATTATATGAGGGTTGTCCGTAAAGTAAGGTTCCCAAGGGACTATAGCCGCTATGAACGTTGTTATGCGGAATCCGGTGACCTTGGCTTGCAGCTTTATTCCTGTACTCCCATTCCCCACTCCGCGATCGGTCTGGGACGCTCAGTCTTGGCTTGGTAGTCGTTAATAATGAAGTTGTATTTTCTGTCTCCCGCCAGGTGCGAATTACGCTCTGTGATTCGTTTTTTGTGTGCAAAAGACATTGCGCCGGTGGACATTCATATCTAACTGTGTCAAGTCTGCGGAGAAAAATGTATGAGCATACAACACGTGAGCAAATGGTGCAGAGAATTCAAAGACGGACGTACAGACGTTCGTGATGAACAGCGTTTCAGACGAAACGATTGCGAACGATTGCGAAGCAATGCTGAACGATCGAAGGGTGACTGTTCAGGAGCTCTCCGAGGTGATCCCTGATGTCAGCAACACTTGGATTGATAAAATTTTGACGAACCATTTAGGATATAGCAAGGTTTGTGCAAAATGGGTCCCAAGCAGACCACAAACGGCAACGGATTGATATGGCCCGCAAATTTCTTCACGCCTACGAAACCGATGGCAAGAAATTCTTGGACTCCATTGTCACTGGGGATGAGACTTGGGTACACTATACGATATCGGAAACGAAAGAACAATCACGTCGTTGGAAACATCCAAAGTCGCAGAAGCCGCGGGAGTTCAAACAAAGACTGTCTGCCGGCAAAGTCATGGCGAGCGTGTTTTGGGACAGGAAGGGATTATTGTTGTGCGAATTCATGCATATCGGCACAACAATCAATGCTGATCGTAACTGTGAGACGTTAAAGAACCTTCGCCGCGCTATTCAAAATAAGAGGAGAGACATGCTCACGAAGAGAGTTTGTTTCCATTAAGACAACGCTCGTCCGCACACCGCCCGTGTAACAACCGTTCTCATCAACCAGTTTGGATGGGATACTTTCACAAATGCGCCCTACAGCCCGGACTTAGCCCTAAGTGATTACCACCTCTTCCCTAATTTGAAGAAACGCGTAGGTGGGACGCATTTCAGTACCAGAGAGAAGCTGAAATAAAACGTTTTAATCTACCTTCGCGGCGCGGCGGGAAAGTTTTTCGACTCAGGCATACAAAAGATGGTTCACCTTATGTAAAAATGCGTCGATCTCTACGGCGATTATATCGAAAAATAGAAAAAAATTATAAGCTTTCCAAAAATGTATTATTAAATTCAAATAAACATGTTTTTCATTGTGAAAATTATTGTGAACCTTATTTTACGGACAACCCTAGCATTTAGACAGTATAACTGTCATGTCTGTCAACGGTAGAGTAATAAACTGATTAATTATTAAATTCCCTTATATAGCATAAGGTAATAAAATTCATAGCCTGTGACTGTTTCAGTTAATTTTTAATTTGTGTACCTATACAAAAGCGAAATTTAATACGAAAATAACTTTCAAGAGTTGCTCCTTCCTGCATACATCTACATTTTATAAAAATAATTAATTCTTAATAGTGAAAAAGTATACATTCAGTCATAGCAAAAGGATTAGTTACTTCTGTCGGTCAGTTTAGCACTACCTAAGTTCTTTTTATTTTATTTTTCAATATTGTGTCAACAGACGAACTAACTACACTCAAATATTGGGAAAATTCTCCTTGCTTGACACCATTCTGTAACTCAAGCAAAACTCAAACCTTTGCATCTAACGTTTTACAAAACGCTCGATTCAGTTGACGCACTACGCACTGCTTTTAACATTCTAATGATGTATTGGCATACTGAGAAACAGGGTAGAAGAGTAGGAAGTGCGCATGTGTAATAGGAAATCGCCACCATAGACATATCTCTGGAATTTTGTTGGCCTTAATAGAGAAAGTTATAAATATTTTTTACTATAGGAATGTGAAGGTACGAACACATTTTGCCGTTATAGAGAGATTTCGGCTATAAAGAGACACGCAATAGAGAGAGAGAGAGAGAGAGAGAGAGAGAGAGAGAGAGAGAGAGAGAGAGAGAGAGAGAGAGAGAGAGAGAGAAAGAAAAACTGAAATTGATAAGGAATGAGAGGTGGAGAGGGAGGGAGAGAGAGAGAGAGATGAAGAGAGAAACAGAGAAAGATTTTTTTTTTTTGTGTTTAACGTCCGACTATTGTGCACTTGGGCTAATTCAGACGATGGGATGATTTATAAGCGTATGAAAATGCCAAGCCCTCGCCGGGAATCGAACCCGGGTCCTCGGGGTGAAAGCCTAGTACGCTATCCACTAGACCACCGAGGCGGATCAAAAATATATTAGGAGAAAGAAAGAAACAAAACAGAGAAAGAAAGAGAGAGGGAGAGAGAGAGGGAGAATTTAATGTATTTAATATTATTTGTGTACCCGAGTTTTGCTTTTTTCACAGAATAAAAACAAGTTAGTGTTACTGGAAGAATATATTATGTTTAGTTAGTGTGGAAAATTTTAAACCCAGGATTATTTGAAAGGCAATTGAAATAGAAACCTCGCTTCACTCGATCAATAATATTTATGTTCTTGAAAAAAATCGATAAAATCGTACTTTTTTAGTATCCGGTGATGTACATGCATATCTGGTTAAAATTATTTTATTAACATAAAAAACTTGAAAACGGATGTCGATCAAAATCTTAAAATCTATTTTCTACGGCTCCACGATTTAACTCGTGCAGTAAGAATATTACGTTCTAGTGAAAAAAACTGGTACTTACAGTCGGAAGGATATTGCTCAGCTGGGCAGCCTCCGCTGAAGTGGAGCTCTTCAGGCACGTTTTAGTCCCTTCAATGATTGAACTCAGCAGCTTCTGGGAGGAGATGACAGAATTGGTGACGCAAGTTGTGAGTTCAGTAACGACGGCCGTCCTTTTGGAAGACAGATCGTCCACTGTTTTTTTCAAAGCTGCAACTACAGAATCGAAGTCCGAGGTACTTGAGCTCAGACAGTATTCGAACAATTTGGCCGACGCCTGGTATCGGGCCGTGTTGCAGTTGGCCAGTTTCACTCTGGCGGAGACGGCGGCGTTGGTCAGCGAGGCGATGTTGTTGTTCAGCACTACGATCTGCTGTACAATCCGCGCGTTCTGCACGTACGCGCATTGGTAGTACGTTTGTTGAGCTGTAATCCAATCAACGAATTCACATTGCACAAGAAACACGGATAAACATTTTTGCGAAAATTTAAAGAAAACATTTTTTTTACTTTCTACAAATAAAACGTTTCTAATTTTACATCAATATTATTTATACAAACACAAAAATATTATTCGAATTGTATAAACAAAACAGCTTTATTTTCTAGAATCAGCTAAGCATATTTGCTTAATTTTTGGTAGGATAGTTTACAAGGAAAATTTAAGTTATAATATCTAGCAGTATACAATATTTAAGTATTTAAAGTTGAAGATATTTACAACTTGAAAGTAATGAAAGGACTTTATCCATCAAAACTTTGACTGAGATATTTTTCTGTCTTATTTATTTATTTATTTAATCCAAAACCATAAAGATTTAAAATTTAGTATACTGTGTCTATAAATATTTCTTAATTTGATTTAAGAAACGTTATATGAGAAAAAAATATAACTAAATCAAATTGGCCGATTTTGTTAAATTGGGAAAGATTTCATTTTTTTGCAAATATTTGTAAAAATATCAGCCAATAATGTAAACTTGACGGCAATCTGGTCGAAATTTTTATCACACTGTTAGAAGCAGTTTTGATCATAATACAAATTATTATTTATTATAATAAATTATCAATTATTATATCATTTCGTTGGGAAATACAGGTATTAACCCGTGGAAGATTAAATTTGTTAAGATAAATCATTACTAAAATCTGACGTCATTAATGTTTACTTTGAATTGAGCATGTTTTAATGCATATCTAAATTTACTGTATTAGCTTAATAAGAGAAGTCACCAATTGAGGTACTGCTCATGCGCATTAGCACTTTATAATAAATCAATTTTTTGACAGTTGTTCTAGTGAAAACATCGTTCAAAATATGGCTACCGTTATTTGTGAACTTTGCGATTTACCTCTTTTTGTCAGATTGGCTTTAACGTTCAAATCCTCACACGATATCATTATTTCAAATTAAAAAAAAAACACTTCGTGGTTTATTTAGCTTAATTTAAATTTGAATACAAATATGGCAATTATAAGCATAGATTTTACAAAGTAGCGGCAGCTTTATAACCCCCGACAAAGGTAAGTAGGTTTACGTTTTGAGAAATACTAGTTATATACTTAACAACTGAGTTAAACACCCAACTTTTTTCCGTTGTTTTAAAGCGAAAAGCGCATTGAGGCTATTATCGCTTTCCTAAATATAAGTGTGAGTGTAAAGTGTAGTGTCGCAAGTGTAGTGTTGTAAGTGTATATATGTGTTAAACTCGGGTACCGCGAGGGACGTCTAAATCCTCTCAATAAGTGCAGCTAGTCTGCACCCCCTGCGGGGGAAATACCCAACAGCAGAGTCGAGTTAGATTATCAACTTTTTCTTAAAAAAGACATTTTTTCATTATTAATAACGAATTTAATTTATCCTTTTCACCAATAAAAACACGTTACCTACTTTCTCGCGATAATCATTTTAATATTACATTTGAACTTTTATATTCGCGTTCTTGTAATTTCCGTTGTTTCCGTACTTTTTTATTTTGGATTTTAATATTTGACATATAGAATAGCGTTTTAGTGCAAATATTACCAGAATTGACAAAAATCCCCAAACACACAGTTTTTCCGAACTTTCATAAATATTCTTTTTGTTATGTTATTTAAAATTATTGCAAAAAGATTCCACACGTTTTTAAATATATATCTCAATTATTTTTTGAAATTATTAATGTTTTATATTTAAAATGTAAAATAGATATTTAATAAACTCTACAAAAATTGCATAAATCTTCCATATTTTCAATTAAATTTTTAGAAACAGTCTAACGAATCATCAGAAAATAAGCGAATATAGGTATAAAGTTATTTCCCCAAAATCTGGTTCAAAACCTACAGCAAGAAATACTGAATAGCTTTATAATTTCGTTAAATCAGAATTTACAGAATTTTGGTCATCTTAACTCAAGTATTCACTCGAAACATAAAAAAAATAATTAAATTTTCGAAATAATCAAATAGAAAAATCCAAACAAACGCTGATAACTGACAAAGTTTATTTAACTTGTACAAATAAATTTATTTATTGTATCTATATTAAAGTAGGCCTGACCTTTAAACATAGTTTTTATTTGTTAAACTATGACTTATATATCTTCAAATATTAACAACAATTATGACGAATTGATTTTAAAAATTAGTTCTATTCACAAGTATTTTGTCTTCATTTGCATAATTAATTTTTAGAGATATTTTCTAGGCCTATAATTTTCTCATAAAAAATGTTATGTAAGAATTACAAGACTACATAATGACAGGGATATTTAGCTCCAAAATATATTTTTTTCACTACTGAAAGCGAAAAATCAAATTAAATTTTATGGCTCCAGTAACTTTTTAATTTTATATTTGTGAAATTTACCTGCCGGAATGATAGTTCCTCTTGCAGCCAAGTAAGACACGAAACAAACACTATCAGGTTTGCCGGCCTGATCCGTCGCAAGGATGTCCATCATGCTGATGCTCTCCGACAGGATATCGTTGTAGATAGAATAGGGCAGAGCTCCATTGAGGGTGGTGATTGCGCTCTGTGTTGTGATCAGATTAGTTCGCAGGCCAGTGAAGATACCATTCAGTTCAACTCTGCTTGACTCTACGTTTGACAGTTTGGTATTCACTTGTGCCTCGAAAGTCTGGCATTGGACCTACAAGAAAGCGGTGTTGGATGAACGACAACAGTCAGTTTGATATTAGGACTCATCAATTGCCTCTTTCAATGTTTACAGCAATGCTGCATTCTCATTCTTTCCATAAAAGGATGAACTAACATAATAACTGAATAAATCTAATAATCTCTTTTTGATCTCCCGTAAGTTCAATTATTCATCAAAAATATATATTTGTCATGATTAATATACATTTGAAAATACTGTATGTGTTTCGGTTTTTCCATAACGCAATACTTTATGCCAGTTAGTGTAATGAGGGATTAGCGTTAACGGTAAGGGTAAAGTAAAGTTCGAACTCACAACCTTGAGGTGCGCAGTTTAGAAACGCAGCAGACTGACCGGTGTTTTAGCCACATCGATTACCGAGCCCTGGAATTACAAATAGTCCAGTGAAGAGTAATCCTCACAGTATATTCTTAATTATTTGCCTGACCACCGTTCCACAACAGCGCTTTGACGTGCAAATAAACTTTTCTTTCAATTTAACCGGTAACAGTAATAAATAAATAAATTTAACCAGTAAAACACAATAATTACTAAACCAGCTTCACTGGAAATTGTTAAGCACTTTCTCGTTAAAGTGGTCAATTTAGTGATAGTAAGAGCCATTCAACCAGCATTACAGAATATAGCCAGCAACTGCAATCGTCATCTTTAAGTCAATATCCGCCATATTGAAACTCGCACACAAATTCACTATTCTGCATAGCTTGGTAACTCTAAATTGTAATGAGACCCTTGCTCATGGAGCGGGGCCTAATGATGTAACAAACAAAGCCGTGAGATACCTGACCTCCTCGTGTGCCTTAGTCTTACCCATACATGCAGGCTATGTATGAGGGGACCTCATTTCCTAGCTACTTATGAGTGTTCCTATTAGTAAGAATAAAAAAAAATGAGCAGAATCTCACCGCACAACAAAAATGTGGCCAACTACAGAATAATTTCCGTAATAAGAAAGAATAATTGAAAGGGAAAGATCGTAATAATGAATTGGGAAATACCAGTTTGAAGAAGGGGTTAACCATATTCAATCGTTCAAGAATCATAGATTTTATGAGTAGACTAGTTGCATTACAGAAGGGTAACCGCACTGAGCATCACAAGAATATGCAGAAAGAGGCACAGTGTAGCTACACAAGTCGCAGAGTAAGAGTAACCCTAGAAACTATTTCATTTTACACATAAGTCGTTCGGGGTTTATACTTATATTTTTATACTAATTACAAAACAATTGGTCAATGCCTTTGACTAAAATTACATCTAGATTAGTTTTATAAATTAAAAATACAAAAGTAAAAAAATGATAAAGCATAACTTTTAATGTTATATTTATAAGATTGAATACCACAATTCGAAAATTAAGGCGATATTGTGTAGATTATTGACTGAAAGTTGCCGTCATAATAACAAAATACTTGTAACTTTTAATTTGCAAGGTGGTTCACGTGAGGGCAATTTATCATACCCTTTATAAATATTTTAGCAAATAAATAACAATTCCAATTTACGATTTCATCCGTGATTGGATATCAAATAACACACACACACACACACACACACACACACGTATATATATGTATTTATGTGTATATGTATATATATATATATATATATATATATATATTTAAATTTTAACACTATAGTCTTCCAACTTGTTATATAATTTGGAAACAGAAAAATACAAAAATGAAATTCCTTAATTTAATAAATTTTGGAAATAACTAATCTGATAAAAGGCCAAACCTATTTTTAGATCCATTTAACAAATTTACAATAAAAACTTTTCGAAATGAAACTTTACTCAATATAAGGTTATAAGTTTAAGACTACTTAAAAGTAGTCTCAATTTAAAAAAAAATGCTTTCTTAATTTTTAAATAACCGTTAATTAAACATTTTCTCACAAATAGTTTTATTTTTTAAAATAACAGTTTCAATACGACATTTAACACTTACATGACAAGTCTTCAAGTATATTAGTAATAGACGCCTTTTTAAAACAAGCAAGATTAATAAGTCATGAATTTGAATTAACAATACTACTTGTTAAATTCGTTTCTGGTTTTTTATCAAGATAGAAACGACGATGTTTTAAAACAATAATTTAAAGCTGACCCACAAATAAGATCTATAATGTAGTTATAAAATTCTACAGTATACAAGTTAAATTAAGTAAAAGAGATGTAGGCCAGAATCCACAAGTTATAATATTTTCACTTGCAGTTTTTTCTGACATGATAGAAATAAATTTCGAGAAAAACATGTCAAAGAATATTTCGATACACAAAAACTAAAATTTTCATAAAACGTCATCTCGATAATTGCTTAGTCGTGTTCGTTAATTATAAAGAACCTTCACTCTGCTATAAAATGAAGAGTGATAAACTAAACAAACCTTTATTTTTATATTTTTTTAAATGATCGTTAGCTCATTTTCAAAACGAATTTTATTAATAACGAGACTTTTAGGCTATAAATGTATACTGATGTAAGTATGATCCACATTGGCTACTCAGTCCCTTTAGTTTTAAAAGTAAAATTACTTAAAAAGTGTTGTGCTACATTTTTACAGAAAATGTTATCATTGACACTTTCTGTCTTATTTACATAAAATAATAAAACGCGTAGGCATTACCGCACCATTTTCCAATAAATCAGACAACTTCCAAAATCAAAAGTTTCACCAATTTATTCTGCAAGGCTAAACGAATAAAAAAAATTAAACTTTGTGTAACTGATTTTAAATTACACAATCTTTGACCTCAAAATGTAAAACTCAATAAATTATAAATCAAATTTCACTAAAAATATACTTTTAAATTGCATATAATTTTTTGAAATTTTTAAAAAATTCAGAATTTGTGATGACCCAGCTAAAAAATATAAATGTGTGTTCAGTTTTAAATCTCATTAACTAATCGTATAAACATATACAAAGTTGTTTATGTCTTTCTTCCTATAATGAGTGTTATTTTAAATAGACTACTGTTTAAGTTAAATTAAATATTACTTTTTAAATTATTATTATTAATGTTGTTTTTTGTTATTATTATTTTACATTTAAATTTGTAATTATAAACTAATGTAATAATTTAATATTTTTAAAGTCCTTGTAAATTAAAATAATAATAATAATTATTATTATAATTCTTATAATTCCAAAGAAGGCAATGCTTATAAACATTCCACTCAAAACCACATCAGTAAGTTTAACAACTGTTTTGATACTTTTGTATCTGATTCTTCAAAAATGACGTTTTGTTTTTAGATTAAAACATCCTAAACACAAGTAACTCAAACAGGAACTGTACAAATTATGGAAATCGTAATTTATTTGTGTTTTTATAGTAAAACATTACTCTCCGAAGCGCCCGTAAATAATTTCAAAATAAACTTACTGAACTGAAAGATAATAGCTACGCTATGGAAATGTGGTTTATTGGATTTAAATAAAATATTTTGTTGTTTTTTCCTTTAAATTGTATGTAGATAATTACATTTCGTAAAACAATTTAAAATTGCAATTACTTGATTAATTTATATTATCGTTTGCCCAAAAACGTTAAATTAAGAGAAATAATTTCACATAAAAGTAAAACTTACGGTTGCAACCAGAAAACCAAACAGATAAAAGTGTTTCCACATATTGTTTAAACTGTAACACTGCAGTTTTGAAATTAATAATGTTGCAATAAATGCTTGTATTTATATTTTAGAAAAAAATTTGTCCTCGACGAATATATCTACAAAATTTATTCTCTGTCATAAATAAACGCTGTTAGTCTATTACTTGTGAGATTGTAAAATTTTTAGTTGAGTAAGGCTTAAATAGACAAAAATAAAAACAATTTTAAGTATGAAATTTGTAATTGAAATTTACTACATATCTTATTTAATATGTTCCTTATTTTTGGATATTTTACATCCTGGTTTTTTATTACTCTTACCTAATTGATTTACTGTAATATTTTAACGAATTTCCTTTAGAAAAGAGGTATTAAAACAAGTAAGATATTATGGGCAAAATTTTAAACGTAATAATCGTTGTAGAGGCCTATTTAGAGGTGATTAGTGCGTCGTCAGTCCTAAGACCGAGTGCCCACCAAGGACCGAGTAGAGTTGCGTTGAACGGAGCGAACTACGTATTCAAAACCAAACTTATTGCTATTAATTTAATAAGGCCATTGAAATGTGGAACGCTATGGAAAAGTGATTTATTAGATTTCAATAAAGTATTTTGTTGTTTTTTCCTTTAAATTTTATTTAGATAATTACATTTCTTAAAACAAGTTAAAATTGCAATTGCTTAATTAATTTATATGTTAAACTGCGGAACTGAACAGGGTCCTTGGGCTTTCAGTGCTCACTTATATTAAAAACAAGAGGCGGAGCAGACTTAACTAATACTTCTTCAGTTTTGTTGAAATTAAATTAAGGGTTACTATCAACATCTTCAGTATAAAGAAATCTCCCCTTTAGACCGCTATTGGACTGTCATCAAACCCTCGACCTTAAATCAGGAGGAAGTGAGTTAGATACCTTGTTACAGGAGCCATGAGGGAATAAATCAATGAATCAGCACCTTCAGTACAAAGGAATCTGCAACTCGGAACGCCATTACACTTTGGTTTGCTCTCGACCTTAAACCAGGCGGAAGTGAGTTAGATACCTTGTCACAAGAGTCATGAAGGAATAAACCAATGAATCAACCAAAACCTTCAGTACAAAGGAATCTCCAGCTCGGACTGCCATTAAATTTTGGTTAAGGTCTCGACCTTAAACAAAGCGGAAGTGAATTAGATACCTTGTCACAGAAGGAAATCAGTCTGACGAACTAACAAAAAAGGAGTCAGAATCCCAAGCATTGGTTCAAAACCGGAACGAAGAATTAGTAAAGCTGCTGGTAGAAGAAAATTTAAAAAACGGTTGAGGAAGAAACAATCGCTAAAGAACGATATCAAATGTTGTATTGATCGCTTCGTTAACCCAATTACAAACTATCTCGATACATAACTAGATATAATTTGAAGAAAATCTTGATCTTTGTAACAATACATAATAAAGCATTCTAAAAACATTTCAAAAGTCAAGAACATCTGAAAAATACAGATTATGCAACCAGCGCAGTGAAACGGCAGAACATCTACTTCTGAAGAACAAAGTACTGAAGCAGAAAAGATTGATAAACGTCGTAACTGCAGGAGCTTCTTCTGAAGTAGGAAATCTAACGAAATACGTTCTAGACTTCCGAAGGACATGTAAAAGTCTACGACATGTGTCTATAGACCTGGTATTGAACACAGATGGTTTCAAGAGAAAGTAGCGAATCGTGACGTACCTTTTCTATTTCAGGACAGAAGTGATGGCCATAAAGACTGTTTTCCGGAAAATGTATTTGAGGTGAGCGTATAAAAAACAGAATTTATTATTATACTGACAGTAAAATATTTCGTTCGAACACCCCGCAGGGGTTGCAGACTAGCTGCACCTATCGAGAGGATTTAGACGTCCCTCGTGGTACTCACTTACATTTGCAACACTACACTTACGACTTTAACACTTTACACTCACACTTACATTTATGGAGGCGATAATAGCCTCAATGTGCTTTTCGCTTTAAAATAACAACAAAATTTTTTTCTAACAGGAATGTAATTTCCAAACTGGTCTGAAAATGCTGGAAGAATCCCAGTACCTTAAAGTGGCCTTTAGAAAATCAGATTAATTAAAATTAGATACAAGATAAAATGAGGTTTACAAAGTATAAAATTCATATTAAATTCTAAAAGTGAAGGTTTTTTATCCCCTGGCATTGTGAACAAAGAAGCTGGAACTGAGTAACTTTATTTTAAAAAATTTGTGTACTTACATTAAAATAGTTTGTGTTTAAACAATGTCCTTACACTTTAGCATTAAACGAGACTTTTACGATGATAAAATTCAAGTAGAGTTTTTTTCTTGGTGATTTCTTTCACCAAAAAAATCATTTGAAAGAAAGATTTTTATGTATCTTTTTTTGAAAATATTGTCTTGTGAGGTACATCAAGTTCACACCAAGCTTAGTTCTCGCCCAACTTAGTCTGTTAGAAAGAGTTTCTAGTTTGTAATCTGTAAGTCGGACTCTAAAAACTAAAAAGTTTCACTTAGCATCTGAATACAAAAAATATATCTTACAGACTTATGTCGTGTTATGAAAATGGAACGTAGCTGTCTAGACTTTTTTTTAAAAGTATTATAAAAACATTGTACAATCATTTCCAAACTTCCTTTGTGCGGGGACATAATACGATGCATTGGAAACATTGATATTTATTACTCAATGCATCGCGTTTAATACGATATATCGTAGGATTGTAAACATAATTATGTATAAGATATAAGATTCCAAAATTTACGTCCAGGCCAACCACCAAGCACTGTAAGCTTTTCACTTTGCAGGTAAATTGAATATATAGTAAGTAAGAGTAGGAATAGCTGGAATAACGGAACAAATGTTACCACTGTGAATATTTCAGTATTTGCTTCTTCTTTTTACACAAACGTACAGGTCGCAATTTATTACCAATAATGACGATGATATTTTTTTATAAGTAGCCCAGTTAATTACGTATTTACCATTTTAAATTTCTACGAAGTAACTGACAGGCTATTTGTTTTACTCTTGTAATGTGCTGTGAAAACAGATAATTATCAAGATCCATAAATCAGCTGAGTGACTTTGTTGTTTTACCTGCAACATTTACGTAACTTTTCGTTGGAAATGTAGAATTTAAAGATTTATAAATATTTGTACCCGAATGTATGGAGATAATTCATGGAAAGGTCATACGGGTCAAAATAAAGAAAAAGATCCGATAAACAAATGTCCGGATACTCTTCGTTTACCTGCTAACTGTAATTTTGTTTACTAAATATTTCATAATTCTAGAACGGCTTAACCGATTAAGTTGTTCACGATATTCACCAATGTGAAGACCTCGTTTGGGAAAAAATTACAACTTATTGCAATAATTCGTTTCAAAATGGCTGTCGTTAAAAGCATTTTAAATGAAAATAGAGTAATTTTTAAAACTTCCAGTTAATTTTCAAACTATATAACAAAAGGTAACGATAGTTCAAAATCTTTAACGCCAAATTTAATTATATAAACTATTGAGACGCACAAGACAACAATTAAAAACTTTAATTGAAAAATTTTATTGTAAAACGATCACAAGATATGGTAAAGCAAACTCGCGACCTATTTCAAGTGATTTGGCCTCGCGTTTATTCAGTAATTTATGGTGAAAAAACCAAAAGGAAAATGTTGCTTTAAAATTAATACTGTATTTCATGGACCACGAAAGCATAAATGGAGATAAACATCGTGTAAATTCTTTCCAAGGTTATCAAATATAGACTTCTAAAAACATGTTGACTCATTCGATATTTATTTAGTTTTTCAGTAAGTCAGAATGTTGAAAAATAAATGTCAACAATGTTGGATTTTTTATAGAAGATAACTATTAGATTATTTAATTATAAATTTGTTATTTTTAAAAATGAGTTATGCTCCAAATGTGAAAAATAATTCTGAAGTAGGCTACTTCATACTCTTACTTTTTACATATTTTTTGCACTTTTTCATTAAATTACAAAATATATTCTACGAAATAGTTGTGAGTGTTATTCAGTATATTATTTCATATTCATCTTTCTTTTACTTTGTGTTGTTTTGACACATATCAATTGTTTTTTTTTAAAATAATATAAGAAAGTCTAACTTGTATATGACAATATTAATGATAGTTATTCTTTTAATACGCATTTAAACTTTAACTGTATAGATATTGTTATAAGTTTTAAAGTTCATTGACTAATTTATCATGAAAGTTTTGAAACTTTAATTTATTGTACAAGCTTTTTACGCGCAAGTTTCACGTTTCGTCGGAGGGAATATCATTGTAATGAAATTTCAGAAACATATATTTTAACTTTAATTTCTCATTTTACGTAACACATTAAGTTAATTAAAATAAACTTGTAAAAATTTGACGTTTTAATAGATGGTACTCAGAGCTTAAAAAAAAATTACTATTCTGTAGATTAAATATTCCAATATTACTGATTTCAATTGATAAATTTAGCACACTTGTGTAAATTATTATATCTTAAATACGTTTTATATATTTTTTTAGTCATTTTTGGACCAACAACATTTAAAGTTTACCAAATATCGATTTTTAAAAAAAGGATAAACGATTTTGATCAAATTTTACTCAAGCCTTTCCAAACTTTTGAAATACCAATGTAAAACAATATATAATATTTTCCATATCACCATTGTTACAGTAAAATTTGATAAAGTACAGTAGTTACAAAATGTGAGAATTATTCTTTAAATTCCAAGTACATTTTGTTATACTTGATTGGAAAATATTTGCATTAGATAACGATATTTGCACCTTAAAGTTTCAGTAAGAAATCATTACATTCAGTTGTATCATTTGAAGGCCAAAAATTATCTTAGAACTTGGTTCAGATTTCACTCTAATAACTGTTTTTTACAAATTATACATTTTAGCGAACTCCCATTAGAAAATCAGCTGTGTAAGAAGCCGTATACATGATAACATTCATGAAATAATCGCTGATGCTTATCAGAAGATTTATAACACCTTTGCGAGGTCTTTATAAATTATGTATATTACTTATTGATTGTGTTTATATATAAATATAGATATAATATAGATATAAATATAGATATAAATATAGATATAGTACATGTGTATATCAATACTACAAATATACATATTGACAATTGGTGTACATCTGGTCAATACAAATTTCTAGAAGATATATTGTTCCCACGTTTCAATGTATGACGCATCTTCAAGTCAAACTGAAGGAAACTTTCACCTGCCGGCTCCTTATATAAACTCCGAATGACGCATATAGAATCTACCCGCCATTAACGCCATTAATCCTTTTGATTAGACACACTTCACAATTAGACACAACAGTTCATGCTTAATGTAACGCGTATTCTTTACACTTACACTTAATACTTATATTAACTTATAGAACCTCTACTATTCGTAAGTACAAGAGAGGTAAGTGTGTGTGTGTGTGTGTGTGTGTGTGTGTGTGTGTGTGTGTGTGTGTGTGTGTGTGTTGTGTGTATGTGTGTCACAACATTTTACCCACTACACGGATTCCAAACTTTTTTTCTATTCGTCGTTATGGACAATTATTTTGGACAGTGGACGAATAAAAACATTCTACTCGCAGAGTAGTTATATACATTTTCGCAATACCCTAAGGAAACGTTATTTCGGCTATTCAGTAAAGTAAACCACCCAGTTTGTAGGAAGATCATTTTCATTTACACATTCCGCAATTCCAATATTGTGTTAAATCATATTGGAATAACAAAAACACACTAAAAACTATTTTTTTAGTTTTCTAAAAACTAACATGATATATTTTTTTTAATTTTTGGATTAATAATAGACATTTTTGTTTTTAAAATTTGATTTTAGAATTCTGTAAAACTTATACACTATAGAAAAAAGTACGAATAAAGCATTTTGTGATGCCAATGGTTATTGCAGTGCTAAACCGATGATGTCAGGTAAATATTTATCTACATTTAATTAGGATCTTTTCCCTTATACATATACCAGTTAAGTATACTACTATTTAAATGTAAAAAAACTAGTCAAGTTTTTGTGATTGTTCATTTTAAAAGCGGTTTCTTTACATCATCTATCGTTCTCTCTGTTTACGCGTTAAGAGAGACCTTTACTTGTTCAAATCAGGGTCTATTATTTTGTATTACTATGAACTTCTTTAGACTATCCGCTATTTACAGAAGTGAAGAAGACGTTATAAAGTTTTCCCCAAGAGAAATACATTTTGCATAAACCCCGAAAATGTGTCCGTGACACGATGTAATTTCAAACCTCAATTCGTTTGATCGAAACGTGAGTGCCGCAAGTACAAATAAATTCGACTTTGCACTTATTTAACGGCTTCAAAACTACCGTTTAGAAAGGTTCACGTTTTATTTATTGTTGGTCTAGGAAACGAACAATAGAATTTTGCGAGCACGAACTAGAAATGAACCATAGAGTTTTAAAAACAAAAGTAAAACAAAGTAAGGCCTATTGTTTTAAATAACCTAAATATAATGGATGACACCGCTTTATCAACAGGTCATGCAAATATTAAATATGACTATACTGTCTATTTTAGCAGTTCATATCGACAAGAAATAGTAGGCAATGGTAGTATACCTTTCTGGTATACGTATAAAGGCAAGTAGTACATCCTTCAATTTTTGGCAAGTAAAATAACTGAATGCATCCTTATTTTATTCAAACCAGCCGAAAAGACTTTCACTATTGTGCAGGGGAAGGATGTAACTTTGCCTCTCAACTGTAAACGTCCATACAGTACAGTTTGTCACTACTGTAAACCAACTTGTTACGCTGATACGGAAGGGTTAGTTGCCAGGATGATTGTTACGTTGAGAATGATAGACGCCAATAGTGTGCGATATCGGTGGGGAATGCGATAATATTCTAGCTAGACATTTAATGGTGACTAAATATTCATAATTTGTATATATAATTTCTCAAAAGTTATTATAACAAACAGATGAAATATTTCGCTTAATATGTTATCAAAACTAATGTTTGATAGGCCATTTTAAAGAATATTTTCCCCTCTAAAGACGAAAAATACTTAAATATAATAAATTAATGTTTCACTTAAAAAATTACGTGTTACAAAGATGGAAGCCAATGAGATTCCAAAACAAACAAACAAAGACCCAACGATTTGGGTCTAAAACATGTCTACATGATTTTTTTCGAAAAGGAACGAAAATGGTTTATTATTTCTCAAAGGTTTTTTTTATCCGTATAAAATATTTCCCTTAATACTGTATCAAAATTAATGTTTGATAAGCCATTTTGAAATTATTTTCCTCTTGAATGACGAAAAATAAGTACATATATTAAAACTAATGTTTTCATTAAAAAATTACATTTGAAAAAGATGGATGCTTATGAGGTTCTGTTTTTTACATGGACAGTTATAGGCTTTCAAATTGGCTTCCTCACGAGTCAGCAAATTTAAACTTAAATTTGTGTTTAAATCTTTGTGTTTGTTTCATATGGATAAAAAGTGAATGATGACACGTCAAAATCTTCAACATTGTTTTTAAAGAATCTTAGGAGATTAATTTTTTTTTAAAGAAAAAATATTGCGTATAATGTTAATGTAATTTGCAATACGTTTTTAACTATTTTTTATAATAAAATATTTTAAATTGACAAATAGTTTTATTTACTTATTTCACTTTTTTCACTTAAACATTTTTATACTTGCCTTTATGTTATACAGCTAATATGATTTAATAAGTTTTAGGTTATGTTGTTAAAAACTACCTATGATTGTTTGTAGTGTTTACAAATTATCATAACTAAAATATAAAAAAACCATGAGAAAACACGATACATGGTTTTTATTTTTGGTTCAATAACAGACACTTTTGTTTCTAAAATTTGTTTTAGAAGAAATAAAAGCTATACACTGTAGAGAAAAGTAAAATACAGCAAAATGTGAAGCCAATGGTTATGCCAGTGCAGAACTCAAGGTGTCAGGCAGATTTTTATCGTACATTTTAGCTAATTTGGTTTTTATTTGCGTCGCCGTGTGATTGTTTAGAGTTTGCAGTTTGCTCTTAGACAGTTTGCTCGTACATGTAGACAACGGCCTGCCAAGAACACCAGTTGGACAAAAGAAAAAAATATGCCTATAATATGGTTGTCAGGTCATAAATATAAATTATGGTAGTCGGAACAATTTTAAAACATTTAGGAATATTTGCATTTGTGTAAAGTAAATTTGATTCGTTTAAATTCGATTTAATTCAGTTCAGTTATAATTTTCACTGCAACACATTTTTTTTATTTACGCCATATATAAATATGGCGTATATATTTTTTTAGAAATAAATGATAATTGATTTTATTAATGTTAGTCATCATTCAATACTTCTATCTTTGAAACTATATTTGAATCTAATATAACATAAACACAGTTCTTTTTTAGTAAAAATTATGTACTGTGTACTAATACTATTTTGGAGCATTTTGCGATTATATTTAACTTACCAATAGTCGTCAAACTGTTTGACTAGTAACAAACACCTCTATTTAACGGTATTGCAATAAAATTCTAAATCTATTTTTCAGTCAGACATTCTATAATATATTAAAACTTACCACTAAATAGTAAAAGTGTTTAAAATTACCTAAAATAAATACAGTCTAGTTCTATGTGTAACAATTGTCTATAATTTCACCTTCAATTTTTTTTATTTGTCTGTTTGCGTCAAATTAGTTTTTACAATCGTACCTTGAAAAATTTCGATAATTTATGGTAGAAAATAGTTTTTATTTTAAACCCCAAGGGCAATTTTTATCAAAAAGTTAATAACTACGAGACATTAGAAAGACGGCGTATTCAAAACTTAACAGTAAAGTCAACATGTGGTTGTACGTACTTCTGATTTGTTTTCTAGTTTCAACGGTAAGTTTGATTTTTTACTTATTTTTACTTTATTCTTTATCCTAACTTAACGTTTGGACAAAAGCCATGTTTCTATGTTTGTTATGATTTATTTAAATAACCCTTAAGAAATTTTATTTAAAAAAAACACATAAAGAATAAAAATCCAATAATAGATCTATTAACATTTCGATAATAATTTAGTATTTTATTTTTAAAATAGCTCAGTAAATAACCTCCTTCAGAATTCCAATCACGTTACAGAATTAGAGCAAGAGAATACAACTGTCGGAATTCTTCATAATATTTTACTTTAAATTGTTATTATTTTTTTTGTAATCTACATGGTATACAATTGAGATACGCCATAGTAATATTTCAAAATCCAAAAATTACCTAATTTAATTTTTTTCTTATAGATAACATATACAGTAATAATTTAAATAGGGAAAAAACTAAAAATTTATTAATTTTTAAAAGTTTTACAAACTATAGAAAGTAGATATAATCAAAATTTATTACTTAAGAGTAAAACAAATCGACACTTAAAGCAACAACTCGTTTAGTGTACCTTTTTCGATACTAGTATTTGATGGAAAATTTCTAGATTAAACTCTTAAGAAATTTCCTACACATTATTCTAGCCTCTGCTACCATTTTGGATGCTAGTATTTGATGGAAAGTTTCTAGATTAAACTCTTAAGAAATTTCCTACACATTATTCTAGCCTCTGCTACCATTTTGGATGCTAGTATTTGATGGAAAGTTTCTAGATTAAACTCTTAAGAAATTTCCTACACATTATTCTAGCCACTGCTACCATTTTGGATGCTAGTATTTGATAGAAAGGTTCGAGATTAACTCTTAAGAAATTTCCTACACATTATTCTAGCCTCTGCTACCATTTTGGATACTAGTATTTGATGGAAAGGTTCGAGTTTAACTCTTAAGAAATTTCCTAAACATTATTCTAGCCTCTGATACCATTTTGGGTACTAGTATTTGATGGAAAGGTTCGAGATTAACTCTTAAGAAATTTCCTACACGTTTTTCTTATTATGGCTAGAGCCTCTGCTACCATAATCGCTACCTAACTACGCTCTTCGGTTTTGCCGCTAACCTCAATATGTTGTTCTCGCCTCGGTATACTGAATGAACACCGCAACTATAACACTCCCTCGATTCTAACCATGACTAAACAGCTGATTTCAGAAAAAGACTGATTTCGTTTATGTTAAGTTACTTTGTTACCCATAGCAAGTAAAAGTTTTGTCTACGACAAGAGGTCTTTGTAAAGGTACAGTAATTAGAATTTGCTAAAATAGTATATTCAATGTTTTTAAGGTCCGTAGGAATAGCTAAGAAAATGTGTCCGTTTGTCTTTCCATCTGTCTGCCTAGTGGCGTAAGCATGAGGGGTAATCAGAGGGATATATAGGCCTTCACTCCTTTAAACCTGTAAAAATGAAAAATCGCGGTTATTGAAAACAAAACAAAAAATACTTGTACAAAAACACATAATTTAGTTTTTAGTGAAATGTTTGTTGTTTGCCTGCTATAGCAGTAGCAGAGACGGCTTTTTTATTATGTTCCGGTCATGGAACGAGAAAGTATCTACTGTACATAATCCCTTAGGGCAGGCGGCCACCATATGCGGAGCGAAGCTGAACGAAATGTAGTTGAACGTCAACCAGAAGCGGAGTTCAGTCAGTTTGAAGAAGGCGTTTGTATTTTTTAAATCTAAGTACTTAGACCTACTTTAACGGGTTCTAGGAACTATTATGTTTTAAAATCGTAACCTAGGCAAAGAGAAATAATAAATATGAAGGCTTGATCAACTTGGGAAGGGAGAAGCGGAGTCAGTTTGAAAACCGAACCAAGACAGAGTCAAAGCTGCGCGGAGCGGAACTTCACTCCGCTATGCTTTCAGTTTCCAAACGTGCATTAAAAACAATAGGTCAGGTTTTGAATGCGTAGTTACGTACAGCGCAACTAAGCTATGCATATGGTGGCCGCACGTCCTTAAGTGTAATATAAAACAGAAATGTATTTACTGGTTCATACTTTGCAATATTTAATGTAATTATAAACAATTATCAATGAAGTGTTCATTTTTATTCCACTGTTCTATAGGCCTATTGCTTTTAGATTTTTTTAAAAATCTTCTTTGATCAATAAGGAAAACACATATTTAAGTCTTGATTATGAGTTTCTAATCGAAACAATATTGTAATATTTTTTGAACATGCGCATTAAATTTATGTGTTGATGTAAAAACACTTCAACTTTGAAGGTAACCCCTTAGACCCACCGGAAGTTTGTTTATTCCAAGCGGAATATCCCTACCCTTAACAAAAATTGACTTTACGTTACTGTGTCTGTCTAAGGTCAACGCACTTCGCACTCATAAACAATGTGGCCAATCATGGCGAAATGGTATGTATAATGGTCCAAATTGAAGGGAAATATTTATGTGTAATAATAAAAGATTTAAGGATAAATTAAAGGAATAAATCTTGAGGACAAACACATATTTTTTTCTAGTGAGAGTATTATTTGAAACTACAGGTAATACTGATTCCGAATGCAATATATATTTTAACAAGAAGAGGATATACAAAGGAACCACCAGACCTTTAAAAGGTTCATGTCTCCCCTTTAATTTCGTAATGTTTTGTCAGAATTATTTCAAAAAAATATAAACGTTTTCAAGGCTTTTTGATATTGAGATATTTTTGCATTTATGGATGCCATCAAAAACGTGTTTTTTTTAGTGTTCTTACGCTGCTCGACCTTTTTTCAGTGTGGGTTAAAGAAAAAAGAAAAATATTCAAAACTATTTTTTTTGTTTTGTGAAGCAAACGTCTTGTTCGTGTGATATATTCTGCGTTGGCTCGGCAGTGCAGTTATTTGATCTATTTTTGAGTATTTTTTGTAAGTAAGGACAACCAAACAATCACATTTACATTTTAGAAAACTGACAATAATTTACAATGTCATAAAAGAAAGCGTCTACAGACGCCACAGTACGTGTTTTAGAAACAAGTGCTTGATTACTTTGTTGAGACTTTACTGTACTATTTAGAAGTTCAACTGCGCACGAAATTCAATTTTGTAACAATTATTTTCAGTTTATACAAGCACGTGAACATTGTGTCCAATGAAGCGTTTAACGCTTTTCATTTCCTATTTTCACTACCAGTTCTATTAAAACTCTACATATTTTCACGAAGATTTTAAAATTGTTACATGAAAATTTCATATTCTACGATTTACGGAAGCAAAATAGCGGCTGTAGAAAAGCAGACAAAAAACAGCTGGTGGAAAGAAGTACGGTATTAAAGGGTATTAAAAATATGATCTGTGAAACAACTACTTATTTTAAAAATAACCTATAATCAAGGTTATTATTTAAATAATAATTGTTCTTCTGAGTAGCGCTATTCTTATAACTAGCACTTATTCCTTTAAATAGTTCTACACACACAAAATTAAACATGGCGACCAGACCAAAAACTACTCCCACTAAAAATCGCTTTAACATTATTTATTCATTCATTAATTTAACTTCAAAGCGAGACAACACCACTTTGTTGAAATGTCGTCGTCAAACTTTTGGAACTTAAAAGGAGGAAATATTTGATAATTTATTACTTATTCATGCATATAGCTGATTATTGTGTTATGAAAATCATAAGGAAAAAAATGAAAATCCGTATCCTCCGAGAAAATTGTAATTTGAGAACTTTCTGTTTAAGTTGATTGATTGTGAGAATTCAATCAATAATTGTTTATTTGGACATTAGTTACTATTGTTTATTTTTAAACAAAACACATTGTTTCGAGAGTAGCCTATTCGTCAGATTTCGTTCTCAAGAGATTTTATTACTAATAAAAAAACATAGATTTGTTTAGCTTAACGTCATGCGGAAGCTTACATGAATACTGAAACAAGGTTTGTTGCAGGTTCAATGCCAGACCTACCAGCAGCAGGTGAACGACAAGCTGGCCGCAATGGAGTCAAGCAGAGCCACTGCGGTTGCTAGCTTCAACGGCCTGCGGAGTAACTTGCTGGCATTGCAGAGCGCTATTGTCACTCTCAACAGTGCTTTGTCCACAGCCGTATACAACGATATTCTGTCGGAAAGCATCAGCATGATGGACGTTCTTGCTGCAGACCAGATTGGCAAACCGGATAGTGGCTGCTTCGCACCTTACTTGTCTGCTAGGCCTACTATCATTCCATCAGGTAAATTTCTAAAATACAAAACCTGAATCGTTATGATAGATGCAAAAATGCATTTACTCAAGTTTAAAATATCTTATTTTGGAAAAAACAGGATGCTATTTTATGATTTTCGTCGTAATACGGGGTAGCTCCTATAAATTAAGATTATTGTGTTGCCATAAACACACACACACACACACACACACACACACACACACACACACACACACACACACACACACACACACACACACAATCAAATTTTCCCATGTATTTCAAATGTTGAACACATAAATATTCAACACTGTGGTTTAACGTAATTAAAGTATTTTTTCGGTTTAGGACTGTGTTGAAACACTAACTATTGCATTAAAATTGCCTGAAATAATTTTATATTTTGTTTTGTTTTGAGTTTACAAGTCATATATAATTCAGAAAATTACAAAGATAATAATTTAAAGGAATTATTAAAACACTATCTCTGCTTTTGTAAATTATTGATAAATGTTTTTGTTCTGTCTAATATAATATTTTCAAAAATGACATTTATCAAAACATAATAAGGGAACTCGGTCGCAATCTGTTGATGAATTAAAGTTGAGACAGTTTAACGTTTTTAAATATTTCTTTATTTTTCTAAATTTTGTTATTCAACATCTTTTTATAAGGAAAAATAATTACACATAACCAGAAATCACTTTCACCAAATCGGCTATGACGAGTTTAACAAAAATGTTGCTTAGTTTAGCCATTGGTACTAAAAAACAAAATATAGTTTGCCATCTGTACGACAAAATCCGAACTATAACTACTGACAATAGAACTGGAACTCGATCAATATTTTTCAAAATAAGTCAGGTAATCTTATTTACCTCAAATTTCTGTCATAGATTCACAAACATTCATTACCTGAATTACTAAATTTCAAAAATTTTAAAAGCATAACGTTAATTTTAAAATAAGAAAAACTAAATTTGTTGACGCGTTTGTTTAGATTTTTCCCATTCAGATTCTTAAGAAAATGCCTCCCAAAAAAGGCCAAAATCTTAGAAAAATCTGTTTAGCTAATTATAAGAATTCAGACATTTTAAAATTTTATCCTAAATGATTATCTGCATTCTTTCTTTCTCTTATATATATATATATATATATATATATATATATATATATATATGTGTGTGTGTGTGTGTGTGCGCGCGCGCTCGTGTGTGTGTGTGTTTGGAATCGGAGAGGTTTTTAAGAAAAAATTATATTAATGCGAAAATTGAAAGCGAATTTATATAAAAACGGATTATTGGAGAACGCCTAGAAATTACAGATTAAGGATCATAATTACACATTAAAAATCAATTTTAATAATACTGTCTTACATGTTTAATTTAATTGAAATTGGTCTAGTTGATCAATGGTTTTTATAGTTTTTAACAGGATTTTAAATTGTTCCTAATGACAAATTTTTATTCGATTTTCCTTTGTGGTATATTTTAGTGTGTACTTTGTTTCCAAATTAATGGTTGAATATATTGTTCAAGCTTTAGGCAAGCTATTAGGACAGCCCACAGTATGAATTAGTTAAAGTATATTTTATTATTCAATATTTTTTATTAAAGTTTTGTTTGTAATTGAAAACACACAACCACTAATAATTTTCACCAAATCTGTTATAACGGTTTTTAATATAAATTTATCTTAGTTTGGTACTAAAATACAAAGTATAGTTTGTCATATGTACGACAAATCCTATACAGAACTATTGACAATAATAGTGGCAAATATACCGAATTTCTCAAAACAGGTTAGGTAATTCGTTTTCTTTTTAAATTTCTGTCATGGGCTGACAAATATTCAACTTTCTATTACTAAGATATAAAAGTGACTGTAATCCAAATTCAATTAAATTTTTTTAAATTAACGAAAACAAAATAAATCTGATAAGGGGTAGGTTTATTTTGATTTTTTTTTATTTAGTTTCTTTTATAAAAATATCTTCATAAAAGATCAGAATTTGAGAAAAACCTGTTTTTCTGATTTTGAAAATACAGAAACTTTAAAATTTTACTTATAATATTATTCGTATTTTCTCTTGTAACTGACAAACTATCATATTAATTTCTTCGGTTTCTATAGAGTTTTTTTTAAATGAGTATATTTACGATACAAGGAGTTTTCTAAAGAGCGAGTAGTGTATTTGTTTTTGCGTTGTTCATTATTTGTACAAAGAAAAAAACGAACAGATAATTCAGAAATAAAACCAAATTCTTTTGATCCATTTTTCGCCATAATTCGTCCAAAAGTCTTAATCCGTGAAAGTAAGGTTATCGTCGAGAATTTCTAGATATTATTTATTAATGCCTTCTAAATTACCAATTAAAATATCAACTTTGTAAATAAGGTTTAGAAGGTTTTGATTTATTTTAAGTTGATCATGAGATTTTAGTAAATTAAATCTACGATTTATTAAATTTTTCACAGCAAAAGAAATTTCTAATGAAATCTAAACAAAAGCTAATAATATATATCGTTATTATATATTTCTTATATAATATATATATATAATAGATATATAATAGATTATATATTATAGATAGCGATATATAATAGATATCGCTTTTATCTAATAATAGATAAAAGTTATATCGCAAATAAAACGTTACCATCATAATTAAATTAGTTAAGTGTTCCTAAAATTTTTAACTTAATGCACACATTTTAACGAGTTTTTTTTATTTATAAAATCTACGTTTTTATATTTTTTTTCGCAATATAAATATATGCATACCTCATACTATTATGACGATGAAAATAAGTTCTTTCTAGTCAGAATTGGTTTATTAGTTTCGAATATGTCAACGTTTTAATACTTTAGTAGAAATATTTTCGTGAAGTCAATACAGTTACGTTAATAGTTCAAATGTATTTACCAGTGAAATTCTACATTTTGTGAGTGTATACAACATGAATTTTGCCAATGTGTTACAGCGCAGCAGACACTCAACCTCTGCACTTTGCTGGTGAACTCGCGGGCAACACAGCAAATCGTTTCTCTCAACACCAATATCGCTTCACTCAACAGCGCTGCTGCTGTCGCTAGACCCAAACTGACTTCATGCAACACCATCCGCTTCCAAGCTACACCGACCTTGTTCGATTACTGCACTAAATCAGCTACCTCGGACTTTAACTCTAAAGTGACCGCTTCTACAGCTACAGTGACTGATCAAACAACCAAAAAGAACAACCTTGTTAACGACCTTACTGGATGTGTCAGCAATACTGTCATTTTCTCGCAAAATCAGCTGAATTTGATCATTGGATCTGTTGCATCATGCCTGCAAACATCCACTTCTTCAGACGCTCCTCAGTTAGTCACACTTCTTCCGACTGTAAGTATAAATAGAACCACAACAAACTCAAATCCTTGAAAAAACCAAACAAATGAAAATATTTTTTGAAATAAAACGGATTACTTCTTGCAAAATACAAAATAAGACGAAAGAAAGGTTTTACTGAAATTTTGAATCTTCAAGACAGTGCACATGATTTCATAGCCAAATTCTAATCAATAAATAGTTTAGTACTGATTATGTTTAAAGAAATATAAACATCCTTTCCATTAAATATCTGTGGGCTTTGAAAACAAGTTAATTTAAGCTACATGTTAAGTAAATTAATTTTCTAAAATGCTAGCTACACAAAAACCAATAATGTCTTGTTTTTAGTAGACAATATTGATGGAAAGAATTGTTAAAAGTAATACGTTATTATAGACAACAAAAAAGACCTTCCATAACTAAATCTTTTAAATTTTGTCCATGGTTATGTATTTAATTTATAACTGTTGATTTTTTCCACTTATGAATCACATAAATATTTATTTATTTTAAACAAAAACCACCAAGTGGTAGAAAGTTCTGTTTTACGACTGAAAATAACATTGAAGGGACATCGTTTTGCTGATTCGCAAGAAGTGATGGAAAACTCGAGGAATCGGCTAAATGAGATATCCCAAAATGGCTTTCAGGAATGTTTTCACCAATTGTATGAACGTTGGAAGAAGTGTATACATGTAGAAGGAGAGTATTTTGAAGATTAAAATACTATACGTACTTTCAATACATTTTCATTGACCAATTCCAAACTTTTCCCCTTACTTCATATATATAAAACTTAAAAAAAACTACAATCCTTTTAACCTAAATATCCCTAAAAATGTAAAGTTATGTCGTGAACATATAAGAAACTAATCTCTTCAATTATGAAATATTTTCAAATTTGAAGATTATGACAATCACATACGATTTCAGACATTAGGTAGATCTACGATGTTTGAATATATATATATATATATATATATATATATATATATATATATATATATATATGTGTGTGTGTGTGTGTGTGTGTGTGTGTGTGTTCCTTATCAGCGATTTTTAATAAAATTTCAAATGAAGATAATAGTTAGAATTAACTGTAATTAAAAATTATAATTTAATATTTAGTTCTTTTTTTCAAATCCCATAAAAATTAACTTAAATGCATTTGGTAATGACACGAATTAAATTTATGTGAAACGTACCAAGCAATAATTACGGGTCGGTGGAATACCACTAAAAGTTCCATCCTTATTGGAAAGAAACGACAAGAATTAATAAAAATGTTTAATTTCTCAAAATCAGAAAGATAGATTACAATTTTTTTAAATTTTTGAATATATGTAACTTGAATATATGTAAAAAAATATAATTTAATATAAAAAAATTTAAAGTCAGGAAGGTAAATGACTACAGTAAACAGTGGCTGCCGTTTTCATTGGCTTTCAAATATAATCACAAACAGTAAGATTTTTAATTTACAAAATAAGCTCCATCTACTTTTTTAGAATGTGTTAAATAACGTGTTTCTTTTCAGGTCACAGTAAATCAGGCGAATTTCATTGGTAATCAGGTGATTAATCCTACTACATCAAGTGTTGCTCTCAATACAGCTAAGAATGATTACAATCTTGCAATCGATAATGCCAAGAAGGCAGTAGATACTGCTATCAGCGTTAAGGCCCTCAACTTGGTGAGCGCTAAGACCACACTGGAAAACACCTTCGTGACCACTAAGACCGCGTTTGACCAAGCAGTGACTGACAAATCATCAGAGCTTGCTGCAGCTTCTTGCGTCAACAATATCAGGAACGCTTTGGCTAATAACATCAACAAGTGTAAGTTATCAGTAACACCATTATCTCGTAGACATACTGATAAAAGCTACACAATTTCATAGGACGCAATAAGTACCTACATAATTTTATAGGATTGCACAATAAAACTTACACAATTTCATAGGACTACATAATAAAGTCTACAAAATTTCGTAAGGCTACACAATAAAACATACACAATTTCAAAGAACTACACAATAAACCTACACAATTTCATAGAATTATACAATAAAACCTACACAATTTCATAAGACTACACAATGAAACATACACAATTTCATAGGACTATACAACAAAACCTACACAATTTCATACGTCTTCAGAATAAAAACCTACTCGATTCTATATGTCTTCACAATAAAACCTACTCAATTTCAAAGGTCTTCACAATAAAACATACACAAGAAAAAGAAGAAACTATGTCTCAAGATCAAATGAGCAGAATTTAATATTTCTTTTTTTTTCTTTTTTTGGCCTCATGAGACCACTTTAGTCTAAATTTCAGTTGTTCCTAACATTGGGATGTATTTTTTTCTCCAATAATCCCTCATTCGATCAGATCGTTGCTTCTTGACGGCATCTGTGATCACTACCTTCGGTTTATCCACTTTAAATTTATTAGTCTTAAGAATGCGTGTCATTTTACATTTGTCTGTTGCATCATCCATTTTCAGTCCTATTTCACTGAGGTCTCTGAGGACTTGTGTGATGTATATTTCCTGTGTTTTCCTGTTGGTGCTTCTCATTATCAGTTGTCTCAGGATTCTGTCATCCGGAATTCCTAATATGTGAAAGAAGTGGAAAATTCTTCGTCGTTTTTTCATTACACTGAGAACTGGATCGATATATTAGTATACTGTTTCATTGGTGGCTATTCTCCAAGTCCCGTCTTTCCGGTAGCTTGTGTTGAGACAAGTTCTGATGATCCTTCTCTCTGTCTTAAGCAACAGGTCCGTCTTCTTATTGTTCCTGTTGGTGCTTCTCATTACCAGTTTTCTCAGGTTTCTGTCCTCCGGCATTCTTAATATGTGAAAGAAGTGGGAAATTCTTCATTTTTTCATTACCATGAGAACTGGATCGATATATTTGTATAATGTTTCATTGGTGGCTATACTCCAGGTCCCGTCTTTCCGGTAGCTTTTGTTAAGACACCTTCTGATGATCCTCCTCTCTGTCTTAAGCAACGGGTACGTCTTCTTATTGTTTTTGATTTTAAGAGAGTTTTACTGGCATATAATGTTTCTGGGAGTACCACTGATTTGTAGTGGCGTATTTTTGTTTTTATTGACAGGCATTCTTTTCTTGTACGTTGGCCAAGTTAGTAGCTGGGCTTTTTTAATTTTTGCTACCCTATTAAGTATTGCGGGTTTTTCGTCTATATTGTATGTTATGGTTTCTCCTAGATATTTGAAACATTCCATGAGCTTTATGGTGTTACCGTTAATGTTCACATTATTTACGCAAAGCGGGTCCATGGCCATGATCTTTGTTTTTTCATAAGATATCCTTAAGCCTAACTTCTGCGCAATGCTATCAAGGTTAATTATTTGTTCTCTTGCTTCCTGTAGATTAAGGGCAAGTAGGGCCAAATCATCTGCAAATCCTATGATGTTTGTTTTAATGGCCTTAGACCCTGTGCCTATTGTAGTTTTAACCGGGTTTTCTTGTTTCCATATATTGATAATAAAATCCAATGTTACATTGAACAATAAGGAAGATAGTCCGTCACCTTGTCTCATCCCGGTTTTAATCGGGAACGGTTCAGAGATTTCTCCACTGAATTTCACTTTTGTGTGCTTTTCCGTCAGAGTTAGTTCTATCATTCTTACGAGTTTTGGGTGGAGTCCATAGTTCTTCAGAATCTTCAATAATGTCGGCCTGTGAATCGGCCTTTTTGAAGTCGATAAATGATATAAAAAGTTGTTTGTTTGATAGTTTGAAATTTGCAATAATTAATTAAGTGTGAGGATCTGGTCAGAGCAGTTTCTGTAGGGTCTAAATCGTCCTTGGTAGTCACCCAATTTGGGCTCTAGTGCATCTTGTATTTTATGGAGTAATATTTTCGAGAAGACTTTGTAGGTACAGTCCAATAGGGTTATTCCTCTGTAGTTCCCAGAGTTAGTTTTGTCGCCTTTTTTGTACAATGGATGGATTATTCCTGTGGTCCAGTTTTGCGGGAGTTTTTCTTCTTCCCAGATTCTGGTGAGATGTTTGTGCAGTTCCGCCATAATTTCCGTGCTGGCATTTTTCATATCGCCGCAAAGATTTGATCCTCGCCACATGCTTTGTAATTTTTCAGTATCTAATAATCTTGCTAGTGAGTTTTCTTTGCCCGGACAGTTCCTCGAAGGATTCTTCAGATTTCTGGGCTTGGTGTTTGATCCAGGCTCGGTGTCTTCCTTCTACCGCGGTATCACACTCGTTGTTCCACCATCGATGTTTTTTTCTGGGATTTATTCGAGCTAGTTTGTTTGCGATGAATTTTAATTTGGTGATCAGCTCCTCTAGGTTTTTGGTATTTTTAATCTCTTCCCCCGATCTCTTCTCATGAATGCCGTTATTAATTAATCTTGTAGAGTCAAAAGTTCTTTTGGGTTGCTTGTGGGATTTTTTCCCTTTGAAGGGAGTCAATTTAATTTTTATTTTTACTATGTAATGGTCTGACCCCGAGTCGGTTCCTCTGAGCATTTTCACATTGTGTATTTCTCTGTGGTAATTCCTGTCCATAAATACATGGTCCAATTGCCACTCGCCTTTCTTGTGGTCAGGATGTACCTAAGTTTTTAATTTTCTCGGGGGTCTCTTAAAATATGTTGATTTTGAGATGAGGCCGTTATTCCTGCATATTTCTATAGTGTTTATACCGTTGTTGTTGGTACTTTTCTGTGCGGGCCATTTTCCTATTATATCTCTATATTTCCTTTTCCTTCATAGTTGGGCATTGAAATCTCCTACCAGAATTTTTACATAATTTTCAGGGATTTTTATGATTGTTTGGTCTAGCAGATCCCAGAACTTTTGGATTTCTTCTTTGCATGTCGCTGTGTCATTTTTATTGTTAGTTGGTGCGTGTACGGTGACAATTGTGTACATTTTTGTTTGCAGATTTAAAGGTTAGTAGTACAATTCTTGGAGATATTGACTCGAATTCTATGATGGACTCAATTATTCTTAGATTTATTAGAAAACCACATCCAAACTGAGAAACATTTTTCATGACTCGTTTCCCCGGTTTTCCTTTATAAAGCCTGTACCTCTGACTTTCTATAGGGCTCTCGTCACTATTCCTTAATTCTTGCAGTGCAATTATGAGAATTTTTTATTTGTCACAGATGTCTGTTAAAATCTTTAGTTTGCCCACAGTTCTTATTGAGATAATGTTGTGCGTTGCAAAAAAGGAAACTTGGTTGTGTTTTACTTTACGTTTCCGGGTTCTTGAGGTAGAGGTTTCCAGACGCTCCGATTCGCCTACATCTTCTGAGTGTTGCCCCACCGGATCCGAGTGGCAACTTTTCAGTATCTTATCCAAGAGGTTACTGCCGGTGGAAAATTATTCAAAAGACCTTCCATATTAGACTGTCGAAGGTGTCACCTTAGTTCTCGAGATACAATCCCAGTTGTTGACTGGAAAGTATTCCGATTTAGTTCACTTGGGGTTTTCCGCTACCTCCCAAGCTATCCAGCCGAACCGCGTGGAGGCTCGAATCCGAACTGATTTCTACATCTTTGTGCGGAAAAGAACAAGTCTAATATTTATTTTATCTTAAAATGGTTCAAAACCTAAAATTTGGGGCTAACATTAATTGAAAAATCCAAAAAAGACCACTTAGCCATACTCTAGTGGTTATTAGCTTATTGAGCCGCCTCGGTGGTCTAGTGGTTAGCGTACTAGGCTTTCACCCCGAGGATCCGGGTTCGATTCCCGGCGAGGGCTTGGCATTTTCATACGCTATACATCATCCCATTGTCTGCATTAGCCCAAGTGTACACAACAGTCAGACGATAAACACCAGAAAAAAAATATTAGCTTATTGTGGTTATTAGCTTTCTTGAAATGTTTAATTTTACTTTTGATCTGTACTTTTTTATTACTTTAATAATTAATTATTTATTGCTTTATTACTTTAAGTAATTTTTATTACTTTAAAATCATAAATATAATGCAATTTTTTAATTTGAATTTATAACCAAATCTAATAATCCAATTCTGGTAAATTTTACCAGTTTCCTAATTTTTCTTTGCTGCTTCCGTAACGGTTTTTGGTAAACAACGATCTATACATTTATCTGGGTAGAACTAAACGGAAACAAATTATCCATCTGTTACGTTCTTACTTACAGTTCTAACTTTGATAAAAAAAACCATGTGGGCTTTACCAACAAAGTGTTTGAAAGCGGTATGTTTTTCAAGTTAAAAAACGTTATCGATATATTGGAAAGTGCACCTTCATGCCAAATTATATTGAAATATATCAGTTCTATTAATCTCCAGAAATGTAAACTGAGAGAGAGAGAGAGAGAGAGAGAGAGAGAGAGAGAGAGAGAGAGAGAGAAGTCTTTAAAGTACTCTGGTGATTTCAAAACTGTATGTAAGACTGATTCTAAAATTTACGATTACGAAGTGTTTTATATGTGCACTTCGTAGATTGAGAAACTAAAACTCCTTAAATATTCTATTTGTTTGCAGATACGAACGAATACGTTACTTGCGTCACATCGATCCGATCCGGGTCACTGAGCTTGGAACTCATGCAGATCCAGAATCTGTACAATGAAGCTGTGGCTAAAGAAGGAGACACGGTCATGCAGTGCCTGTCTCAGACCGGGAATCTTGTGTCCGACAGCGGCATCACGCAATGTCGGGGAAACGCTGACGCTGACGCAGCCACTTACGCCACTTACCTGAACTATAGGGCACTGACGTTGTTTGAAGAGGCAACTTTGGTAGGAAAAGCGGGTGACCGTTGTAAGGACATTACCACCAATAACATCAAACGGAAAAATCAGAAGGACAAACAACTCTTCGAAAATTGCATATACAGGACTACCAAGATACAGTATACCATTAATCTTCCGTGATTAACTACAGTTTATTATTAACTACGCGAAGAATATTTAAATATTTTAGAAGTATAAATTTAAAACTTATAGTGGACAATTAATAATAATGCCATGAAATAAAGAAATGCTAAGAAAACTGTCTTTTTTTAAAATACTGAACAGACGTGTCACAGTCAAAATCACAAATCAGGTTACCTTTTGCCGTTCCCATTTCCGTCACTCTGCTCTTGTCGGTCCTGTACAAGAGCCGCGTTAATGTTATCGAATGAGATCTTCAGGCAGTGCATTGCCGTAGCCGCTCTGCTAAGGTGAAGATTTATCTATCACTGCAGTCGTATCGTACTGAAGTTCCAGATTTAAATAAACCAGTAAACTTTACTGAAACCAGAGGTAGACAGTTCTGATGCTTGAATCTTCTTTTTTATCTTTTGCCGCAGTGGTTTTGGGTATGATAATTTTTACCATCTTCATCTGGCTTCGTGTAGGGCGTAATGTGAGCTGAACTAAAAGGAATTCAGTTCTTCAAGCTGTTTTTCACTCACTACTGGTGGTGGTGGCATTACTGAAGCCAACAACCACAACTCCACATTGTAGGTAGCAATTGGTAATACGGACATCTTTGTCTTTGAAGGCATATCGACCAATCTCTTTCCTGATGTTGTTAGCCATTTTCTCCGTTAGGTTTGCGTCTTGGTGCTCGAGCCTCATAATTGTTAGCTGTTCCACAGACACTCTGCAAATGATTCAACAGCCCTTTCTTCAGTCACTGCTGAATAACTGGTAGATTTCACCTTAATCTTTGCAGCACAACGGTATCCGGTGTAAATTGTGCTAGCAACCTCTTAACACCAATTTCCTCTTGGCCGCCAGAACTAACTTGCCTGTACTGAGAGGGTTTACCACACCTGTACAGCACCAAATCTTCCTCAACCCCAGAGGGTCTAGCTTCATTTGGATGCCCGACCTTGTCACGGCGCTTATTCTCCCAAGGAAAAGTCTTTTTCGCTAGATAGAACCTTCTCACCTTTTGCAAGGATTTCTTCTATCTTTTTCTTATGTATTTGATCACGGATAAGCCGTTCCTTCAATATTATTTCCTGTCCACTACTGTTCAGTTTAATGTTGTGATCTTTTGGGTTCAGTAGGATGCCCTCCTCCATTTATGGCAGATGGTCAATGCTTAATTTTCATGCGGAATGGTTTTGAACTTAGGCTGCACTCCAGTGGAATATTTTCGGTCTAGGACCGATACTTCTCTTCATTTCTTACACCGTCTTATGTTTTCTTTAACTTGTTCCCACGTGTACGCAGTAAATACTACTGGTTCCTGCTTGTACCCAGTGAACTCCGTTAACGACATTGGATATGCCCTCAGTATGATTCAGCCTTCGACACAAACCACACAACACCTTGGCTTAGCACACCCCTCTTTTTAATTTATCTACGCATTATTGAATATATCCAGCTCCGACTGGCATTGCCTAAGAGCCGGATCGCATAATGCGCTTTTTTGAGCCGTACATTAAAAACCTATTATTTGCTGCACACTTGAGAGTCGCTAAACGGATACTATTCTATTAGAAAATAGTGTCTTCGAAAAGCTTGAATACAGTTGTTGATCTTAGTTTAACGGTTTCAATTTATCGCTAATCAAGCTTCAAATATTCTGTACATCTTCCATAAGTAGTTTATTAAAAATATCAGTTTTGTTGTTCTTTTGCCCTTCATAAAATATAAATTTATAAGTCTACAATATCTTAAGAAAATAAAACGACTTTATCGGCCAAAAAATGTGTCCAAATAAAAAACCAACAACTCACTGCTGCGTAGCAGTACCCCTCCCACTAGCTTTCGATATTGTACTCCATAAATGTTATATATTATATATATATATATATATATATATATATATATATATATATATATATATATACTAGGTTGTCCGTAAAGTAAGTTTTCCAAGGTGCTATAGTCGCTGCGAACGTTGTTACGTGGATCCAGTGACCTTGGCTTGCAGCTTGGTTCCTTCACTCCCAATCCCCACTCCGCAAGCGGTCTGCGATGCTCAGTCTTAGTTTGGTAGCCGTTAATAATGACATTGCCTTTTCTGTCTCCCTCCAGGTGAGAATTACTCTCTGTGATTCGTTTTTTGTGTGCAAAAAACACTGCGCCGGTGGACATTCATATCCAACTGTGTGAAGTCTACGGAGAAAAATGTATGAGCATACAACACGTGCGCAAATGGTGCAGAGAATTCAAGACGGACTCATGACGAGCGTTCCGGACGGCCATCAGTTTCGGACGAAACGATTGCGAAAGTGGAAGTAGCAATGCTGAATGATCGAAGGGTGACTCTCGGGAGCTCTCCGAGATGATCTCGGATGATGTCAGCAAGGCCTGTATTGATAAAATTTTGACAGACCATTTAGGATACAGCAAGGTTTGTGTAAAATGGGTCCCAAAAAGACCACAAACGGCATCGGATTGATGCGGCCCGCGAATTTCTTCAGGCCTACAAAACCGATGGCAAGAAATTCTTGTACTCAATTGTCACTGGGGACGAGACCTGAGTACAATATATGACACCGGAAACGAAAGAACAATCACGTCAGTGGAAACATCCAGAATCGCCGAAGCCGCGGAAGTTCAAACAAGCATTGTCTGCCGGTAAAGTCATGGCGATCGTGTTTTGGGACAGAAAGGGGTTTTCTTGTGCGAATTTATGGATACCAGCACAGCAATCAATACTGATCGTTACTGTGAGACGTTGAAGAACCTTCGCAGCGCGATTCAAAACAAGAGGAGAGGCATGCTCACAAAGGGAATTTGCTTCCATCAAGACAACCCTCGTTCGCACACTGCCCGTGTAACAATCGATCTCATCAACCAGTTTGGATGGGATACTGTCACACATCAGCTCTGCAGCCCGGACTTAGCCCCAAGTGATACCATCTCGTCCCTAATTTGAAGGAATACGTAGGTGGGACGCATTTCAGTTCCAGAGAGGAGCTGAAAGAAAACGTTTTAAGCTAAATTCGCGGCGCGGAGGGAGATGTTTCCGACTCAGACATACAAAAGACGGTTCACCGTATACATTGATCTCAACAGCGATTCTGTCGAAAAGTAAAAAAAGTGTAAGCTTTCCAAAAATGTATTATTCAATGCAAATAAGCATGTTTTTCATTGCGAAAAATTATTGGGAACCTTATTTTACTGACAACCCTCGTGTATATATATATATATATATATATATATATATATATATATATATCATAAAATTTATGGAATTATTTGCAGTAGTGATGCTAGGGCAACGCCACTGTGCATAGTGGAGAAAGACAAATTAATGTAGCATGGTTGAATTTGTTCACCGCATTTGAGTGTACCAGTCGCTGCCTGCTGGCTGCTGAGTGATATGTTTGAGACTAAACAGCGTTCCGGGAGCTACAAAATACGTGGAACACAGCTGTTGTTGAGAAGGTGGTAAATCTGATACTGGGAGATCGTCGTTTGACCGTACAAGGGATTACCGAAGAGATTCGAATCAGTGAAAATTTATACATGCAATTTCGGGTGACTCTTTGAACATACGCAGAGTGGCTACAAAATTTATGCGCAAGCTGCTGTCGGCGAACAATAAGAACTCTTCCTTGCACGGATACTTCTGAACACTAAAAGCACTAAACCGGAGTTTCTGAACTCCGTGATTGGAAACTCAGAGCCGTAAAAACGATGAGTCATGGGAGTACGGTTACGACCTGGAACAAAAGCACAGTCGTCGCAATAGAATGTGACGATTAAGACAAACGAAATTCTAAAAAAGCTTTCCTGGCATGTTTTCGGAAGTGGAAGGATCGGCTAAGTGTTTGGAGGCTCAAGGGACTTTTTGTTAATCGGATTAGGATCGCAATTCCGTCATTTACAGAATATATTTTTCTTTACCTAAGATAGGATACTTTTAGACAGGCCTCGTGTGTTTAGACAGGCTTCAATGTGTTTAAACATAAATTTATTTAATTTTCTAAAAACTTTAAAAAGTAAATATGATACCATCTAATTATATATATATATATATATATATATATATATATATATATATATAATGTAAATTAGATGGTACCATTATTTATTTTTTAAAGTTTTTTAGAAAATTAAATACATTTATATTTAAACACATTGAAGAGATAACACGTTTGTGTAATATACACATAATATAAGAGATAAACACATAATATAATACGTTTGTCCATCTCTGTTTGTATTCTTTAACGAAAAAAATGGATAGGTTTTATAGCTAATTCTAAAGAAACATTTAAATCAGAATAATATTGGACACTTGATTTCATCTCGTTAGTGAAACAGCTGTTTGAAGAAATTTTTACAAGATTTTTTCTTATTCTTAAGATACTATGTTTCTGTGATAGGTCTTTGTTACATGAACTAAATGTTCAGTGTAGTTCAAAAGAAGAATATCCTAAATATGTAATGACAATAATTATGATAGTCGGAGTGATGAAGGGACAATGCTAAACATTTAAGAACATTTGCATTTTTATTGTACAGTAATGTAACTAATTTGAATTTTATTAAATTAAATTCAATAATTTGTCTGTAAGTAATTGTAATTATCGGTAACTAACTTTAAAAGTTTTGATACTGATATGTTTTTGGAAATAAAATAACCGATTTTATTAAATCGGACCACTAATTCAATATTTTCGTTGTTGATTTTAATTTAATATTTCATTCTTTATAATCGAATGTAATGATAAATCTTCAGTTTTTAGTAAAATTTATGTATTGTGCTTTTGAGAACGTTTTTATAAAATTTATTTCGTCAGTAGTTACAAAAATTGTGACCAGCAAAAAAGGGTTCGGTTTAACGATAATGCAAATTCGATCTTATTTTTCAGTCAAACATTTCTAAATCCATTAAAACATATCGCAAAAAAGTACGAAAACCTAAAATAAGTGTTTTCTAGTTCCAGTGAAGAAATCGTACATGTGCATGATTAATTTCACCTTCAAATGTATTTTTCAATTTGTTTTACGTAAATATAGTTTTTAGAATCTACTGTAAAAAATTGCAATAATTTATGGCAGAGAATAATTTTTAGGTTTATGCGTCAAGGGCAATTTTTATCAAAAATTTTTTAAAGTCGTCATTGCAGAGACGGCATATCGAAAACTAAAAAGTTACAACAATTACAAAATATTGGTCTACTTTTGTCTGTTTTGTTTTCTGGTTTCTTCCGTGAGTTTTATTTTTTATATTTTTCTTTATCAAAATAACCTTAACATTTAAACGGGAGATGACTTTTACGTTTGTTTTTTTTTCTTTAAAAAATAGTAAATGAAAATTTGTTTACAAAACATCTAAAATATTGAAACCTATTGAATATTTTCCTGTTTTTGTTACTGTTTATTCAAACTTTTTACATCATCTGTGCTCATAAAAAACAATAGTCAGTGTTTGTATGTTTCTATCAAATCTCGTTCTCAATTGTTTAACTTAAACATTAAACATACAACTAAAACTAATGTGAAATAAGGCACTTTTAGTTAAGTAGGCTTTTCATAAAATCTGCTCTAACGATTTGGATCGAATTTCACCCAAACCTTGTCCATAACAGAACGTATTAGTTGGTACAGTCCCATAAAATATTTTGGAAAATATTGTTTTAAAACTCAAAAATCGATTAAATTTCATAAACTTGGTTTCTTTAATTTGATAAAATTTGCTTAGTTCTGAAGGCAAAACCAAACTATGACCATTATTAGGTTTGTTTCATTTTTCCAATTTATTCTCAATATTTTTCTCAATATATTCCCAATAAAATCCTGATGAAATGATTTTAACATAAATGCATAGGCCTATGTTAAAATAAAGCTGTTTGCTTAGATTTTAAGTTAGACACTTTAGAGAGAGATCCATATTCTTGAAACATGGCGTATTTTTTTATATACACATATGGGTCATTTCTGAATAAATAGTAATAAAAACATAAATATTCGATCATTAAGTAACAATTGTTTAAAACAGAATAAATATATTATTTCAGTAACAATTGAGTCTATTTTCTTTAAAGTATGTAGTAAATAAGCTTCTTCAGAATTAGTCCAGGTTATTTACTGATCTTCTCTATAGAAACGGCTACAGAAAAAATCTATCGGTATTATACAGCATCTTTTGTGACCTTAATGGTTTAAAATTGAAATACATCACTGTAATATTGCAATATTATTAATCAAACATACTTTATATAATTTTAATTTTTTATAGCTTATAAAATGAATAATATTATGACTAGTTCATGTTTAAATTAATTTAATCACGTTTTACTATTTTGGGGTGATCTTAGAAATTACTGGTCTGATTTTTTTTTTAGATAGTTACGTATAAAAAATAAGAACATTTTTTAAATAAAATTAAAAACTAATTGTTAGTTCAACAACCCATTTTGAGTATTAACCTTTGGAATCTTTGGGGGGATGTACGAGGTTAGTCTATAGCTATTCCCTACAGGTTATTAGGTTGCGCCTTCTGCAAGCAAGACAGCTATTCAACGAAGCTCTTCAGTCAGGCACGTGAACACCAGTACTCCCACTTCCTTTATTATAGTCATCAACGAAAAGCTGATTTGAGAAAAAGACTAAAATTTTTAATGATTAGGATTATGACCTATTCTTCCCGTCAGTGGTCTATCCACTCACCTCATAAAGGCTACCGCGTTTCGAAACTATATCGTTTCATCTTCAGACCGTTATACAAAATGTTAAATCCCTCTGTCGAGGTCGTTACAAAGTCAAACAAAACATTAAAACATACATCACTAACACTGAGCACAATTACACGTTTAAAATATCCATCATGAAATTCGGCTTGGCCAAGCTACACACGTGACTCGTACGTCGTTACATTCCGTTACATTGCAGTCCGAGTTGTTTGTTGATTAAGGAAATTTCCAGTTGTAATTGTTGTTTTACCAAATGTCCAATTGTTTGATAACTAAGCAAATCCCAAATTTAAGCTGGTAATTTAAATTTCATAGTCGTACAGTCAAAGTCGATATGTTTTTGGATTTCCTGGACGTGTTTCTGTTTGTTTGTACATCTGTCTGTCTATCGTTAATATACCTTTTACTCGTAAACTATATGACCGATCGCTATGAAATTTTGCAAAAATGTTCTAGTTAAAGTGCAGCAGAAATATTAAATTTTATGACAAAAAATATTTAGTGGTAAATAAGCAGTAAATTTTAAAAGAAAAAATACTTTTATTTGTATTTATGTAGTGTGGGTGTTATTTAAAAAAAGAAATGATACTGATTCCAAATATATTATATCCTGAACATACAGAACAACCAGGGCACTCCAAAATTCTAAAGTTTCCAAGTCTAATTTTTGACATGTTTTGTCATAATAATCGAAAAATTTATAAACCTGGTCTTTCATCAAAATATTCAAAATACAAAATAAAGTTGCACTGTCAGTAAGAGTCTTAAAGCACTTGCTTAATAGTTTTTTTAGATATATTACTATAATATTATTTAAAATAAAGAATGCGCATGAAATACATTTTTCAACAGTAATATTCGGATTATAATAGCATATGTGGATTGTGTGCAATGAATAATTTACGATTTTGATTTTCTATTTCTTTTACGGCCCATTTTGATTGTTCGGTCCATTTGAATTGTAAACATAATTACAAAGATTTCAAATTTCATTTCCAAGTTTTGTGAAAAAAATTGTTTATAAAAAAATTTAATATTTTTTAAAATAGCGCTATGAACACTGTTACTTTTAAGTAACCTGTGTTCCTTTGAAATATCACAAGTACTGTTTCTGTAACCCGTTATTGTTGCTTCAAATAGGCCTGCAAGAAACAGTCCCAAAGAACGGAGGATCGTACCAAAAAATTACTTTCAAGACAAATCCCTTGAAGATTGTTACGTTTTAATAAAATTTAATTTGAAAATGAAACTTAGCACAGCTTGTTGAAGTTTAAACGGTGACTTTGGAATCCTAAAATGAAGGTATTTGTTTATTTAACACTTATTCACGCCTATTGCTGATAATAGTGTTATGAAAGTCATAAGGTAAACTTAAATTAAAATTCGTAGCCTTTAAACAAGTAAATGGTTTTGATTTGAGAACTTTTTGCTGAAGAATGTGAGGCATCAATATTAATTATTGTTATTGTAATTGTTTATTCGGATATTTGTTATTATGTCTTTATTTGTAAACATTGAGAGGATTTATCAAATTTCATTCTCAAGAAATTTTATTCTTAATATAAAACATAAATTTGTTTAACTTAACACCATATGCCCTGATCTCAACATCCTGAACAAGGCTTTGTCGCAGGTTCAATGCATAACCTACCGGCAGCAGGTGAACGACAACCAGGCCGCAGTAGAGTCAAGCAGAGCCACTGTGGTTATGAGCTTCACCGGATTGCGGACTAACCTGCAGGCGGTGCAGAGCGCTATTGTCACTCTCAACAAAACATTGCCCGCGGCCATATTCAACGATATTCTGTCGGACAGCATCAGCACGATGGACATTCTTGCCGCGGAACAGACGGGCAAACCTGAAAGTGAATGTTTCGTATCTTATTTGGCGGCTAGATCTACTATCCTTCCGACGGGTAAGTTTTTGAAAATACATTTTAAGCATTGTATTATTGGTGACAGTTTCTAAGTTAATTTATCTTATTTCATGCCTAAACAGTATTTTGTTATTTTTATAAACCTTTTATTGTTTACATTTTTGCTTTATCGTCATAACGCCAATATCTCATAAATTCCGATACTTGTGCTGCCATAGAAAAAAAAATAAAAATACGGCAACTTCTCAAAATCGGTTTTTTCATCCAAACATAGAACACTTATGTTAGAACACATGTTAAATTTTATGGTTCAAAAATGTACGTTAGCTGAAATAAAAGTAATTTTTTGGTTCATGACTCTGTATGAACTCCAACCATGGCCATATTTTTTTCGTTTTCTCCATTTATTCTTAAAAGGTAGATTTATTTTATTTCATAATTACTAAGGTGACCTGAAATATAATTAATTCGAGACAAAAATTCTGATGAACAATGAGTTCTTTCCAAACTGTTCAATAAAGAACTGAACAACTGACTTGAATTTTAGATGTTTTCTGCAATGATTAAGCTTCCTTAAACAATCTTCATTTGTTTGATGTAATAAAAATTTGGCTAGTGTTTAATCGCTTGCCTGCTACAGAAGAAACGCAGTTTGATAAATAATCAATTTTGTACAGGCCGATCGTTACGTTGTCGTAATGTCTTACATACCGTAAATTTATACCAAGACATCGAGAATGCTTTAAAGTTATTACATCTTTCTGGTTGACCGAAGAAAATCAATGTTCTTGCTTTTAAAAACTCATAATTTTTGATTAAATTTCACTCTTTAATATTTAAAAAAAATTTAATTATGTTTAAACACAAGGAAAAAAGTAGAATCAAGAGTAGTTATTTTAAATTATTTAGTTTTAAACTAATTAAACTCAAAATTTTGTGCTTAATTTTATCCAAAATATATTGAAATAAAATGATAAATGTTTATTTTTATTTAAACCCCTCCCCATTTTCTGTTTACGTAATTGAAACCTTTAAATTAACAAGCTGACTTTCCAGTGACATTATTGTAGATAAATTTATAAAGAGGGAGGGCTATTACCAAAAGTAAAAATAGCGGTAAAAATTTCTTAAAGCTAAAAAGATTTTAACGCATTAATTAGGTTAATATTAACCCTTCTATTAACATAGACTCTGTTTACAACGATGAAAATAAAATATTCGTTTTACTTTTAAAAAAATATATTAATGAACAAATTTAATGATAATAATTTCATGTAGATACACGCAGTAATTAGTAAGAATAAAGTAGCAAAATTCTTGTTTATCAACAATAGGAAAATTCACAAAGAATTCACCTGCCCCTATCAGCTTACACCCCAACATTAGCTGTTTATTTACGCAAGGTAAACCCCCACCCTCGCCCATCCCTTTATCACAGACAGGTAAACCATAAAAGTGCACACAAGAATTATACCAGGTCATATTTAGTATTTGACCTCATATTTAGTACTGACTGTAAATTTCATATTTACGAGAGATCATAATATATATATATATATATATATATATATATATATATATATATATATATATATATATATATATATATATATATATATATATATAAGTATGTATATTGCCTCAGTCCATTAATATATTTCTTTCTAATTAAATTAGTTTTATATTTTTAAAGTCTTAAATGTACTTGTACATATTTTTTAGGGATATTTATTTTTCTTTTCATTTATTAAAACTAAGATTACAAAAATATTTGTACAAAATTTAATGATATTTTTCTTCATGCTATTATGACGAAGTAAGCGAGCACTTTTTAGTAAAAATAAGAGTTTATTAGTTCCGTGATAGTAATTTTTCTCAAATATTTCATTAAGTAGAATTAATTAATCTTTTTTGTTTTATCTAAAAATTTAATCAACTTTGAGATCAATTTAATGTAACTTTTTGCAGCAGTTATTATATGATGTTTTTAATTTGTGCAACATGAACATTACCAACGTGTTACAGCGCAACAGTCGTTTAACTTCTGCGCTTTCCTGGTGTACTCGCGGATATCACAGCAGATCGCAGCTCTGAACACCAACATCGCGACAATCAACAACGCTGCTACTTCCGCCAGACAAAAAATGTCTACTTGCAACACCAGCCGCTACCAAACTTCGCCGGCTTTGTTCAATTACTGCTTGAAATCTGGTACCTCGGACTTCGGCTCTAAAGTAGCCGTTTATACACATACAGTGCCCGCCGCAACAACAAAAAAGAACACCATTGTTAACGATCTTAATGGATGTGTCAGCGCTGCTGTTATCGCTTCGCAAAAGCAGCTGAAGTTGATGATAGAATCTGCCGCAACATGTCTGCGAAGTCTCGCTTCATCAGACGCCGCCCAGTTAGTCACTCTTCTTCCAGTTGTAAGTATAACTATAGCACCCTGTAACTGAGGCCAACCGTATCAAATTATAACCGTTTAGTTGGCTACTCGAAAATTACAAAACAAAGAATTGCTTATGATAAGAAACTTGAAAACCTTGCATATAATATACGAGTATGTTCGTCGTTAAGGGTCATTCCACTGAATCCGTCAAGGGACGGATGCGTCAATTATGTTGCAGAAAGTTCAGTTGCCATAATAGCCAGTCCAATTCGTGAGTCTAACGTGTTTGGTTCTCTAAGGGATCGTACGATTCTCGGCAATGAAAATTTCTTCATCCATGTTTTCAATACGTCTGCCGTAGGTTACCTGATAGCTGCATCAGTCGAATCCGGCACGTTAGTCGACGGATGACGACACATTGACGTGACGTAGCTAGTGGAAAGGCTGGTAGTCTGAACAATATGTCATACAAGTTATTGAAATATGGTAGTTACAAAAAAAAACATTATATTCTATCATGGTTTTGTGTAAGGGCAGACATTATAATGGTTGTGCTTAAGATAAGTTTATAATAAAATTTGCTCTTTTTTTCTTCAAACCCATCAAAAATTAAAGCAGTACGTATTGGATAAAGGTTTGAATTAAATTTACTAAAACCTAAGAAGCAATAAATTTAGGTTGATAAATTATCGAAAATTTCAGTTTCATACTGTAAAAAAGATCGAGAAAAATAAATAAAACAGCTACATTTCTTAAAATCCGCACTATAGATTGTCATTAATTTTTGATCATTCACGAATATTTAACTCATGATACCAAATTCAAATAATAAAACATTATAGTATGGCAGGAAATTATCAAAATAAAAAGTGAGTGTTGTTATTGACCTTTAAATTTAATCTTATTCAGTTTTTTTTAATTTATGAAACGACTTTTATTGGACATATTAACTGATAAATTATACGGTAATAATGTATTTGTTTTTAGATCACAGTAAATCCGCCGAATTTCATCAGTGACCAGGTGAGCTCTGACACAAATGCAAGAGGTTATCTAAATAAAGCTAAGGATTTTTACAAGTCGACCATCGAGCTTGTCAAAGGGGAAGTATATACAGCTAACAACGTTAAGGCTCTTAACTTGGTAACCGCCAAGGACATACTAGATGACACCTTCGTGATAACTAGGACCGTGTTTGACAAAGCAGTGACCGATAAATCATCAGTGCCTGCTGCAGCTTTTTGTGTCAACGATATCAGAAACGCGTTGGCTAATAACATCAACAAATGTAAGTTGTCGACATAACGATTGAATTCAAACCATTAGAAGCCACCCTTATACGTATAAAACGTGCTCGATATTAGTGTCTAAAGTCTAGTAATTGGACTACCTGCCGCTACGAACACTTCAAACTGCAAGTACAAGTGTGCAATAGAACAGTATTGAGCAAATAGAACAGTATTATTACCTAACTAACTGTAGTTGAACACTGCCGCAAAATTGCACCAGCAGCGAGTGCTCAAAAGGCTCTCTTAAGTGTTATCATTATAGTACGTTTATATTCAATGAATTAATTTGCAGATCAACGTCTTGAATGTTCATGATATATATTAATGTTTATATTCATAAAGCTAAATACTTGGGTTTCAATTACGCTGGAGGAATTTTGACACTTGTATCTTGCTTCAAATGTGAATTTTGGTTCCGAGGTTATAAAAGATACAAAAACAACAAATGTGTACGCATTTAACTAAAACTTCAGAATATATATTAAAGAAATCAAGCACTCAAGGATAAGAAGAACAATCTCAAACATATTTTCTAAAGCTAGTCTAAAACCAAAACGAGCAGAATTTAATTATCTTTTTTTGAAATCGTATAAAAAGATTCGTTTAACATTTGGGAAGTAAAATACATGAACAATCCAAACAATATAATACGACCAAATATGGTGATTGTTAGGAATTTAGAATATCTCCTAACCGGGGTTCTTTATAGAATCAATTAACGGTTGTTCAAAAATGTGTTTCAATACATATAACTATATTACAATCTTCTTATATTGTTTCGGCTACAAGTAAGCATTAACATAGACTTAATATAGTTTATAATTAAACTATATTAAGTATAGTTTAAGTATAAACTATACTTAATAACAATTCAATAATGAACAATATTGTATTATCCTATGAAAATGTTTCCCTTAAATAATGTACCAATATCCTTTCCGGAAACTCTTTGCCCCAATTTGTTTAACCCAAAACGAAAAGGAGAAGTGTACACAAAAACTCTTGTAAATCTGTAGACTGCCTATCCGTTGCTCTCCAGCATCGTCTGGCTGGAATGTCCTCCTGGAGCACCCGACGGTTCCTCAAACGGCCCTCCAGTTCCTCCAGAATCGACTGACCGCGATTTACTTTTTCCCCAAGTTTATATCTAAACTGCTGTTTTACATACTTTTTGTTTATATCAACAGGCAGTATGCCAGCAGTTTTATAATTTTTCTGCTTTTTTATCAATAGTGTTTATACTTTATCTGTACCATCTTTAAGTTTTTTAAAACAATAATTTTCATTTACACTTCTGCTTTTAGAACGGCTAAGCACTAAGTCCCTGTGACAACTTAAAATTTATAATTTTGTAAAATAAATTTGTTAAATTGCACTTTTATTAATATTTAATTACCTTATTACAACAGCACTTATTTACTGAGCATAATTGATTTAACACTATATTTAACTAATCTGAATATTCAAGTTGCCTTATAAGTTGACAGAAATGTAATAAACAGACCCATTAATTTAAAAAATAATAAATATATAGTAAAATAATAAATAAATAAAAACTTTGTTTATAGTTCTTTTTTTTGCTGTATATAAATTTGTATGCAAACAAAATAATAATTGGAACTTAGCTTATCAAATTTGTAAATATTAAATAGATTGTAAGATTTAACCAACAATACAATTGAGATAGGCCGAAGGCTTAATTTAAATTCATATATTTAAATACAAACTATACAGTTTTTTAAATTTAATTAAGTTACTATAGGTCAGCCGCTGAGAAAACGGCCTCCTAAGAGCACCAGTGCGACAGAGAGTAAATGTGCGAGAGAGAGGTCGAATCCCCAATCTCTCACCACAGCTCCTCACTATTGCTGAGTTGTAGCAGTTTGTAGACTCCGATTGACCGACTCTGTGTCGTGAGACATAATATGTTTACATTTTATTACGTTTACTAAATTTAAACTGAAAACCGTGTTTTAAAGCAAATTAAAATATTTAAAAAATTAAGCTAAGTTTCGAAATAAATGAACTAAAGGTTATAGGGTTGAATTTAGTAAAACATATAGAGAATTAGGTAAAGTTTATAACTGTTTGAGCTGAAAACTATAGAATATATATATATATATATATCGATATTGACCTTCTATCAATTTGTTAGCCCAGATGAATTTTTTTTTAATGACATGAGAAACATATTCACACCAATAATTACACTAATGACCCAATTAATTCAAATCTTGATACCAAAAAAGACAAACAATGTTAGGCCTTCCATCCTTCCTTGGGATGCTAATGACATTATTTTGCTTTTGTAGAATTTGAATTTTCCCTTCATGATAAAAGTACTGTTATTGCTTTTATTACTGAAACACACTTTAATTACTCTTTACATTTCTATATTATAATGGTTATCTAGTTTACCGCGCCAAAAACAATTACCAAGGTGGTGCAGCAGTTTTTACTAAATCATCACTCCAACATCATCCGCATCGTATTGATACTTCAAATATCTTCAACCTTCTGTTGTAACAGTAATCGTGAAAAAAAACTACCACATAAATATTGGATCTGTTCATTGTACACGACGATAAATAATGTGTACCGATTAATTTCAATCATTAATTTCTTAATTCGGCCCCCGTTGTACTGAAGGAGGTTACTATAATGCCAGACATTTCCATTGGGGATTACGATTTATGAACCTCCGTGGCAAGATACATAATTTTTCTTTTTTTTAGGGCGTAAAGCACATTAAGGCTATTATAGCCTCCCTAAATGTAAGTGTGAGTGTAAAGTGTTAAAGTCGTAAGTGTAGTGTTGTAAATCTAAGTGTGTGTTAGACTCGGGAACCGCGAGGGACGTCTAAATCCTCTCAATAGGTGCAGCTAGTCTACACCCCCTGCGTTGAAGATACTTTTCAAAGTATATTTACCAATAATTATGAAGTCAAGCTATAACGTATTCGCCAATTTCAACTTTAAAATTACCAGATTTTTTTTAGATTACATGGCATTTAAACTAAGATAAATAAACCGATTTTATTAAATTTCGGCGAATAATAATCCAGGTATTTTATTTAAGTAATTTTGGAAACACCCGAAAAAATATAAACAACACAAGAACGAGTTTTTAAAAACAACATGTGGGTTTCTACTAAGAAAGTTTTTAAAAACGATATTCTTTGAAATTAAAAAAAAAACAATTCGCTATAGGCATATTGGCTAACTACATATTCATGTCAAATTTTGAGGAAAATTGTGAATTTGATGTGCACGGATAGACAGGCAGACAAGTAAAAACAAATTTTAACTTGAAAAAATTGAAAAATGTTTTATTTTTTCAAAATACAAAATCGATTGTTACTTTCACTAATACAAAATATTCTACATACATACGTACATCGAAGAGTGAGGAAGTTAAACATATTAAATATTTTACTTGTTTTGTTTGCAGATGTACAGGAATTTGTATCTTGCGTCACAGCCATCCGTTCCGGACCACTGAGCTTGGAACTCACGCAGGTCCAGAATATGTACGACAATATGCCAAAAGACGAGGACACATTAATGCAGTGCCTATATCAGACGGCCAATATCATGTCAGCCGCCGGCATCAAACAATGTCGGGAAAACGCCGACGAAGACGCACTCATTTACGCCACCTATCTCACCAATAAGGTGCTGACGTTGAAGGAGGAAGCGATGGCGGTAACAAGTGCTGGCGACCGTTGCAAGGACATTACCGTCAACAACATCAACCGACAAAATCACAAGGACAAACAACGCTTCGAAAACTGCATCTACAGGACTACCAAGGAAATTTACACAATTAATCTTCTGTAAATTTAATCTACAATTTATTCTTAATTAAACAATGAAAATTTAAAACAAAAATAAAGGTTAAAGAAAATTTAAATGAAGATTATTTAACGTTACCGCTTAAAATAAACCTTACAGTTAGCCTAATAACAATGCCATAAAATAAAAAATGTTACGATACAACGCGCTGATTTTTTTTTTTTTTTTTTTTTTTTTGTGGTTAACGTCCGACTATTGTGCACACTTGGGCTAATGCAGACGATGGGATGATTTATAGCGTATGAAAATGCCAAGCCCTCGCCGGGAATCGAACTCGGGTCCTCGGGATGAAAGCCTAGTACGCTATCCACTAGGCCACCGAGGCAGCTAACGCGCTGATCTAAAAATACAATTAGTAAAAGCTATTTTTTAAATTTCTGGTTTCGTGGCTATCGGCCGAAAAATAAAAATCTATAATAGTTGTAAGAATAGTTAGAATGAAGCTACCATTTCTTTTTCTGCCATTAGAGATGAAAAAAGTTCATAGATAAATATACAGAGTCTAAATACATTATCGAAATGAAGAAACTGACAATAACTACCCTTAAAAGGCTAGCGTCACTCTATACTCCCCAACATTTTTGTTTGTCTTGCCAACCAAGGTTTCACTCGTTAGAGCATTGTCAAGGTCACTTAACAGGTAGTGAAACCATGTTTGGCAATACTCTAATATAAAAGTTGTGAACAAATAAAAAAATAAATGTGTAATTACAAACAATTAAGTTTAATGATTACACGTAACAGTGTCCAAATATATTGTCATATTTATGAAAATGAGAATAACGATGTCTTAGAAGGTAAAAAATTGCAGTAACAATCTTTAGTTGTAGAAGTATTTCGAATAATTTCGCTCCACGTAAATCTCTAATTACAGATGATTAGATGAAATAGATACATGAACAGAGTCTGTTGACATTGTTAAAATTATGAAACTACTCCTTCATGGATGAAAAAAACCATTTTTATTCGTTCGAGTATGTTTAACAATTTTCTTCCTTATAAATCTCTAATGATGATTAAAATCGTGTTAAATTTTGGACACTACAATAAAGTATACTTTTAAAGCATTAGCAAATATTAAAACTCTTTAGTTTTGATAACAAAACAAATGTTTAGTGTAAAGTACAAGGTTATTAAATGTTGTCGGCTGGAGTAACTGAGCGCTAGCGACCTCTGAACGCCAGCATGTAAGCAGAAGTTGTAAGCCAGTCCTTGGAAACAACCTATGCATATTTTATGAAAAGCAACATCACCAATTCTCAACTTCCTTATAACGTATAAGGGGAAATTAAATTATGTGCACTTATTTCTTCCTAAAGGCCGAATCGGTAACCCTAAAAGGGGCTATAAATTTAATTATTCTTATTATTTAATTATTCTTTCCTAAATGTTTTACTCGTAACAAAGTTTTAGAGATCTGGAATTTGGATTAAGTACCTTTGACCTCTAAACACATTAAAAAGTTATATCCTTTCTCACATATCAACTCCTAAGGGGTAAATACTTTCAACAATAGCAAATCTGTTGCCGTTTGCTTGACAGGTATTGCTAACAATGCCACATTTCGGGTCAAATCCTAATTAAATCAAGAATAAATTTGTTGAACTGAAACTGAAGTACACTAAGTAATAAAACAGGATCCATGTTTAATTGTACGAATCGTTTTATATTTTTATATTCCTTATGACTCATTCTCAATTTCCGAATCTACATCTATAAAATGAAAAGAATGATTATACGGGAAAAAATATAAATTATTTCCACCATACAGATCGCTATTTGAATAGAAAAAAGTATCTTCGAAACTCTAGAATTTAGTGGTGGGTCTTAACTTGATGGCTAAAACTTTTAGTCAATCATATCTCAAACATTCTGCAAATCTTTCAATATGTGATTTTTTTGAAACAAGAGTTTCTTTTTCTTGTTGACCTTTGTGAAATATAAATTTATAGCCATACTGTTATGTGAAGTTACTCCGCTTTTCTTTCTAAAATTATTTAAAATCAAAGGCTATACTGACAACAAGTTTCAGCAATTTGGAACATTTATTAAACAAACTAAATGCAGCCAGTACCTCTTCGGCTAGCTCACCAAGTGACCAAGTATTCAAACAGTGCATAATGATTAGCCCGAGCATTTTCACCGCACTTTTTTTTGAACAATCAAAACCAGAATCTTTAGTCTACACTGCAGAGGTTAGAGATAAAATTTAAACAAAATCCATGTCGAAGATTTAACTGCGATAAAAAAAAATCCATGTCGAAGATTCAGTTTGGATTATAAAGTAAGATTATGTAATCTTACTAAAACACGTTTTGGTTTGGTAGTTTTGAAACTAAAACACTTTTACTTTCTTCCTGTCTTTATCATTAACAATATTTGACTGATACAATCAAATTTCATGTTTTAGTAGGGCAGTGAACCTCTTCCTGACCTGTGTTTTATCTTCGCTACTGAAAGTATGCGTGGACAGCCCGAACGTGACGCCAGGGGGGACTTAAGCTACTAAAAACGTATGATATTTTATTGTGAAATAAATCATATCTGTACGTTGTAGATTGGTCCTCCGTAAAGAGGGTTTAATTGAAATGGTAAAATTTGCTGTTTTATTTTAAAGCAATTATTACAAAATAGCTTTTAAGGCTTCAATTATTACATCTTGTACAAATACACAACACATAAAATTTTTGAAAGAAAAAAATCGGCAGAAAAATATACGTTTAGATTTGTTCGACAAATTTTAAATAGGAAAACATATTCATTTTGTAAAGCTCCGTATTAAATGAAGTACATTTACTTAACACATTGTGGAGATAGTTATAGTATGCTAAATTTTTAATATTTCTATTTGTATTCTTTATAAAGAACAAATAAACAGATAGTCTTATACCTAAATCCAAATCCTAAAGAAATAATTACAATAAAATTAATGTTGGAACTTGCTTACAAGAGAGAAATAAAAGATAATGTATTTTTTTCTTACTATACTACGTTTTTCGTCATTGGCTTACATAATATGTATTAAATACCAGTTTCGTTAAAAAAATCGTCAATATATTGACATGTTTTTTGGAAATAAATTGTTAAATCTTTTATTTAATTTGGCTCCTAATTCAATATTTGTACTGCTGAAACTACATTTGAATCGAATGAAATAGCAAATATAATTTAGTTTTTAGAACAATTTAAGTACCTATCGTCTACGATAAATTTTCTTTAACTGTTTACGTAAAAATAATTTTTACACTTCACCTTGAAAAATACAATAATTTATTGCAGAAAATTATTTTTAAGTTTATCCGTCAAGGGCAATTTTTATCAAAAAGTTAATAAAGACGTGTAGAGTCGTGTGCGTTTTAGAGACGGCATATTGAAAACTAAGTAACTTCAACATGTTGGTGTACGTTTTTCTGTTTTCTTTTCTGGTTTCGGCTGTGAGTTTAATTTTTTACTTCTTTAAAGTAATTTTATTATAGTCTCAAAATTTGAACACGTGTAATTTTTGTTTGTTTTTTTCCTATAAAAATATAAAAAACCTAAAAAGTATTTTAAAAAAATATAAACCCAGTATTGTTTACTGGACATTTATCATCATTTGTGTACATAAAAAAATGTAATTCTTATATTTGACCCTCACAAACGAAGAACAAAATACAGAAAGTAAAGTGAAATTGAAGCTTGTAAATAAAACACAAAATATTAAGAGTTACCAACACTTTTTCTTAAGAGAGATTATGGCTAATTAAAAACTTAACTTGTTTAAATTAATATTATACAGTATTTAACGCAACACTCTGAAACAACGCTTTTTCACAGGTTCGGTGCCAGTCCTATCAGCAGCAGGTAAACGACAAGCTGAACGCAGTGGAGTCCAGCAAAGCCAGTTTGATTAGTAACTTCACCGGTCTGCGGACTAACTTGCTGGCGGCCCAGAACGCGATTACCACTCTCAACAGCTCTCTGTCCGCGGCCATCTTCAATGATATTCTGTCGGAGAGCATCAACATGATGGACATTCTTGCCGCCGACCAGACGGATGACGAGGAAAGTGTCTGTTTCGGATCTTATTTGGCTTCTAGATCTACTATCGTTCCGGCAGGTAAATTTCGAAAATACAAAGTCTGAAGCACTTGTGTTTTTAGTGAAACTAAAACAAATGAAAATATTTTTCGGTCTGGAACTTATTGCAGACCCTGACCAACGCCCTTGTATTGTTTTCTCGATTTACTCTAAAATAATAAATATTATTTATTTCAAATTTAGTTAACTGAACTAAAATTTAGTTATTAACTAAAGTTTGAAATAAATCTGATGAGCCTTTTTTGAAAAATATTGTTAATTGTGTGCGTTTTTTGAACTGGCTATTTTCGAAATAAAGAAACAGTTTAATTTAATTTGAGATTGTTCCTGGTCTTCCTTCAATAATCATTTTATAGCTTACGGTTTGTTTTTTAAAGTCGCATATAATTCCAACAATTATAAAGAATGTATTTAGAGAAATGAAAAAAGCAATTTTCAACTTTTATAGAAACCTTTGATAGTTATATAGTTTTAATATTATATTACTCCAGCTTTAGCACTATCTGTCGAACTTTAAGATAGCTTGAAATTTTTAAATAGGCTAATATTTCAATTTTCAAAAATTTTTATTCTGAGTTTTTGTAATTAAAAATAAACAATTACAATTCACTTTCTTCAAATCGGTTGTAACGATGTCAATACAAATTAAGCCCAACTTGTGTTGTACCTTTAACACAAAGTATAGTTTTTCATCTGTTCTAAAAATCCGGATTAGAACTATTCATAATATAACTTGAAAATCGATAAAATTTCACAAAACAAGCTGGTTTATCAGATTTTATTAAAATTTCTGCCTTGGGTTCACAAAGATTTATACCATATATTACTGAATACTAGAATTTAATGTAGATCAAGTTTAATTACATTAAAAAAAAGAAAAGTAAAAAAAAAGAAAAAGAATCTAAAGACGTTGGGTTGGATTCTATTCTTTTATATTTAGGTTCTTGTAAAAAATGTCTTTATAAAAACCAAAATTTGACAAGAAAATATCTGATTTTGAATAATCTAACATTTTAAAATTTTACTCGCGATGATAACCTGTATTTTTTCTTGTAACTAACAATCAATTTTTCAAAATGAAAATATGGTAAAGAAATATAAATTTTTTTCAGTAAAAGGCTTTTTTTATTAAATGAATATACAATGCGCGGAGTTACTTACGCGTGACTAGTATTTTTGCTTTTGTGTGGTTTATTATTCGTAAGAAGACGAAATTAACAATTAGGACTGAATACCTAAAATGAAAATTTACTAAACCATTTACAGAAATATCGCAATAGTTATCACAAAAATCTTAACCGATGAAATTAAAAGTATAATTACAGAATTTCTAGAAATTACTGAATAATAATGTCAATCACCTTCATAAATATCGTTTTTAGATGTGTTGATTCATTTGAAATTGATCTAATTCATTATGAGTTTCTAACGTGTTTTTTCCAAATTATCAACATTTTCAATAATTTAAAAAAAAATTAAAGCTACCTACTACGACAATTAACAAGATGTGTTCTCTCTAATCTCTCTAATCTCTCTAATCTACATCTAATAATATGTAATCTCTCTAATTTCTTATCTAATCCACCACCATCACCGCCACACCACCACCATCACCACCACCACCACCACCATCACAATTTGATAAATTTTACAAAGCAAAGATAGATTGTAATTAATTTTTGACATTCACATAAATGAACATTATCTTCATCGTCAATCATCATCACCATCGTCATCGTCAGTTATTAATATTACTGATTATTCAAATTTCTGCATCGGTTTTTATTTTTGTTTTTTTAATAAAAAAAATACGAATTTATTTATTGGCAACGTATATATTGCCAAATAAATATACGTTGGCAATATATTTATTTGTACGTCATTAATATTGCCAACGTGTTGCAGCTCAACAGTCGTTTAACTTCTGCGCTTTCCTGGTGAACTCGCGGATATCACAGCAGATCGTAGTCCTAAACTCCAACATCGCGTTACTCAACAGCACCGCCACTACCGCCAGACAAAAATTGTCTTCTTGCAACACCATCCGCTTCCAAACTTCACAGGCTTTGTTCAATTACTGTTTGAAATCTGGTACCTCGGACTACGATTCCAAAATAACCGCTATTACACCTACAGTGGCAGCGCTAACAACCAAAAAGAACAGTTTTGTTAGTGATCTTAACGGATGTATAAGCGCAACTGTCATCGCCTCGCAAAATCAACTGAAGTCTATCATTGAATCTGTCACAACGTGCCTACAAAGTTCCACTACACCAGACGCTGCTCAGTTAGTAGCTATTCTTCCAAGTGTAAGTATTAAAAATTATAATGGTTCAACATTAACCGTTTCGGAATTTGAATTTGGCTGTAAAATCATTTCCTACTGCTTCAAACCTTCATAGTTGAATGTAAACATTTCTTTTGATTTGCATTTTAATTTTTAAGTAGACATCCCCGCACGGGGTGCAAACTAGCTGTTCTTATTGAGAGGATTTAGACGTCCCTCGCGACACATTAATACTTACAACACTACACGCACGACTTTAACACTTTACACTCACATTTACATTTTGGAAGGCGATAATTGCCCAATGTGCTTTTCGCCTTAAAATTAAAAAAAAATAATAGTAAGTAGACATTTATGTAATATGTAGTTGAACATAGTTGAATAAGACCAAGAATGTTCTTATGTCCATTTTAAATTATTGCATATATATAAAGTTTTAAAAATTATAATACTTTATAATTTACCAGGTTTATTTTTGAGTCTATCCTCCCTCCTTTTAAACACTTGCTGGATCCAGGTATGGCTGTACACAGAAAAAACAGTCTTGCAGGGAGATAGATGAAATAAATCCAGCAAAATATTAACTTTAATTTGCTCTTTTCAGACTTTGTGTACTTTTGTCTAACTTTTGACATTCACATAAATTAACATTACCTTTCGTGTGGGAATTGTTACAATAAAAACGTAGCTGCTGCAGTTGCGATTAGTTTTCAAATTCAGTCCCAAGCAGTAGATTGTTTTTTATTTTAGAAGCTACATTTGAATTATTTTTAACCACTAGAATATAATAAACTGAGAAAGTTTGGTAATGGTTTGTTTTCACCAGGTCTCCGTGAATTCGGCGAATTTTATCAGTGAGCAAGTGACTTCTGCCACTAACGCTAGCGTTGAACTAAGCAAAGTTAAGAATGAATACAACTCGGTTATCAATGATGCCAAGAAGGAAGTGGACATAGCTGTCAACGTTAAGTCCCTCAAATTTACAAACGCCAAAGCCGCCCTGGATTACGACTTCGCGACCACTAAAACCGAGTTCGACAAAGCTATGGCCAACAAATCATCAGTGCCTGCCGCAGCGTCTTGCGTCAACAATATCAGGAACGCTTTGTATTATAACATCAACAGATGTAAGTTGTCAACATATCAATGGCTTGTAAACATTGATAACTTACATATTTTTTACAACTACGCTTGAGAGGAATTTAAAGTCCTTTCCAATGTAAATATTGGGCAAAACTGAATTTTCGGGACTTTTGTAAGTTTTAATAGTTTTTGCACTAAAACGCTTTATTACGTGTCTAACAAGCGTTTATTACGTGTTGTAACAATACAAAATACAAAAGTGCGAAAACAACGGTAAGTAATAAAAAAGTGAAAATAAAAGTGACAAACTCAAAATTACTATCGCGAGAAAGTAGGAAACGTGTTTTTATTCGCTAAAATGATAAATTAAATGTATGTTATTAATAATAAAAGGAATATAATTTTTTGTTTTTTTAAGGACTTCAAAACTAACTCGATTCGGTTGTTGGGTATATAACTAATATTAGGCCTACCTAAAAACACTAATACGATTCTTTAAAGATGCCATGATTTATTAAAAAAAATCTACAGCACTGCCGTCATAATTCCAACCTAAACGACAAAAAAAGGCAAATTTCACAAATAACGGAAGCCATTTTCTAAACGATGTTTTCACAACAAGAAATGTGAAATAATAAATGATTTGTTGTAAAGTGATAACGCGTATGAGCAGTAGGCCTACTTCGATTGGTGGCTTCCGCGAATTTAATCTAGTGTAGTAAGTTTAGCATGCTCTATGTAAACATCAATGACTCAAAATATAGTTCAATAGTTAATGGCTAAAAATTATAATAGATTTAATCTTCAAAGTGTTAATTGCATTCAACGAAATGATATAGCACATAAAAAAACAAAAAATCGTTTAAACCATGACTTTTGTAAAAGTCCCGAAAAGTCAGAAATTCCGAATTTTGGTTTCTATGTAAAAAGGAATAAACAAGTATATTTTCAAATAGGATTTTCAATCAATCAAGCACTCAAGGAAAAGAAGAAAAAATGTTTCAAGAGCTAAATTCTAAAATTGAATAAACATAATATAATATTTCTTATTTTCTTGATATTGTTAAAAGAAATTATATAATTTGACAAGTACAGTAATTTCAAAATCCAAACAAGACCACGTAGTCTATTCTAAGAACACCTACGATGGTCACACAAGTTCATTTGAATTGTTTCACATTTACTGCTGTTCTGTAATTTTTTATTACTTTAAATTCAAGACTAGAATGTAATTTCTAATTTGCCTTTTTGAGTGAATTCAAACGAAATTTAATAAACCAATTTTACCGGTTTACTAGTTTTTCTCTGCTGCTTTGGAACCCGGTTTATCAGTTCATAAGTACTATTTTAGTATTTTAACTAATATTTTTTAAAAAACATCAAAATCTTGAAAAGAAACTTTGATATAACCCTATGCAGGTTTTTAAAACCGTTATTTTTTAAAATTAAATACTTTACCGCGACATTGGAGGTTTTATGTTTTTGCCAAATCTCATCGAAATCGGTCGATTCAAAAATTTTCCAGGAATGTGCGGTCAGCCAGAAAATCTGAGTTACCTTTCAAAATTAAAGATTCATTGTTAAATTCACCATTATTAAACGTTCTACATAATATACTTTGTTGATTGAGAGAGAGAAATACGTATTAAATATTGTACTTGTTCCCAGATACGGACGAATACGTAACTTGTGTCGCAAATATCCGATCTGGGCCGCTGAGCTATGAACTCGCTCAGGTCCAGAGTGTCTACGACATTGTGGCTAGAGAAGGGGAATCGACCATGCAATGCATAAGCCAGACCACCAATATCGTGTCCGCCGCCGGAATCCAGCAATGTCGCGAAGACTTGGACGCGGATGCTGCCAATTACATCTCTTACCTGACCTACAGGGCACTGACTTTGAAAGAGGAGGCGATATTGGTAGCAAGAGCTGCTGAACGTTGCAAGAGCATTACCTTCAACAATGTCAAGCGACAAAATCAGAAGGACAAACAACACTTCGAAAACTGCATCTTCAGGACTACAAAGGAAATTTACTTAATTAATCTTCCGTGATTAACAATTTATTATTAATTACACGAAGAATACTTTGGTATTGTTATAGTTTAATATAGAACTTTAGAATGTATAATTAAATATAATGTCAAATAAGTAAATGTTACAAAAATATATTTTTTTAAACACAGAACTATATGATATACGTATCACATAAAGGCAAACAATCTATGATAGTGTTAAGAACTGTTTAGATAAAGTTTTTTTTCTTCCGTAAATGATTCGATTTTAATACCTAATTAACGTAGTTGCATTTTTTCAAACTGTAATTAAAAAATTTCAGGACAATTTTAATCATAACCTTACTTGCACTAGTGATGGACCAATTGACTAGTAAACTATTCGTTTAATCGACTAGTGCCTGAAGTAGTCGACTAGTCGGTTGTTTTTTTCTTGACTAGTCGACTAGTCGGTTATTTCTAATCAGAATGCGATCAGAAGATGAAGGACAAGAAAACTCAGCTGATGCGTTACGGTCTTTTTTTTGTAGACTCTGTTCTAAAACTATTATAACAAAAAAAGTAGGGTGTCTACTTTTTAAATGTAACCGCATATTAATAATATTATTTAAACATTTCAGACACTTCTTACATAATTTACATACAATTTTATCGTTTTCTCTTCTATCAAAATATTCCCAAAATATTGATCGTTTTAATACTATTATATTAGAATAAATAAATAAAGTTAAAAAAAATTACTACACCACGACCACTAAAATAACAATAGTAACTTATTTATACTATTTACTTACACTCTGTTTAACACACTATTTATCTATATACTCTCTGAAACCCCGAAATCATACCATTATATTACAAGAAAACTTAAAAAAGTCTTACTACTTAATAAAATCATCACTCAATCAAAAACTGTAGAATACTGAATAATTGAATAATACGTCTACTGGACTTATTTTAATATAAATTCCAGAAATTGTGCCCACATATTAATGTGGAACACCCACATATTAGTGGGTGTTCCAAGAAAAGTGAACACCGACTAGTCGACTGCTTTATCTATTCAATGGAATTGGCTTTGCCGAGTATGGATATTGGATCCGTAAATTAGACGAGTAAAACTAGTCGACTAGTATTTACAAGTGTATTCGATGTTTCAATCTAGTCGACTAGTCACTAGTCGGTTGTTTGAAGTAGTCGATATTCCCATCACTAACTTGCACTATACAGTTTTGTTCTATTGTAAAGGCTTAAAATAGAAATAGATGGAGATGTGAGTTCTCTGGTGTTCTGACGTACCTGTAGGTACCCTACGTAACGCAGGTCCTTAATTTTGGTACAAAACCTTTTTTTTTGTTTCTTGTTTTTTTTTTTTTTTTGTGTTTAACGTCCGACTATTGTGCACACTTGGGCTAATGCAGACGATGGGATGATTTATATCGTATGAAAAATGCCAAGCCCTTGCCGGGAATCGAACCCGGGTCTTCGGGGTGAAAGCCTAGTACGCTATCCACTAGGCCACCGAGGCAGTCAAACTGGTACAAAACCGATCTGAATGCTTAGTGTAACAAAATATTGGAGATATTATACTAGAACTACAAGAATGTGGGGGTACTATACAGAACAGAATTCTAGAATAAGAATTTAAAGGTATATTATTTGTGATTAATAGGAAAACAAATTTAATTTTAAAAAAATAAATTGTAATTTTTAAAATTGATGAGAAATTCTTCTCTCATTTTAAGAACAGTAAGTCTAGTCTAATCAATTCTAAGACTTTTAACCGTGTTTGTAAAATAAATTAAGAACGTACTTATAATCTTGCACCATATAAAATATTAATCTTAAAAAACGCTCTTTAGATTTCATCAGAAATACATCTAAAAGCGCTTTGAGTCTGTTTTATTTATTGCTTTGTGTACATCACTAGTATCTATACGATTTAGATAAAATTACGCATGTTAATCTGCTTTGCTTATAGATCGGATTTTTTATTATTTTACAAAAGAATGTTTAAATTATTCTTTGATCAAACAACTTGTAATAATCTATTCTTTTTTTCAAAATCGCATTTAAAAATCAGCTCCAATGTAGTGCTTTTAAACATGAAGTGTGAGTATCTATATGATATGCCGGATAATTCCGATTCTTGAATTATAATTATATTTTAAAAATTAAAACTGAACTAACTAAAAAAAATAGGTTCAATTTTTTTGTTCAAATTGTTGTCATGTATGGAGACCATAGACGTGCATATCACACCCGATTTTATTCCTTGACTGGGCAAATCAAGGTAATCGTTTCTACTTTGTTTTCTTCCTAGGAACATATCTACTAAGCCTCTTGTAATACTTCAGTAAAATGTTTTTCGAAGTTACTTAATCGAAATGTTATAAATAAATTAAATAACTCTATTATTTTTTATTAAATAAAAATTCATGATTTTTTTTATTTTTCTCACCATATCTAAATTATTTTAAACTATTTTTTCATCAAATTTTCCCACGATTTTTATTGCTAAATTATAGTTCCAATATCTTCAATGTTTTTTAAAATGGTTGTAATAGTAGTCCAAAGAACAGTAGCCTCGCCGTATATTCTTAATAATAATACAGAGTGCTGTACGACAGCGCTCGTAACGTTTTCCGCCAATTTGACCGTTAACCGTAATATTTGCTAAAAATATTACTGGACCAACTTTATTGGAAATTGTTTGCTCTCTTTCTCCATGAAGCGGTCAAAATTATTATAGATTTTACCGTTCAGCCAGTATTACTGGAAATAATCAGTAAATAAACTATCAAGTTAAATCACAACCCGTCATCTTGAAACGGAAGTTAATGGAGGAAAATCTTACACATACAACGTTCAGGGTACTTCCGTAACAAATTTTAAAATAATCGGTCAATTCGTTTAGCCAAAATTGCGTAACAAACAAAAAAAAAAAACGAACGGTCGAATTAAAACAACCTTTTCTTGGTCACTCATATTGTACATGTATTTTTTTTTTTTAGAATCAAATTATTTTTTGTAGTCCTGGATAACAAATTTTCATCAGGTTTTATATTTCTTTTATTTATTCTATAATCGAAATCTTAAGTCATTTTAAGTATGTTACACTAATTTGAGTTATAAATTTTTGTAAGACTAAAATTGACGCAAAATCAGTTAAGAAACCTGTCAATGATAATTAACAGAGGTTATGTTCAGTAGAAACGGTTAATATATTATTTGAAATTTCAAGATAATTTTTTTTGCAATGATCACAGGCACGAATTACAATAACTAAAATTAATATGTGTATGTCAAATTTAAAAATACAGTCACTAAATTTTAAACATTGGAACATAAGAACAACGTTGAAGGAAATGGCCTTGAGTTTTAAATATATTATGTTTACTTTGTAATTTATTGTAAAAAGTAAACAGCAAAATAATTGCAGTAAAATTTATTAAAAATCATATCACACTAATGCAAGCGAAATGCAAATAAAAACTGTGTAAATGTTTCCTTCAAGGCCGCTAATTTACACTACGTTAAGAACATATTGAGTCATTGATTAAATATTTTTTTTTAGTCTGCAGAAGTAAAAATTATTCTTACTTCTTCTTCTTCTTTTTATTTCAATAAAAATAATATTTTTTTTACTCTAAGCAACATTCACTGTTCTAATAACATAATTTGATATAAATTAAATATGTCGCAGAGTAATGTTATTCTCGTGTAAAAAAATGCATTTAAAGGGACGTTAACATTTCACACAAATACGTTCCAAATTAGAAGTACAAATAATTAACATAAAGTACGTATTCAATCTTTTGATTTTAATTGATCTGTTTGTATGTTTGTTTGTGTGTAGTTTGTTAGTCTGAGACTAAACCTATATTTCATTTTCAATAATATTAGGTACGTATGTAACATGATTGGGTATTTCTAACTTTTCACGGACTTTTACAAAAGTAACGAGTTTAACAATGTTTCAGTTTCATTATGCGCTATTTTATTTCGTTGACAAATATTAACCTGAGTAAGATTAAATTTATTACTATTATTTATTTATAAATTACTATTTTTAACTCTTTATTACAGAAATGTTTTCTGATGTGCATATTTACAAAGCAGCGGCAGATTTAATATCCTTTTTCATAATCTCAATCAAAAAATCTGAATATATTAGCATCATAAACAGTCAAATTGCATTACAAATACGTAACTCTGACAGCCATTTAATTAAATTTCATAATTTCAATGGACTTTTAAATGTAAGAGGTTTTAATGCGATTATTACTAAGTAAAATCAGATTTTTGAAAATATTTTCAGATAAAGTAGTTATAAGTTTCTTTAAACTTATGAAATGACAGCCATTTTGAAACTGCTAAAATTTTCCGGTTAACTAACTTATTCAAGCTATTATCAAGATCATTTTTGTGCCTATTTTTTTATCAAATTGGACTTAAATTGCGTACGTAAGATTACACTCTCTCTCTCTCTCTCTCTCTCTCTCTCTATCTATCTATCTATCTATCTATCTATCTATATATATATATATATATATATATATATATATATATATATATACATATATATATATATATATAAGTCTTAGTTGTGGATGTTGGTAAACTTCGTAATTGATGGTTGTGGGTTCCAGACTCAGTTACTCCCTTGCTTTACAATTACCGTTCACGCTGATTCCTCGCCCTCATTTGTCTTAGTTGCACTAAGCAAAAAAGTTATTATATATATATATATATATATATATATATATATATATGTGTGTGTGTGTGTGTGTGTGGGTTGTAAATAAATAAGTTCAATAATAAATATTTAAATCTTAATTAATGACACAAAGCTATATACCCAAGCCAACAAGCACAAATATTTTTACTGTTTTTGTAGTTACAATGGCTGTTACTATAAAAACAATTCAGCCTTGAATGTTCTAAAGTCAGTTTAAAGATATAATTCCATATCGTGTACGTTATCACGATTGTTCTTTAATACTATGTATATAAACAAGTTTATTAATGCATATTTAAGTTGTAATTAAAGACATTATAAGTAACACAAGTCTTTAGAGCGTTTAAAGTTTAATTTACTTTGCACCTTGTTTGTATAACATTGTTCTTTAATATATTATGTATAAATAATACATTCACATTTTCTATTATAATTAAGCTATGCTACATACCAGCTTATCTATGTAAATCATTATAACTTAAATATATATTGTACTTTCTCTGTGAAAGATTATTCTTTAATAATATATTACGTATAAAACTAAATTGTATTAAGACATATTTAAATTATAATTAATGCCATTATACTAAATATCCCGCCGAACTAGTATAAAAAAACATTTACAGTTAAATTTACACTGCATATTTTTTGTACAAGATTATCGTATGTATTATTTCTCGAGTCAACATAACTTTTTCTCAGCACATACTATTCATACAGCCAGAAATGAAGTATCTTTAGAAAGACTTCTTAACCGGCTTCTGACATTGCAGAACGATTTTGGGCTACAACTTACTGTTTGCGGAAAATTTTAACATAAAAGACACTTTTATTGGGCAAAACGGCATCATGGATGTACAGCTCGCATGCGCATGCGCGGCAACACAAATCAGACAATACTTTGTATATTTTACAAAACTAACTTGTTAATCACAAATTGACAATTCCATTACAAATGTTACTTTTTTGCAAACATGCTTAGAACAATTTCAATATTTACCTATAAGTCATTAAAATTATAGGTTATGTGGCACTACTGACAGTGTTCTATCCCTGCCCTTTGAATATTCTTTACAAGCATTTCGATTATCAAACAATGTTTTGAACATTGTTTTCTCATAAATGTATTTGTGATTTCTCCTCCCTTCGTGCATTTATCTATTGTCATTACGGACATCATAAAGTGCGAAGTACAATTAAAATGTCAAAATAAAATTAGAGGTTATTGTGAACTTTGTGTTTTGTATCCATTAAAGAAAATTAAGTACAAAATGATAACATTCTTACATCAAATATCGTTTACGAGGTATTGTAATGACCTGTAAAAATTTCTATTAAAAAAACAATTATCTGTATTGAAATGTATATATTACAAGGACTCATACATTTGTGATTATTCAAACTGATCGCTTTACGATTTATTTTTTAAACATGTCTCCCTTCCTACCAACTAGCGCCCTCACCCCAACGAATAATCTTATTCAAAATGCTGTGTTTACTTAAAACTTTCATAGTGCAAAATTTTGCATTGGCTTTCTGGGTTCTTTAATATTTTGTTTATAAATAAGTGTTTTAATAAATATTGAAATAAAAATACAAGTAATTTTAATAACTAACATCACAGTCATTAGTTTTAACTGTTAGATATATTTTACAACATTGAAGCCTTACATTTATAGGCTAATAGATGGTAATAAATGTCAATTTTCTTTAATGTCAGTTGTGTATGGTTTCAGTTTAGCAATGAGATCAATAATGTAAATGGACCAATACCCCAAGTTTTCAGTCTGCCAATTGTTCGATTGCCATATAAGTCAAAATTACATCGAATGTAACATAATTAGCTGTTTATTACGTTCGTTATAAATACTGGTAAATACATTATATCAGTGAGAAATCCGATTTAAAATTTTGGCATTCTCTTTTAGAAACGCCCTATGTATTTATTATAACACGTGAAAACATATAAGGTAATCTTCGCCTGAAAATTATTATTGTAACTTTTATAATTTTATATTATTAATACATAAATAATTAGTTGTAAAATAAAAATAAATATTTTCTCAATAAATTGCGATAATTAGTGCCGGTAGTTATTTTTTGCAAAAAACCTTTATATATTTCCCTATTATTTCTGTAATTTTAACGAAAACTGTAAGGAGATAAAGTTTCATTGAATTTAGTTCGATCCGCAGTTACTCCCTTAGTGTTTAAAGTACGGACGTTCAACAAAAAAAATTAAATTAAAAAAAATAAAGTAAAAGTTCAACTTGAAGAGTCTGGGAGGATACACCAAGCAGATGAAAGAAGAACTCAGGAGATTAAGAATCACGGATGACGACTGTCAGGACAGAGACCAATTTAGGGAAAGACTTTCAAATATAAAGGTTCTTGTGGAGGAGAGGAAGGAGCGCAGGGGAGGAGGCTGGACAGAGGAGAGAAGGGCGAAGCTCTCTGAAGGAATGGAGGACAGATGGAGGAAGAGGAAGGAAATGAAGTGATATTTGCATGGTCGTTAGTTTAGCCTGTCCTCAGAGAAGAAGAAGAAAGTAAAATTTATTATTGAGGTTTCTGTAACATTTATGAATCATTCCGTATAATCGGGGCTAAGCTACCTACATAAACGAAATCCCAGCTAATGCTGTCTGTCGATAAATACATACAACCAACACAAGGATAAGTAACCTAACTGTATTGTTATAGCTATTCTTCAACGGACGGAGAGTACTTGCAGAAGTTAGGTTTGAGGTCGGCAGTTGGCTGATAGCACACTGACAATTACATTGTCTTTCCACCAAATTGTTCACCTGTATTATATAAGCGCTGTACTGTGGGCCTACCTACTCGTTTGCTGTGCTTACCCGCTGCTACAGTATTACATGGCTAATTAAACCGCAGTGCACTTGTACATGTACTTTGCCCTACTGTTGTAGTTAATTCAAAACGGTAGTAGCTATTCTACATTCGGTCCAAGTATATTGTATTGTTCATTTTCAAAAAAAAAACAAATAAATAAATATAAGTAAATTTAACAATTTATTGTGTTTTGAATATTTTTTTGCATGATCCGTATAAATAAAATCGTCATACTATTTTTATCATTTAAACTTATTTTTTAATATGTATCATGTTTTAGAGCTAGTTGTGATGTTGGTTTTTACGTGATGCGAGTGCACAAATTTACATTGATATAAAATACTATATTTTGCGCGTCACAAGTCTCATATTAAATTAATTATAAATTAAAATTTCCTCTGTTTCTGTCCGGGATCGAACTGAAGGACCTTGCGCGTTTGAGATCGTTAATTTTATTTTGATAAATATGTAATAGTAAAAGATCAGTGGTTTTATTTTAATTCATAACGATCAGCTGATTTCATTGAACAGCTGATAGGCTATAATAAACTTGAGGTTATATTGTTAAAAACTATGTTAATTTGTTGTGTTTTTGAACAAATTATCGTAATTAAAATAAAAAAGAAAAAAAGATGATACATGATTTTTATTTCTTTTTATATATTATATATATATATATATATATATATATATATATATATATATATATTGTAATTCTATTGTTTTTAGTATTCTATATAATTGAATTTAATTGATGTGTAAATGTAAAGGATATTTACAGTACAAACAAGCAATAATTAAGGACAAGGTTTGACCAAATTTTGTTGATTTAAATCCGGAAAATTTTGAACAAGTTTTTTGTTTTGCAGTTTGTCAGACACGATAGCCTTGTCTGACACAAAAGCAAACATCTATCAACGTCACGCTTTTTATCTCACGGTTTTCTGTTTACAATCTTGTAATTTGACAAACATTGAAGTGAGACAAAAAATATTTCACTTTCGTATATCTAAATGTGACTTGCGTAAGCAAACGTTTTGCAACAGCGATGGCATTTTTACTGTTCAAATTGTGTCAGCCGTTAGGTGGCTTTGCAACGTTACACTTTGAACGTGGAGAAAAATTAGTCATGACTGTAAAACTGTTCAAAGTTTCCAAAAAGTTAACAATTCTCATTGTTGTGAGTATTTTAAGTAGTTTAAATTTTAGTTATTTTGTGTAGGCTGTGCATTGTGATGAGCTGACTGGTTAATGTTATACTAATATAGACATAAATAATTTTGTCATCCACCCCTCAATAGCTCTCTGCTTTTATTTACACAAATATGAAAAGTGATAGGAAAACTTTTAACAGCATCCTTTTAGAATGAAATAATCTACAATACCGCGTCAGTTTTAATAATTCTTAGTGAAACAGGGATAACTTCTAATGAAATAAATTTATATAATATTTCAGGGTACAATTTTTTTTGCTTAATAGATAGCTCAATTGACTACAGTCGAGTTTTCATTAATATGACGACAGCTGATGTTTCGCTACAAAATATTATAATAAGTAAAACATACTTTAAACTGTTATAATATTTTTATAAAATATTTAAACTGTTTAAAATTTTGGCATTCTGTATTAGAAACGCCCAATGTATTTATTATAACACGTGAAAACATATAAGGTTATCTTCGCCTGAAAATTATTATTATAATTTTTATAATTTTATATGATTAATACATAAATAATTAGTTGTCAAATAAAAATTAATATTTTCTCATTAAATTGCGATAATTAGTGCCGGTAGTTTATTTTTTGCAAAAAACTCAATTTAATTTAAAAATGTAGAATGCAGTAGTACATATTACAGAATTTTTCCAGAAAACCATTTTTTATTTGACAAGAATTAATCAATTATATAAACAACAATGTAGTTTATAAGAGCGACATACAAAAATTTAATGTGCGATAATTTAACTTAACACAAATACATTCAAAAACATTAACGGTTTTTTGTTGACAATAAACACGCCTATATGAATTATCAGTGCAAATCAGTTTTGGATTGATCATATCTTTGCACTGCTTAGAAAAACTAAATTCCTAAAAATCACAGTTTTAAATTTTAGTTTCACTGATCCATTGCCTTTTAGAGTTGAAGTAGGAAGTTTTAAAATGCCAATTCTTTCTGAAACAATCCCTGTACTGAATATTTTACAACAACTACTTAAAAGTAGTTTAAAATTGAAAAACTAAATTTGTTATTATTGTATCAATGATCATTGTCTTTTAGATTTGAAGTACCAACTTTTTTAAATGCCAATTTTTTTTCAAAGAAATCTCGTTATTGAACCTGATAAAAATGTTTTAGATTACAACGAGATTAATATTATTATAATTATGCGAACTAGAAATACTTTTTCAAAGAATATGACAAATCTTGTTTTAATAGCTCACAAAAAATTATAGCTAAATATGTAAGAGATAATAGTAGGATGGTGAGTGAAAATAGTTAGGGGTTAAAAGTCAAACAGTTGAGTCTTTGAATTGAGTCCGCGTACCTTGAATAAAGTTAATTAAAGAAATAAATTGTCTGAAGTTCTAAGAATAAGACTATTTGACAAAATATATAGAAACTATTGTAATACATTATGGAGTGTTTTAAAAGTTGAAATAGATTCTACAAAACATGTTTATTACTCAAAATTAATAGAACGATATACCGTTGACGCAGTAACGTTAAAAAATAACACAGAGCAGATTGAGTTGGATCACGAATTTAATTTGACTGACCCATTCGTTACCTCTGAGGAGATAGGCTACATGATTATTATTATCTCAGTACAGAATGATATGTGGTTACAAAGCATTGCGAACACTTCAATGATAATGTCGCCGATAAGGAAATTAGGTTATATTTGCTCATTTTATGCTGTGCCCACTTACGAAGAAATAATTCAATTAGTTATGAAGAAATTAAAAAACAAAAACAGGATTGTACAAATTTAATATTGACTTAATAAATAAATTAAGTTAAAGAAATTGCAGCAGTAAAGCTTATACAATAAATCTTAGTTTCAGTATACCATAAAACTTAAAATTGAATTCAGTAGTACCAATATTTAAAAAGGAAATTCTACGAAATTACATATTCTGAGACCAAAAGTTTATTATCAATTTTTTCAACATGAATTGAAAAAATATTCTCTTTGGACTAATATTTAATTAATGTAAATATTCTAAGGAACCGCCAATTTGGATTTATTAAAGGTAAATCCACTAAAGATGCCTTATTCAATTTAACAGAGCCTACATTTAAAAAGAAAACAAAAGTTCAATAATTCATTTCAACAAAATTAATTTGAGTTTGTATACCATGAATTTTTTTAAAAATAAATTAAGCACTATTGGAAATACAGGTACAACACTGAGCTGGTTAAAGAGTCTCATTTTTGAAAGAAAAAAAAAAGAAAATCAAAAGCAATTTGAGTACTTTCCGAACATTCGAATCTGGAGTGCCTCAAGTTTCAGTAATATCGGCTGTGTTATTCCTAACATTTATAAATGGCTTGTCAGTATTGAATTTAAGCTGAAGTAGTTACGATTTTGCAAATTTTGTGTTATTTTATTCTTTAAAAAATGAAAAACTACTTAGGTGACTTAATTAAACTTAAATTTAAACTCAATAAACTTAGTAAACCAGTTAATAAACTTAGTAAAAAATGTGTATTAATCTTTATTTCCATCTGTGTGTGAATTTTGATAAAAATTTTATCATGAAGTTGTAAGCATCAAAAATTATTCGTTATCTTTTTTTGGCCAAAATTTACTCTTAAACCATAAATGTTTATTATAAAATTTCGTATACCAATTTGACCTGCATACGCGTTATAAATGATTAAGACTTTACGGTACTGATAATCTACTTTGTAAAATTAAATCAATTTCTCCTTTTATTTAATAATTTTTCAAAGATTTTTTTGAGAACATTGAACGTAAAAAAATATTTTATAGTTTTAGCTCTGTTTATTTTTTATAATAGAAATTATCGATAATAGAACTTAATGAATATAATATTAAAGGTATTATTAAATGTTTCATATTTAATATTTGTTTTGTAAAACCATTGTTTCTATATTTATTTTTATACACTGGTATGTGGGAAAGTAAATTATCATGTAGCCTTTTTGTACTAATAAAAAAACTAAAATAAATATTTCATACTTCTTTAAATTTAAAGAACATTGAAAAATATTTTTTTTTATAAATATGTGTCCTTCAATATTAAAAATATCTTGACTAAAAGACTACTTTCGTAATTATTCTTTTTTTTTTGTACTAACATAAAAGCACATTTAGCTTAAAACTTCATCATATTGTATTAAATAAAAATTTTATAAGTATTTGGTAAACACAATCTAATTATTTGTTTTTATATTTACATATTTTTATTAAAAAATATATAATTACTTCAAGTATTTTTTGTAGTTTTAAGAGAGATGCTTCTGTTGTTTTCCAATGTTATTTTAATATACTGACTATTTATTGTGTTAATTTACTAATATTTTACAATATTACTTTCAGATATTAGCTACAGTAGAAGTGTCAAGTCGAGCAATTTCTGAACAATATTTTAGCGGAAAATTACCAGAACGTAAACCAGTAGAAAATAAAAACACTTTTATTCTCGACTACGATTATGAAAATGATAATCTTTTTAGAATGTTTACAAGTCCTACTGTGGGTCCAACAATACCACCGTTCAGTTCTACCAAACTGGCGACACCTAGTTCAATTACTAAGGAAACAACGTTTACAGGGGAAAAAAGTACGACAAATCATTACCATACAACAGAAGCGCCAACAACAAAAATAACAACGTCGAATGTTAAACAGATATTAACAACTGCAAATATAAAACACCAAGACAATAATACAGAACACCCAAATATCAAAAGTCGTATTAAAGTTATACAAAATGATTACGATTATGAAGAAGATCATTTCTTGAAATACATTTTCAATCCAATAAGTTCTAACGTCGAAACAACAGTACCTCCAGACGAAGTCAAACTTTCAACTCTAAATACAACTGTAACCCAATCAACGTCTAATATGATAACACATGAACCAAGGCAAACATCAACAGAAAATTCGAATACAACTTTTAAAAGTACATCCTTAAATTTTCCCAAAGCTACTGAATCAACCCTTAAGGATCGAGAAAATATCAATGATTCAACGTTAAAAATTACAAACACACCAGCATCATCTTTTACTTCAGACATAACTACTGAAATTACGATTCGAAATTTAGAAAATACCACCAGCACAACGTCAGTATCGACATTAACTCAAAATAGATCTACTGGCTACACGAACCAGGATCTACAAAACACTACAGACACGCCTATTAGCAGTACATCGCTTTCAGGATCAACTACCGTTAAAAAAATCAACGAAGATAGAATAGATAATGACACGAATGAAATTTATGTAAATCATGCAGAGTTCCCGTTTAAATTGGAGACTAAAAAACCACATAACAAAGAAGTTAAAGATGAAACTGTGTCGTGTACAAATAAGACGCAACCTAATGATATTTCAAGTAAAACAACAGAAAGGACAAGAGCAGAAAAATTAACGTCACCATATGTTGAAGGCACCATTGTTAACACAACACAAACAAACATAGAAAAACCAACAACCGCAAGAATTGAAGAGAATACAACTAGAACAGTTCTGGAAACAACAACTGGCATAGTAAAAGAAACTGCAACTCCTACAATAAAGGGTAATACATCATGTTTACAAACGGAAGAACTAACGACAAATAAATTAAAAGAAACAACAACCAAATCGCCTAAAGAATTTATAAACACTACTACAACACAAACAGGAAAAGAAACGACGAAACAATCGGCAAATAACACACACCCGACAACCAAAACAACAAGCTTACCAATTGTTATTGAATATTACGACTATATAAGCGACGATGATTTCAATAATACATTTGTTGAATCAAATATTCGCACATTGGAAAAGAAAAAGAATTTTACAATAGCGACTTTATTGCCCGAACCAAAAACTGTAGAACCGATAATTCGCAGCACAAAGCCGACGGAAACTGTCAAAGATCCCCAAGAATTATTTACCAGAGCCCCAAGAACATTCTCGTCTACAACAGATACTATAAAAAAGCCGACATTGACAGCAATAACGAGACAAACTGAGACGCGTACAACACAAAGAAAAACTAGAACCCCAGGAACTAAAAAGCAACACGAAAAGATTGTAGTTTATTATGATTATTACGAAGACTACGATTTTAATGACAATTTACGTATTAAAAGTTTATTTAAAAACTCTTAATTTGTGAAAAATTTATTTAACCTGTGTGAGTGTTTTTTGCGATGCAAAAAAAGATGGAAAAACCTCTTATAGACTACGTGGGGTAGGTACCATCACTCCCCATAGTGCAGGACTAGGGTTAAGTTCAAACTCAAGTTAAGTTCGAGATATTTCTACCCATTAAAAAACCACCAAAAGCAACCCTTCTAGAAACCACCACACGGAATCGCCGCCGGACATTACTTTGCTGGGAGGTGGCCTGGCTGTTCGCCTATTCGTTCACAGTGTTGGCTCTTCTTTCTTCACCTTCATTCCTCAGTCTCTTCATGCGGCTAATCGCAACTGGCCTCTGAAGTAATCATGTCGCAACCAGATTTCCGGTGTAATGCTGCCTCGCAGATATATTTGCAGGTTCAACCCGTCGTCGTCGAATCTTTGACAACGAAAAAATACATGCATCTTCCTCCATTGCTGAAAGACAGAGGGGGACAAGCCGAGCCTGTTTCCAGCCGGAAACGGAACAGGTAGGCTCGGAAGCAACCGTGTCAAGTTAGAAACTGTGTGTGGTAGAATTTCACCTCTTCATGCTCTCTCATGCACCATTTCTAGATGTTACTTATGATTTCGTGAGTCCATTGTGCCTTTGCTGATTCGTCCGACCGTCACTGTCAGGTCCGATTTCGCTCATTTTTAATTTCTACTGGAAGACTGTACCCCTTTTCAGCATTTCGCTTGCGTCGGTAGAACCACGCTCTTTCATCGGTCATTAGCTTCATTGTGTGTGTGTGTGTGTGTGTGTGTGTGTGTGTGTGTGTGTGTGTGTGTGTGTGTGTGTGTGTGTGTGTGTGTGTGTGTGTGTGTTAAAATATTAAAATCTCATTAACATTGGATTTTTATGTATAACAGGAACAAATGTTCCCTTGAATATTTCAATGTTTAACAGTAGTTCTTAATAGGCTCTCTTTAATTCTTATTGATTTTTATTAAAATTGTACTCAATGAGGCCTAAAAATTGCCAAGAAAACAAAATGGCCTTGATTTTGAAGCACATACCAAGGATCCTTAGGCGCGACTTGTTTCTTGTCCTTGTAAGGTATGCAATATTCATGCTTAGACTATTTGTATTTTGATGTAACAAGACTTGACAACTACAGATTATTTATTAACAAAAATTCATCAGCTGACTTTCTTGTCGTCTGCACTACCGCGCGTGCGCCTTTTAAGTGTTCCTTTTGAATCGTATTTGACTCCAGAACATAAAAATAACTTTTGAATCATATTCTTCTAATACTTGCCACTCTGAAATAGGTCGTGGCGTACAAAATTCTTCTAAAATTGGTAGTGATATTTTCAAAACAATCTGTAAAATCCTGTAAAACCATTTCTTTTTATCAAAACTGGGTTAATATTTTTTTTTTTAATTTTTCCGGCCTCAGAATGATCTTTACCGAATTAGTATATTTCTAAATTTAAATTATAACCACGTGCTTAACCTTTTTTATTTTTTCCTGATTTTGGATGGCTGCAAAGACCAGTAAAATATTATAGTAATTGGTCATATCGTATAGTGACTGACAGACAGACAATCAAATTCATGCGTGAATTTAAAAACAGGTTCTTGGTTTTACGCACTAACTCTTGAATAAATATTCTTGTTGATTCTTTCCAAACATTAATTAGTGTTAAGTGCCATTGTTCTAACAGTTATAGTTAAACAATGAAGATTGCTTAAATATGTTTGTAAATTTTCATTCAAGAAGGAATATTGAACCCCTGTAAAATACGATTTTTGTGTACATTTAATAAAGTTACAAATAAATAGAAACTTTTTGTTCCAGACATTGATATTTTTGCTTTATATGTACTCATTTTGTTGAAATTAAAAAAAAATACTTGATCATATTTTCATTAGTAGATCCTAGATTTAACAGGTGAATAATAATAGAACTATTAAGTAAATATTTAATATTTATTTCCATTATACTTATCGGACAAAACATTTATATATAGCCCCCTTTACAGCTTGATTGCAGATATTCACCCCCTTCCTCACTATGACCAGTTACACCAATCTATTTGTGCTAAGGTAAACTGGGTGCAAAAATGATAGCCGAGTCAAATAGTAGCCTTTTCATTAAATGCAATTTCGATTATAGTAAATTATCTTAATGCATAAATTAGATATACAGTAGGCTACTTGTACACACACTCACTAAGGGAATAATCACAAATTGTCTCTCATTCAAAAAGGATAGATAGGAAATGAAATTTGGAACAATTATTTATTACAACATAAACAGAAAAATTAAAGGGATAGTAGTTAATTAGTTGTGTGCAAAGGAATATGAAAATGGCAGCTACATGAAAAATATAGTATTTGTTCTTCAGAAGATTTTTTTTTAAATGTTTATTTTCTGAAATGATTGTAACGTGGAAAAAGTTTTTACACTCTTCCTTTATAGATTTCAAAGACATTCATAATATCCTATTTCGAAAAGGTAGACGTTCAAGTTTAGAATGTTTTATTTAAAGAATGGTATTTTAAAAAAATAAATATCACAGCTAGTTATATTGTAATTAGTGTTAAGTTACAAAAAAACGAATGGTTTTTCTGATTTAGAAAATTAAATTCAGAATACTGATATAGCACTACGATTATAATTTGTTTTCGAAATCCCTACTAGTCAGTACAAAAAGTGGAACTTAGAACTAGTTTTACCTTATTTGTATTTATACCTAATTATAAGCGTTTCTATAAAATTATCTCTGATAAGTATTGTTAAAGTTACATTTTTTTATATCTCACTCTTTGTATTTAAAACGGAACGTAAAAACAGTACAAAAAATTAATTACTCTTAAGCCCACACTTTATTTTACTTTATTTATTCCCTTTCTTTCATAAATATTTTATATAAATTCAATATATTATTGTGCAAATAGAAGCGTTTGCACACTTCTACATAGACCAATCGAATATCTACAACTGTTATTTAACTGTTATTAACTGTTATTTTTCTCTACAAAGTCTCTTTAACGTTTTAATAATAAAAGTGTGAATATGTAACCCAAATATTATTTCTTAGTTTGGACTTGAACGCAAAAAGTTTTTAGGTGGTTTCGAGAGTTAAGTTTTAGAGTTACGTTTTTTTGAAATGACCTTTTAGCGTTATCTTGGAAAGTTGTTGAAAACAAAGTTAAAAATGACTGTCTTTAATCCGTCAATTTTGTAAATGACATACAAATTATGACCAAAGGTTACGATCCTTTCGTGGATAGCTCAGAATAATAAAACTGCCATTAATGTAAGAAACTACAGAACATTAAATGTCATTTTTAATATTCTATGCGATTCATCTTAAATGACAAAAGACTATTTTACTGTGGGTAGCTCAAACATAATAAAGCTGTCATTTGTATAACAAACTAGAAAACCATTATTTAATTTCTCCAAACTTTGTTAAATTTTATCAAACAATTGTTAATTTAACTGTTGTTAAAGTATTAAACAATTAAATATTTTGTGTTTCACTAACAATGTTTGGCAAAAATTCAACCGCATTAAATGATAACCATATTGAGATTTTCAGTATAGACGGCATTGCCTAGAATAAAACAGCAGCTGTGATTGGCTAAGACAGTATTTTCTTTATAGACTCTTCTATTTCTACAATTACTTGGTTTCAAAATTAGGTTATATTAGATTAAATGTATTTCGATTTACCGGGACAGCTATCCAGGTGAGAAATAAGCACTTAATCATTTCTAAACATTATTGGGGAGTATAAGTATATAAAAAAGAACAATAAATGAAATTTTTTCTGTTATATATATATATATATATATATATATATATATATATATATATATATATTTCTTATATAGGAAAAATATCTTTAAAAAAACTTAAACTTCATGTAACTAAATACAGTGATTTAAAACAGATTTGTTTAGTATGTTTTATAGGTAGATATAATTGTTCGTCATTTAAGATGTTTAATTTATGTTGTCTAATTAAATATGCCTACGCTATCGGGCCTTACAACTCAGCATTTTCTATATTTAAATTTTGTATACATAAGCCTACTATATAATCTATAGCCTACATAGTAGGACCTATTCATTCAAATTTAAGGTTATCCTGGGAGTGGTTCAATAGCTATAAAGGAATAACTACCACGAATAAATTATTAAAACACGTTCTTCTAACTGGAAAAAGTAATCAACAGAAAATTTAAAACAGTTAGGCCTAAATATATGTACATTTAATTGCACGTTTCAATTAAAAGGAAATCGTTTATAAATTAAAATGTACAAGGGATTTATAGTTTTACTACATTATTTAAGTATGGTTAGAGACTTAACCACGGCAATTTGGTGTTTTTAAATATAGAGCCTAACCATGGCTAACATTAACCAGCTTTAATTAAACAGAAAACATAGAGCAGCTCCGGTTATAACGGGTGGTTAAAATTAACTAACCGTGTTTGGTTGTAATAATTCATGCGGTTAATCTGAAACGATATAATAATCAGTTCAAATTGAACGATGCTTTCGTGAATATTTCAAATTTAGGGAAAGCTATCATTACTATAACAAATTACAGAACATTAAATAACATTTGCAGTAGTTCAATAGATTCATCTGAAAGGATAATCGAATTAAATTTAACGATTATTTTGCGGATATTTCAAAATAATGAAAACTGTCGTTACTATAATAAACTATGGAACATTAAATATCATTTGCAATAATTCACACGATTCGTCTGAAATGATGCAATACACAATTCAAATTTGAATGATTTTCTTTTGAGTAGTTCAAAAACTAATAAAACTGCTATTATTAGAACAAACAACTTAACAATAAATGTAGTTTTTTGTAGTCTAAACAATATATCTGAAATGATAGAATTCATGCAAACTTTTAAAGAATATTTCAACAATTATGTAAGGCTGCTAATTATAATCAACTATGAAACATTGTAAGTACTTTTTTCAATGCACACCACTCGTCTTAAACGGAAGGATGATTTATTTAAAACTTTTTTTATTTTTTTAAATTACTTAACAATAATAAAACTAGCTTGATTATTGAACTAGCGAGATCTCTGTTACGACTCGACCTTTCAGGATTTGGTTTTAGTGATTGTTTAACGATTTACGCAGTTTTAGCCAAAAATATTGACCGATTGTTTTGAAATTTGATGTGACTGTACTTTGTATAAAGTCTAAATAGCGTATATGTAAGATTTTCCACCAAGTACTTCTATTTCAAGTAGGCAGCCTCTATTTACTTTGGTTCGTCTCTGATTTAAAAATGATTATTGTTCGTAATTTTCATCAACCGCATTGCCCGATTGTTTAGAAGTTTATTTTGAAAAACGTAAATTTTACAAAGCACAAAATACGAATGTTTAGATTTTTCCTATATACTTCCGATTCAAAATGGCGGGCTCTAATTCAACGTTTAGAGTGTAGTTGATGTTTGTTTTATGTAAGGGGACTCGGTGGTCGATTTGATAAAAGCAAATGTGTTTACTGACGAACGGCAAAACCTATCATAATTTTGACCGCTTCATAGAGAAAGAGCATACAATTTCTGTTATTTATCCAAAAATAAAAAGCATGTATAATATTTTCTCTTCCTTTTTATTTTAATTACAATATTTTTTTTTAAATTCGACAAATTACCATAGCTAGTTTTTAACAACATAACCTAAGAGTTATTATTTCTATGAGTTGTTCAATGATATCAGCTGATCGTTACGAATTAATACAAAACAACTGAACTTTTACTATAACTACCAATATAAATTTGTGCAATCGAATCACACGACGAACAAATTCCTACATCACAACCAGCCCTAAAGCTTGATGCATGTTAATATTTCCAATATTGTTGATCAAGCAACATTTTTCGTAAATATTACGGTTTCAATTCGTTACAATCGCTGTCATCGAGCGCTTTGTTTATTAATTAAGAATATACTGCGAGGTCTAATGTTCTTTGAACTACTGGTTAGAACTGACTAAAGGGACCGTTGATTTTAATCTATATTGAAAATGTACACGTTTTATAATAATATATTTATTATTAAAACGAAATAATTGACATTCTCTAACATTTCATCGTTTTCAATACAATCACTACAAAGTTTGTATTTTCAATTTGTAATTTATAAACTTCTGCTGCACACACGTGTCAAACGAACGCCGCGTCTGTTCCAGTAATGTACTTAAAGAAGACAAACTAATTCTTTCACACTCGTCAATTAGTTTAGTCTTTTCATACAACTGCTTTAATAATAAGTTAAATTCATTGTCATAAGACGAATTATCAAATCCGAAGTAATACATTAAATCCCTTGGATCGCAATTGATCCACTCCCATTTCAGCACAGTTTTCTGCGTGCCCGAACAATAGAAGATATGGGGCAGCCCGTCGTTCCTTTCCTTCTTCTTTAAAAATTCTTCGATGTTTAATTTCGGATTCTCTTTGACCGGGATGATATACGTTGCAGTGTTATTTACACAAGTGGTGATATTTGTGGCCCCTGAAATGGAAAGCTATGCTGTAACATTCTTAATCAATTGTAAAAGATTCGAAAGTAGTAAAAACATAAAAAAATATCCCTGACTTCATACAAATTCAAGTCAAATAAATTGGCATTTTAAACATTTAAATTACAATGAAAACTTACTGTATACTACCCGTGCTTTTCTACAGTATTTTTCAGGGATTAAAAATATGGTTAATTTTAAGTTGGCATAAATATTTTCTTTTAGTATAAACAACAGAAAGTTTGTACGCATAGAGACAAAATCTTTTTTTATTAAAAAACAAGTTATTGTAAGGTAGCACGTAGTGTATTTACCAAATTACTGGCAAAATTACTGTGAGTTAAAAGCCCTATACATCCACTTCTGACATTAATACATTACAGTTATACAACTAACTGGCCTATATAAGTTCGTTTTTATCCCCATAGTGGTAGAATTTTGAAAACATTTTCTTTGTGTATCTAAAGCCTAAGATAAACCTACGAGTGAAATATCAACTGTCTACGATTTTTAAATCTGGAAATACAGAAGTATTACAAAGTTCGTTTTTATCTCACTACTTTTTTCTAATGTAAAAATGTAAAGTTAATTTTTACCCCATTTTAACCCTATTATGTGTGAAATTTGTTCCCTCACTTAAGTTTATGATAACTTTGGGTACGAAATTTCAGTTCCCTACGCCTTTTGTATCTCGATATAAAAAGATAAAATGTAATGTGGTTTTTATCATATTTTAACCATGTAGGGGTGGTATGGTTTCTTAGCGAACTATATGAGCGGCGCACCCCTAAAAAGATGCACAAAAATCGACTTAACCCCTCATCACCAGTCTACCGATTGATGTGCGTCGGGATCGATTCTTCATACTTTTCCTAATAAAAAACCTAAACAAAAATTTTTGATCATGATCTACTGAACCGATTTGAGCTTACAACCTCGAAAAATGTCCAACATTACTTATACTTTAAGTTAGTATTTTTTTTGTAAATGGACCCATTATAATTTTCCGACTAATATTTGCAATTGAATTTCTGTTATTTTTAAGACCCTATGGAGGGAGATGAAATTTAATAAAAATTAATCACCAATAATCTCGATTAGATTGCGAAATATCGAAAAAACGTTTCGTATAAAATGTTGCGGATTTGTCCCTTACTATTCTAAAGTATAGTTTTTACAGTAGCTTAAACCCTTTAGGGAGTGAATTTTTGCAGAACGTTCCTTTTTTTTACCTCCAAAACCTAAAATAACCCGTATAAATGTTGAGTACGAATTATGAGTACCAATTCTCTTCGTCTTTTGGGTGTGAAGACCCAGAGATAAAATATAAAGTTTATTTTTAACTCATTTTGATTCTTTAATGATGAGAGATTAAAAAAAACTATTTATTTGCGCACCTCTAAAATCTAATATAAACCAGAATAAAATGTTTTTATATCTTTACTATTTTGGGATAAAGAAATACAGAGATAAAATCTAAAGCTAGTTTCTACCACATTTTAATCCTTTAGGAGTGTACTTTTTCAAAACCTTTTAATATTCTAGAGAAATCTTTGTGCCATGTTTGATTGTAAACTTTTCGGTTTATACACAAATTTTTCGGTGCGTGCGCGCACACACACACTCACCCCCCACACACACATACACACATCTATATATAATTTCATTAGTTGAAGACGATATATTAAAAAAATGGAGATAAGTCGTAGAATAATATTTTATAGCTTGTTTTAAAGTTCTTGGCCATGTTTTCATGTTCACGCATATGTTTCAGTATGAATATAATGAAAATGATCAGCTGTGTACATTAACAGTACTGAGAATAAAAGCTGTTTTACTGCATTTATTTACATTTTTTGAAATAATTTCTTGGATTAGATAAAGAAAACATTATCTGTTTTGAATTTTATTTTTCGTAAGTGTTCAAGAAAATTTTAAGGGAACGTTCAATTGGGAAGAGATCAATAATATTGTGAGTTTAGAAACGTAATAATTAATTATAAAATAATTTCTGTCTTAATTAACAATAACAATTATGTTATAAAGATTTTATTATGTAATAAATTATTTTAAAGGGTTTATTGTTTGTTATATATATATATATATATATATATATATATATATATATATATATATATATATATATATATATATATATATATATATATATATATATATATATATATATATATATATATATAAACTACCCTTAAAAAGCTTTCATTTTACGATCCCGGTCTTGTCATGATGGTTACTATCATAGTTTATTTTCCAATGACATTCGCTTAAAATAAAACTAAAAACTATTCGCCAAACATCCTAACAGCTGTCTTACTTACTCCCGTTCAGTACATTCAAAACATTCAGGTGACCGTTGTCGATACAATCCTGAGCCGTTTTATACGGTATTAAATCCTTCGCCGCTTGCACCAAAGCAGACCTGTAAACATTCACTTCGTCCGAAAGTTCCAGATCTTCTCTGACTTCAGCTTGTTTGCGATTTCTTCGTTTCAGGCCGTCTTCCCACGCTGCTCTAGCGGAACCCAGTTTTAAATACACTTCATCGTAGTTCATTTTGAGCGAGTTGATGGCTTTTTGCACTTTCTCTACCAATTTAATATTGGAATAATTCAACAGATTCTGAAACTACGGGTACTACGTATTAAATATTAACTAAAAGATATTACTTAACTTAGTTTATAAAATTTAGGTTAGATTTAACAAAATATTCATCACAAAAGCAAAGGGACACAAGGAGATCAGTAACAAAGTGAATTTGTTTTGTTGAATGTCTATTATAAAAAACATATTTTTTTCTTGTACAGTACCGTTAAAAATAATTGTATAACTACACTCGTTATATAAAACAAATTGTTTTCATCTATCAAAATATGCAGTAAAAGATTTTTAAACATTAAGACAAAAATCATTTTAAAATTGTTAATTAGTTTATATAATTAATTAGTTTAGTTTAAATAATTAGTTATTTTAGTTAATTACTTTAATTAATCGAACTATTTTGGCCAAGTGTAAAAACATGGTAATAAAGATTGCAGGGCACTGTAAAATTCCTGCATGTGCTGCGATCTACCAAGAAATATTTGTACTATGTTTCAATATGAATTCTGTATCGATTTACAAGCATATAAAAAAGTGAAATTGATATGCACGCAGATGTTATACTGTCTTAAAAAGACTTTGATGTTTTGTAAAACTAACAACATTGAATAATGTAAAGAAAAATGTTTTAACAGTCCACTGATAAAAAAACATTGGACAATTCTTAATTAGTTTAATTTCAACATTTAATCGAACTGACTTAGTGAACAAATTCACAAAGTGTAAAAACATGGTAGTAAAGATTGCAGCACTGTACAATTACTGCATGTGCTGCGATCTACCTGCAATGTTTGTACTACGTTTTAATATGAATTTGATATTAATTACAGGTATGTAAAGTATAGAAATTTATATGCACGCACATGTTTCACTGACGCCAAAATATTTCGATGTTGTTGCAAAGCTAAAAATTGAATTCTGCAAAGGTTTGTAAGTATACTTTTATTAGTATTTAGACAAGGTTTTTATCTAGTAAATTTTCGAACATATACTGATTTATTTTATGATATTAAGAAAATCTCCGGGGATTATTCTGCTTATGTCGTGGGAGATTTGGGAAGAAATTTTTATTTTCTAGATAGTCCAAAAGTAGTTTACAATTTTCAAAAATTTCCCACGTCTCTGGATTTTGGTTAATTCCTCTAAGTTCTCCATCTCGTATTTTGCCAATCAAATATATTCTGAACCTCCCTATATTATAGGTCATTAAAAGTAAGGTCCCAACAAACCCTTACTTTTAATTATAATTCTCTAATAATAGATTTACTTACACTATCAATGGCGGCTGATATTGCTTCTAAAGATGGAGGATGTTTTTGAAAACACGGTTTTATGACTACATCATTCGCTTTTATCCTATTTTGGTGCGTCTTCAAGAAGTTTTCCACACATCCGGCTAATTCCAAAATCCTTTTCTGAGTCTCCAGCCCGCGTACACTCGCGTAGTAAGGCTTTAAGGCCAACGTCAGATTGTTGGCTTGATCACGTGTACAGTTAAGGTAAGACTCAAGGTCGTAGTAGCGGAAATAGATTCGTTTACAGTAAGCTATATACGCTTCCGCTTTGGCTATCTCGTTCCTTACTCTTTCCTTTATGATAGCGTAATCTGCTATCTGGGCACGGTATTTCCTTTCCACCGTGTCACCGCAAAAGGTAAACTCATGGAGACCTTTAAGTAAATGAAATCATCAGTGAAACACTTTAGTATACTTTTAAACGCTAGAGATTTCACGATATACAAGGTGATTCGTGAGTAACAGGTATAACTTCGGTAGATGATAGCGGACCTAAAAGTAAGTAAAGTATTTGAATGAACATAAGTCCGGAAATGCTTTGTTTTTATTCTGTCGACCATTTTGTGAGTTTTTAAAAGGAAAGGTAACCCAGGAAACAAGATTATGAATTTAAATTTAACCTAACCTAACTTATTCACAGTTTTACAATAGGCCTACAAGTATTTAAAATTTTACCGTTTAATATTTTTATAGTCAAATATCTCGGAAACAGTAAATTTCAGCAAAAAAAACTTTTTATACGAATAAAAGTATTTATATTTTGTAATGACAAACAATAAATTGTTCTGTAACTTGAAGAATTACCAAGTTATTGTTAAAAAACAGTATAAAAAGAAATTAATAGTAGGCTATCAACTTTCTAATAAATATGTTTTGTTTTAGTGTTTTTTTACGATAACTTGGTTATTTTTCAAATTAAAGAAAACTTTTGTTTATACTTGTAAATATGAGTATTTTGTTATTTACAATTTCCTTGTATATAGTATAAACAATGTTTATTCCAAATGTAAAGTTATAATCTTACTATTTTCTTCATATTAACATTTACATTTAACAAACATAAAATGAGTAACAGATCTGAAAATAATAAAATATTGATTCATGTGAATATTTTTACTCACTTTTAACATTGAAGTATTATGTTTGTTACTCATGAATCACCCTGTATAAAATATAACAGTTATATAATATGCTGAAAAAGTTTATACGAAGTTTTAATGAATAGTATACTATTCATTGCGGTCGCACCATGAGTTCATTGGTTCAATGAAGTTCAATGGTAGTTTATTACTTAATAGGTTTTTGCAGCATTAAAATTGGTTAAAGAAACAGAAATTAACAAACAAATTATATTATTTAAGAAATCACTGCTAAAGCAAACCTTTTCTAAATATCCAGTTTAGCGTCATTGCGAAAACAACAAGCGTCATATTTTGTTTTCCAAAATTGTTTCTATTAATGTTAGTTTTTAGTATTACTGAACGTGAACAGAAAATTTTAAATGAAATGCATATTTTTTTTATTTAATCTTGTGCTTCTTACGTAAATTTTCCTTTAAATATTGTGACTTTTTATGAAGTTTATTTTACCCCGACTTTACCCGAACATTTATCCTACTTACAATTTTCCCGTAATACCGCACTAATAACGAATTTAAATTACTCTTACCCATTTTTAGTTATATTTTTACCATTATTTTCCTATTCACCATTTTTATTCCGAAAATCAATTTACACAGACCTTTGCATAGTCGGCCTGTAGTGTGTTAGCGAAAGAAGTGAAAACTTGAATTGTTCACTTGCAGGTCTTATATGAACCTTTGTTTTTAACAGTAAACAGAATGAGTTTATTGACTTAAACATTATTTCCGGAAGGTCAGGTTAGGCTCATATAACAACCAAAAATTAATTGACAATCTACTCTAACAAATTATGTGAGTTAAAGGTCTTGTAGAGAGTGATGCAGTTAGTGACACGATGTTTAGCGTCACTTTTGTCACTTTATCGGAGTTGGTTCTGTGTTAAATAAAACAGATTTTACGAAAAAACTGGTAAACTTTAAGTTATGTCCAAATGAGTGATATTTAGAGACCGCACTTATCAGAAAATACTATTAGCGACGCTTGCCGTATGGAATAGGGGCGCGAAGTTCAAAACAAGCGAATGTAGATGGTTGCAACGCGTATATAGTTAGATGTTTTATCTATGATCCATTCAGGACCTCTAACTTCGCTACTTGATCGAACAAGGCCTACTTAAACAAGACCCACTGTAATTCCTTAGTACATATTTCGATTTATCGTTACGAACCACCCAAATTTTGGTTTGTAATTGCACTTTTTCAGTAAACACCTAACCTGATGTGCTACTTACAAACATTTGTTATATAAATTTGTATTAAAACACTTACCCGTCATTTTCGCACCATGGTTTAAGAACTCATATTGCATGATGCAGTAATACAGAGTTCTGTCCTTCAGAACGCCTTTCATTCGAAACTCTCTGTTGAAAACGGGCTTGAACACTTCCGTCTCGACAGCTGCTTTGAAATTACTTTCAAACGTATAAAAGATATCCGAAAACATAGGGAATATCACTTGATCCGTAGCTAACTTAATTTCAAATTGTACTTTGAAGGCTGCTATCGCTTTTATATTTTCAATTATTGAGTTCTGATAATCGTTTCCTTTGGCAGTAGCATGGTGTATGCCCTGAAACGTTTATAGATTTACAACTTAATGATACATAATTTCTAAGTCTAATTTTATGTATTTAAAGCTGTTCTAAATAATAGTACAATTGCATATACATTTTTTTTTTTTAAATGTGTATACAGTTTTATAATCTTAAGTGGAACCACTAACCACACTAGTTTCCAAATTAAAACCCCTAAAAGTATTTCCATGAGCTTATACATTAACCTTTTATTTTAGATCCGATGTTTTATTATTTAAAGGATTTATCAACATCAAGGTCATAACTTGCATTAATCCTTCTGTCCCGAAATGCAAACATTATCAAAAGAGAACACCTCATTGAAAGTTTCAAATGCATATTTCGAATATTTTCAGAATTTCAAAAGCGAACACACATTTCTACTGTTTATGAGAAGTAGATGAAAATTATGGGAATTCTAAGAACTCGACACCCACATGTCCCGAATCCTGTTTTAACGAGTTTTCCTCGCCTCTACCCTTCATCCCAGGATGATCTCAATTGTCAGTTGTAGTCTAACTGTTATATAGAAAGTTTTTTCTATACTTTTTACTTTTTATAGTGTGTTAAAACTGTGCTGTACCTTCGTTTGTGCTGATATGGATGTTATCACTAGGCAAAAAGATAAGCACGTGCTTTATTAAATGGAAACAGTTATTGTCAACTCAGGATTTGTAGAAGTTATGTTACCACTTGTCTTTGTTTGGAGGGGAAATTTACTAAATGTAAAGGATAATTATTCACTAAATATAATGAAGTTGTGGAAATTGTTTTACTTGATAAGGCCTAACTGGATGTATGAAAAATCAGTTTGTCAGTCAAATAAACAAGCTATAGAAAGGTGTTTTGCATTAATACCTGAAATTTATTTTCAATAATGTATAGGAATGAGTATGACTGGTAAGTAATGTCTGTCAGTTATAAAATGTAAAGGACACAATGTACAAAATAAGGAACGGGGAACACTGTTTGCAATTAGAAGCTAAACTAGAGTCAGGTTTTACCAGAACCAAAACTTTGTGATTTTTATTTTTGAAAATATTTGCTCTCAGATTACAGATAAGACGCGCCAGTGTTTGTGCATTTAGGGCACTTTTAAAAGTGTGAACATCCAGTTCTCTTAGTTCTGAACAATTTACGCGGACTTCGGAAATAAAGAAAATTTTAAAAAACTTTATTACCATTCTATTTGCCTTTCTTTGCGATAGGAAAAAGGATATGTAAGTACTAATGCTACAGGATATTGTAAAAGAAGTCCCATATTGGAAACCTGATAAAATTACATGTCTTTGGAGCTTTGTGCAGGAAATCGGAATGACAAAGCTGTTTACAAAAATGAATTTATAAATTAGGTTAATCTCACGAAATTGCACAGATTTTTGATAGTACTCAAATTTATAGAGAGGCTAAACCAAATTGAAATTTACTCATTAGACTAAAGTTTGAAGAACAAGACTATCCTCAGGCGGACGTGGAATTGATTCAACGTTCGCCATAGAACAAACAATGTCATTGAAGGATGGTATCACAAAATTAACAGCAAACTTGGAAAACCTCACCCAAGAGTACGAGATCATATATTCGATCAAACAGGTGATTGACTTAAATTTATAAGGAGCTGAAAGAAACAAAAAGTACTATAAATTGAATGAGAGAGTTGCTTGAAATAAGAGAAAGTACAGCGAAGATGGACAAGAGGAAAGGTTCTTAAAAGTGATGTCGTTTGTAGGAAGAGTAGAGTAGGTCTAGACAACATTAAAAAAATGAGTCTTACTGATGAAAAACATACGAAACTAATAAAAAAATGTATAAAATTAAAAAAAAAGAAAACATTCTATGAAGTGAAAAAAGCTATTCTGACATGGCGGGACACAGTGATTTATGTAACGGATTGCGTTCATAAATATTGTAAGATAGTAATCCTGGCTGAGGCTAACAGTGGAACTTCACACACTTCAGGGCTGGATTTACTTCTAGGACACGTCTTAGGGGTGCACGAAGAACAGGGCGCAAGGTAAGATGAAAATGGTTTTGAATAAGGAGGACGAAAAATAAAGAAATATTTTAAACGTCAATGGTAAAATTTTATATAAGTTAATTGAGGAATCTCTAATACGAGCTATGGACCCTCTATAACAGGTTTCTGAAAAGTACCTTCGCCTGTAAAAAAGCGTTAGCTTCTTAAACTCTGAAAATATTGATAATCTTTTGTAAATATGTAGTGATCGCATTTGAGACTTTAAATCAGGTGTTCGCTCTTGATACTGTTTGCATTTGAGACGGAATTCATAAAATGCAGATTAAATAAGCTCGTATTTGAAGAAAAGAGACTAATTTTGTCTGAAACACAAATTTGACTGTTTTATATATCAAGCTTTAACTTCACTCTAGGTGTTTTATCGATTAAATGTTTCAAAGACTGTACAATACACGATGTTTCAAGCATATGGATCATCCCACATTAAACAAGTGACTAACTAAAAACAGAAACTTAACTACAGTCTATTCCCCATTGTATGTTACAATAAATCGATCCTATTAGTGAATTTCAATTTAGCGCAAGCCATACCTAATATTATTTGAATTTTTATTCCAAATTCAAAGGAAATTCAGTATATTGTAGTACCGAACTTTTTAAATTATATTTGTTAGTGACTGACGACTAACTAAATACATACAGTTTGACTACTTATTAGCTTATTCAGATATATTCATATAGTGCTACGTGTTAGCTGAACACTATTTTTCTATATCTAGTCTACTCTCAAGTAATGTGGAATGGACTGTAGAAAACTTTAGCATAAACTTCTCAAGACTGAAAACAATCAGTTATATTTCTTATTTTTGACTAATCATGCTATCATTGTGTGCTTCATTGCGTGGTATCATTGTCTGTGCTTTTGTTTTAGTGTTTTAACACAAGCACTTACGTTAAATACAAATTTCTAGTTGTCAAATCTTAAGTTAGGCACTTAAGAACCACGTTGTTCTTTCATAGTATTGAAACATCGTGTGGATGTTCTCACACAAATGATGTCAAAAGTCCAAATTAAAGTAACATAATTAAAGTTTACAAAAACTAAACAGAATAATTACAATACTTATTTTTACTAACATTTTAAAGAAACTTTAAAAGAAAATATTTGCTCAATTAAAATTAAATATTACTAAAAACAACAACACAAAACTAACTCACTGCGTAAAGTAGGATTTGTATTAAGAAAAACAAGTGTATCAGCATTTTGGATTTTATACAATGCAATAAATGAACATTTTCATTAAACTTTTAAGCACAGAAAGTTTAGAATACAAATAACGTCATATAGATTGTAAATAGTTCAGAATAAATTCTTATTTATGTCGTCCTTAATCAGCGAAAATTAAAAACAAGGGAACGAAATGAATTTGTCTTGAACGTAGATAAGGCAGCATATTTAAGTTGGAAAATATAAAAATATATTATTTATTGTGTTCATTTGTTACCATAAATGTGCTTTAGTAATCTCAGTAATAAATATTTATGAAATACTACTTTATTTTGGTCGAAAATAATGACTTTAGACAATTTGTATTTTACAAAATAATATAAAACGGTTTTAAGTTGAATTAAATATCCGTTTTTTGCCAATATAATATAAAAGGCGTCACAAAATGGCAGAAAATGTCGCCCAAACGGTATTGAATAACCTTTAAACGGCAGAAAAATCATAACAAAAAAAAAAAAAAAAAAAAAAAACAGCAAATGATTTCATTCGAGCGATTCTAAATTAGCAGTTAGTAAATTTTTTGTGTGTAAAGTGTAACAAAATCATAAATTCGAATTCGAATACGTTTTTAATTTAAAGTTGATCAAGTGCGATCTGTTTAAAAAATTATAGCTTTTGCAGAAGTTTGAATGTGTTGGTAAAAAAAATACTATTTTAACCCCCCCATCTAGATAGGTAAATATTGAAAAAATATTTACTTTAAAATATCAAACTTTGCTCGGAAAACGCTTGATTTTTCTAAATGTACATAGTAATACCAATTTTTTCAAAGTATTGAATACCAATTATTCAAAGTATTATTAAGTCCTGATTTTCTTAACGTAACACTTTTTTTGTAAAACTTGATTTCATCATAATTTCAAAAAAATATTTCAAATAACATTGAACGTACAATAATTAACCGTGACTGCTCTAGTCAAAATAAACGATTGCTCTTATAATTTAAAAATTAAAACTGTAATTATTTAAAAATTTGAAGCGATTCTACCACTATAGCAATAAAAGAGATCTCTAACAGGCCACAGTTTATCAAACACTACCACTTGGATCAATGAAGTGTGTGTGTGTGTGTGTCACATAAAAAACGAATATATGTTGCGGTAACTGACCAAAGATGCTATACTCCACGAGCCAAAATTGTTTATGTCTGTGAATATTGCATTGTTCATCTTGTATGATCCTTAGGGTACACTGTTCCTTGCATTTTTTCAAAACCAATATTTTTCACCAAAAATAAAAACAATATGTACTGGAGATTCGCCTTTTAAAACCAGCACTATATCCGTATTTACCGTTCTATACGCACTGATTATTCTTAAAAAATGTACCTTTAGACCTAAAGTAACACTCATTTATTATTTTTGTATTTAAGAATGTCTTTTCAGATTTCGGGGGTGTACACAATTACTGACAATGCTTCTTTCATCGTTACTCTCTTCTTTCTTGAAACGTGTCTTCCTACATTATAAATGATCCTTTCCAAGGCCTTAAACCTCTTCACTCTTCTTGCTGACGTGTCCTGCAGAACATGCTTGGTTATCTGTGCGTCTTTGTTTAATATTATTCCTCGAAAATTGCTGTAGTACTTTTAGATACTGATAAAGTCATTTTTGTTTTTTCGTCTTTCATGTCCACTCAATTACTCTCGCCGCTACAATATTCAGGTTGGCCTCAAGTTTCCACTGGTTCTGACACCAGTGCCAAATCATCTGCTTAATATTTTTAGAAGATAATTTTGGATAATAGTCTATTAGGATTAGGAATGATGCAAGAACTGTGCAATAATAAGTAGTAAACGTTATAGTAATTAATAAAAAAAACAGATATAACAGTGATAAGAAATAACAGTGATGTAAACACAGCAAAAGTAATAGCAGGTGTACAAGTGATGCAATCTCTATAGAAGCAATAGTAATAGTAAATTGGAAACGATTTCCTATTGGTATTAAAGCTTGAAACGATGAAGGTAAAACCCGATGAAGTGAAAACACAACAATATTAAAAACGATTTATTTAAACAACAATGGTAAGATATTTCTTACTGTCCTAGCATAACCACTCAGTATTTTAAAGTGTAATTGATGTTCAAATTGTTTACGCATGATTGAAATCTATTCTTGTTATACTCAAGTTGTGATCGTGTCGTTAGAATGACTTTTTCCTGGCACTTGTAGAACTCTTCGTCAATCTGCGCCAACAGCGGCAAGTAAAGTTTCCTCTGCGTGTCAGCTCTGGACGCGTACTGCTGGATAGCCTCGTCGGTTTCCTTGGCGCAGCACGCCGTCACGCCTTTCTTCAGAGTGTTCTTTGAGTCGGCGAAACAGTTCATGACACCGATCAGACCGTTTTCCACGAGACGGCCCTTGATGTTGAATTGCAAGTTTACAAAATTCGGAATCAACTGGTAGACTTTGGAATTGATAACGCATCTTGTGACCTCCCTAGAATCTAAAAAAATTGAGTGATTTAACTAATTGGACAAAACTTTTTCGGATTCACTGTACAGCATCAAAAATTTTACGAAGTAATACCACGAGTTAACGGTTAAAGGTAAGAAGTAGACATATTTATTTGTAGCTGCACAACGGAATGTTGTCAGATAGTCTCGTTTTACTTCAGTTGTATATCTAAACTGCCAGACTGAACAGTTTCATGTATGGATTAAAATACCTGAAACGTTTAATTGGGAAATACCTAAAGTTCTCAGTTTGTATCGAAAAATTGCCCAAATATTATTAATGTAAAAAATAATATCTCATAATAATAAAACAGCTTATTGAAATTGAAAATAACTCGTTACAAAACACAATCAAATTTTTAAACAATGTAAACTACACCGTCGACTTTATGATTTTTTTTTTAAATTGACTAACAAACCATAAATTTGTTTTTTTAATTTATTATACCGACATAAGTCAACATTTATTGACAACATTTTAATAAAGTATATCAATTTGTCATTTCCATTGCTGACGTTTTGGTTTCAGGACACGTTTACGTTAAACTAATAAATATTGTGTTACATTTTTCGCTACCTACTGTCATTTAGCCTGTTCGTTGTATCAGTATGCTGCACGGCTGCACAGTACGTTGCGTTGTAATACAACAAATATTTCTCTGCCTGCTTGATCGCCCATCGTCGCTTGTTCACCTCGTCCAACAGTTCCAGCCGGTCCTGAATATCGTTACGTCCTGTACTTCTTAAGAACGCTCTCGGTATAACCAAACTGGCGTTCATGGCTATTGTTTCCTGTAGTACTTGCGCTGATTTGTTTTGTAAACTGTTGATTGCTGAAGTTAGTTCTTCTTTGAGGTTTAGAACAGATGAAAGGTCATCGTTATACTGAAATTTTGGGAAACGTTATTAATTATTCAAAGAGAAATACAGATTTTTTTGTGAGCTAAATGTTCCCTGTTCGTAGTAATAATTAACTATAATAGTGTTTGTATTCTAACCTAAAGACCTGAGTGCATCATGTTTAAACATAGTCTTGAAATTTCTTGAGACATTTCTTTATGTTTTTATCTCAACATTTTTAGAGTATGTGCTAGGATATCTCAAAAAAATTAATAACTATTGTCCTGAATTTAGATTTTAAATAAATAAAAACAAATGTATTATTATTGTTTTATGATTAAATTTAGTAATGAATTGATATTATTCACGATTTTAAAGGGAAATGTATCATTACTTGTGAAAACATAAAAAAGTATATAAAATTAACATCATAAAGTAACATAACATAAAAAAGGACTACGTTGAGGTGGCTGAGACACCAGTACGTCTTCTCTCAACTTAATATCCCAAAGGTTGTAGTTAATGCAGTAAGCTTTACCCTCTCCTTTAAAGGCGATCTCTCTTCCTCATGAAACTAACATGAAATATATTAAAAAAAACTAATTAAAAAATACAAATAAAACATGGTCTAGGCCTATGCTAAAAACCTAAAAAGTAAAAAAAAACCAAAATATTCGTAACCAGTAGCTAGTAATAGCGAACTAATAGCTACTAATAGCGAATTCTCATTAAGCACGATAAACTCAGACTGAATGTATGCATGTATATATTTTTAGTCCGATATTTTTGGACTTTGAAAAAACTCGATTTTGTTCATAGCTTCGACAAGTTTATTGCTCTACAAAATCATTAAAAAATGTTTTGTTTTTCTAAAATGTTTTTTTTAATCTAATTACATCAATGTAATAAGCATAAAAATCTACGCATATTTACATTTTAATTTCGCATAATCCATTTATCTTACAAAAATGAATCTTAAGGCATTTGGATTCACTTTCGTATTTCAAAAAATTATGAGATTAATATAAAAAATATTGTTTTAAATTTACCTCCATCAAGTCAGTGAGTCAACTTTGTTATGAAATTATGTAGCATATTCCTAAGCAGCTTTCATTAATTTTATTGTAATAATAAAACAGCAACTTTAAAATACTGATTTACTTTTAAAAAGTATATGAAATTTTATTATTTTTAACTCAATACGATGACTGCACTAATTGTTTTTTGAAACTACAAATGAAAACTATACACATGGGCAAACAATATTGAGATATAGTATTTCTTAAACTGATTTTATTTTGGAAACAAATTTTTATTTTATGCCATTAGTCGGATTAGTCAAATAAATTATGTAAAGTGAGATTGGTTTTTTAAAAGAATCAGTATATAAAACTCATGTTATCAATAATAAAAATCATTACAACATGCGGCGTCACACATTCACCACATTATTGATTCATCTGTAACAACTAAATAATTCGAAAATCAATATTAGTTTCCTAATTGTACATCTCTACTTACAGACTGAAACTGATATTCGGTTTTTGCTGGGATATTTAAAATATTAAAAATTTATACTTCTTAAATCCGCTAATTTGTATAACTAAATAATTCCGGATTAGATTGATAAATAACTATAAGAACCAACATTATAATTACAGATTAATATATTAAAATACCTTTTATACCTTTGATAAAATTGGTATTACAAGATCCTTATTGATTGGTTTACTAGAATAACTATAGCATTTGATAATATCTGTATGTAGTTCCCTTAATACACTTTCAGCCAAGTACACAGCCAGGTCTGTACATTCCGCTAATGCTATGATAACGTCCTTTATTTGATCTCGGACACTGGTTTTGTACCTAACCGTTGCGTCAACTAAGAAGCCCTTGGTGGACTGAACGCAGTCATCGTAAGCTTGAAGGTCATAACTGTTGGTATAGCTAAGCTTACACTCAGTCAAAAGCGAGTCGGTTCTGTTAAAAGCGATGAAAATCTTCTCTTTATTGGTAACGAATGTGTTGTTTAGTTCGGCGAAATTTATGTTGACGTTATTTTGGCAGTTGTCGAATATATTTCTACCTGAAAAAAATAATTTGTTAGAATTATGTAAGAGTTTTGCAGTGATAAATGTTGTACCTTTATTTAAAAATATTTTTAACGGTTATTTGTATTGCTTAGTTACAGTTTTTGTAATAAAAATCCATTAGGTGGGTTTTGACAAGTATGACTCTCATAAAAAAACTACTTTTCACAAATACTCTTTCTGAATAGTTCTGACTTTTTCCCCAATGAGTCTTTTTTCTGCCCTCAGTCGCACATTGCGGTAAATTATTATCGCACCACTTATAATAAATGGTTTAAAATCATTAAAACAATTTTTTCTTATCTAATTATTTCTTTAAAAAATTCAGCTGTGAAGCTATATTTAAAATAGAAAACAGCCTGATATTGGTCGATCGGTTTGTGGAATTATTATAAAGAATATTTATAACCGAAGTATATATATATATATATATATATATATATATATATATATATATATATATATATGTGTGTGTGTGTGTGTGTGTGTGTGTGTGTGTGTGTCTAATAAATTTAAAAAAAAATCACGATTAAAGAGTAAATCAAGAAAAAACAACGACGCAAAAGTTTATTTTAATTTGTTTTTCTTTTCTTCACATAGTTTTTTGCAATAACGACTAATACATTCACTTTAGGTACCTAACGACAGAATTTCTTTACAAAATATGGTAATAATCGTTAGGCCTATAGATTTTTGGTAAAACCAGATTTTTAACAAATTTAGGGGGTTATTTTTATTAAAACAAGCTTTCGAAACAAATGTTTTGAAAAGTTAAATAATATTTGAAATAAATATTTCCATATGATAAACCTAATGGACCGATATTAATAAATTAAGCAGAAATAGAAATTGTTACCGGTAATGTCATAATACAAAACTTTCAATGAAGTGTTTCTAATAATATTTAAAAAATATGCAAAGACGTCATACATTTTCACACTTACCCAATGTTTTAGCATAAGCGACCCCGTCTTTTTGAGGGCCCGCACACCCCATCTGCTCATTGTTTATGTTCAGCACCTTAGTGTCGTTGAGCCTAAAATTTTTCTCTTTGAAAATGTTTTCCTCAAGAGCTGTGAACAATTCGTTCCTGTAAGTATTGAAACGGACGTAAAATTTTGCCAGAAATTCCGTATCCACTGCCAAAGTATTCTCATTTTCGGATTTAATAGCTGCTATGGCGCCAAAAGTTTCTATTATAGATTTTTGTAGTCGGTTTGACGTAAGTTCTGCATTTTGAGCTCTCTGTAATTACAAAAAAAATGGTTTTTTAGCTGTATTTGTTATTCTTTGTGTATACGTGCATTGTTTCAAAATTATTTCATTACTTTTGTATAACATTGAAAAAGATAGTACTTACTGTGTGAAACACGATTTGAAAAACAATGAAGACATACAATTTCATTTTGAAAACTGAAATGGCATAAAGATTAAAAATATTAAAATGTTGTTCAGTTTTTAAAAAAATTGCATTTTTTCAGTGGTAAATCATAAAACCAAGGTCATTGTGGTAGTAAATAGTTAAAGAATTGGTTAAAATTTATGCAGTTCTTAGTTACGAAAGAATCTAGCAAACACAATAAAATCATGAAAAACATTTCTTTTACATAGATAAGAATGATTATCTTTTTAATGATGTTAATGAAAATTTATTATTTTCATTGTAAATTTAATAATTGTTTTCACGCGATACTTGTTTTCCTAATGTGTTATCATTAGAAAGAATAAAAAAAAAACAGTTTGTCTCACTTCGTGGTTTCGTCTGTCTTAATGATCGGTGTTGCTTTTAGTTGATTATTACAAGAGAAAACTGTGACAATATGGATAATTATTGTTCATTTCGACACAATTCATAGATAGAGTAGTAAAATAATATTGTCGGGAATATTCAATGACTACACTTTTAAGCAGCGTGTAAAGAAATTTAACATTCGGTTGAAAGGAAATAAAGCTACTCAAAACAGCCGTGAAAAATTATATTTTATTATTCGATACCGGTATTAAAAGTGGTAAAAACACATTCCCAGTTCCATACACATATAGTTGAAATTAAAAATGTTTTGACATAACATATTCCGCGTTTACTATTCCATCTGTGTAGCAGTTTTATCTACGTAGAAAGAAGTAGATATAAAAGTAGTAGAAGAGCTATAATTTTCTACAAAGTCGGGGAAAGAGAATATACTTTTTACATTTTTAATAGTACGTAAACAATGTTTAAAAAACTAAGATGTAATCAAACACTATCACAAGGCCTGCTGCATATTATGTGTGCAGTGCCTACATTTATAACTTACAGAGTGAAAGAAATGAATAGGGAGAAAAGTTCCATAGCTTTCGTATAGTCCAGTAAAGATAAAACATGACAAAGAGCACTTTCCAGGAGTTTAACTACTCCAACTACGCAGGTCTGTGTCATCAATGAATATAAACGAACTAGAATGATAACCTTTATGAGAGATATTTGAGTGCTTGCTGCTGGTGATATCTTGCGGAAGCGTGATCAACTACAGTTAAATAGGTTTTCTCAAAAGTCTTCCTCCCATGTCTTTGCCGCTTGGATCATTCATAGCAGCAAATAGTCCAATTACTGGGACTTCAGCCTCTGATATCGAGCACGTTTTTTTGTAATAATGTCTGTACTTCTAGTCCGTTTATACTCAATGGTGTCATTGACCGAGTAAAGCGGCCTGTTTCAACTGACCGTTTGGAATTTCGTTTTTGTGTTTGGTTATTAATTTTTTTTTGCGTTACCATTTTTAAGGACCGAACGCTACATGTGTAAAATGTTTCCCCACTTCCGTTTCTAGATGGCGGGCTCTGATTTAAACGATGAGAAGTGTAATTGCTGTCTGTTTCCTGTAATACTGGTTGAACGGCAAGACCTATCATAATTGTGACCGCTTCAACGGGAAAGTTTCTATTTATTGTCGTTTAGGCCTATAGAAGTTGTGAACAAAGAGAAAATATTTTTTATTTAGCTCTTTTTAATATAAAAAAGTACTTCTTACCGTTATATATATTTCAGGTTCCGGGATAAGACTTGTAATCTCCTATTGACACGTGTGTGTTAAAACTATAATTAAATTTCAAGAGAAGCTGAGGGAAACAGAATTAATAAATACAGCAACAATCACAAATATTTATTGAAAATGAACAGTTGCAAGCTTTTACTAACCTTTCAGCTTATAAGGTATCGCATTTGTTCTCACACACTCTTCAAAAGTATTCTTTTGTACTTCGAGGGAACCAAGTATATTATCGTAGACACGGCCTTGTTGGCATTTGTAGTATTCATTGTACACTTCACGAAAAGCAGTAAAGGACACCTGTAATTGTTTATCGATGCGGGAGACAAACTTCTGGTAGATCAAATCCGCGTCGATGGCGCAGCTAGCTGTTCCGTTTTTCTTCAGCATGTTCTTCTTATCTTTGAAGCAGTTCATCAAAGCGATCAGACCTTCTTCCGCGTCACGCTTTCTCAAAACACTGCCCAGATCGAGGATATTCTTTTGAATCATCTTGAAAGACCGGACATCGTTCACGCACAAAGACCCGACTGTATCGCCACCTAAAAAATAAATGGTGCAAATAACCGTATCACTTTTTCCAATCCAAATCTAAGTTCGACATTTTCACGAAACGTACAAACAAACAAAAGTATGTATCCAGAAAAACCTAAAAGACCTAACATGATTTAAGAGTTTGATCAACCTCTCTAAACTATTTGATTATTCGCAACTCAAATAATAATATTGACTTACGGTTTAATGATTGCATGAATTGAACAAATACAAATAATCCCTGTTAAATTAAATAAGCCGTATTTCTTAGGCATCGTTACAGCGTGCAGAATGATAGCACTGGAATAACCGTTTATGTTCTAATTGAACTTCTATTTTCCGTACATCTTTTCAGATTTTACTTTACAACCATCATCGATGGCTTTAGAAATAATTAATCTTTGTAAATGTAAATGTTAATTGTGAATAGAGAATTTGAAAGCCAGTTCCCGGACAAAAGACAAAAATGTTTGGCAAAAATAGAGTTTTTAATTGATGTTAACCAAACCGGTACCGTACGAACAAATGTTTAGTAATTTTATAATTGTATGCGTGAGTGAGTGTGTATGTATGTATGTATGTGTGTGTGTGTGTGTGTGTGTGTGTGTGTGTGTGTGTGTGTGTGTGTGTGTGTGTGTCCAGTAAATGAGTGAGAGTAGTATGAGCTAGAGGTACGGTGGAAATGATGAGCTGCTCACTACACCTGCCTGCGCTGAATTAAGTTAGGTTAGTACTGGTTTGAGCAATACCTACTTGGTTTCTAATCTAAACTTGAACCGGACTACTTACTGTTCGTCACTTCCTTCGACAGATCGTATTGACCTCCCACAAGACACTGGATGGCCATGTAATAGTTGGCCAAGTCTATGCTGGCCTGCTGTAAGGACATCCTGCGCAGGTTAATCGCGTCCAGCAACTCCAAACGGTTCTTTCTTTCGTTCAACCCAGACGCGCCCACCAGCAGTCTAGCTTCGTTCAAAGTAGCGTTTAGCGCTGCTGCTGTCTGTAGAATCGGTCCGGCGGGAAGTTTCATAACTTCGATGGCTCTTGAGATTTCTTTCTCCAGATTCAAATAGCTTAGATTGAATTTGTACTGAAATGGCAACAAATAATTTCTTATTATTATCATTAACAATTGAACACCTATACTTTGCTACGGCATTTCACCTTGTTTAATTTAAAATCAGCTTAATCTAATAGTGATTTTTGGAAGTATATGTTTTAAACAAAAGTGTTTTAGGACCCAAGAAAAAAAGCGAATTTTATTTTCACAAATTTCCTTGTTTGGACAATGTATTTATTTAAGTTAAAACATTTTCAATTGATTTCCATGGCATAATTTGTTTTCCAATTTATGTTAAATTTTTCTATCTAATTTAGCCAGATTTTTTTGTGAAACCGCTGTGTTATTAACTAATTTAACTAAAATTATGTGAGATCTCGGTATTATTAGATAATTTAACTAGATTTCTGGAATATCACGATATTATTTATTAGATAATTTAACTATAATTATGTGAGATAAAGTGATTATTAGCTAATTTAACTAGATTTCTGTGATATCACGGTATTATTAGTTAATTTATTTAGATTACTATTAAACCACGTACTTTATTATTAGCTAATTTAACTCAATTTCTGTAACATTATGGTATTATTAGCTCATTTAGCTAGAGCACAGTGAGATCATTGTGTTATTACCAAGTTCTCTCTTGAAAATTTGTTCGCGCGTACGCGTATATTAACCATTTAATATTCGAAATTCGAAATTATTTCGATACTGTTAGACTTAAATTTTGCATACTAATTGATTTTAATAATAACTTGTACAAGTTTGTTAGTAATCAAAATCCTTTAAACTTTTGCCTAAATGGCGGCTAATAAATTTTAAAAATTTTCAAATTACATTGAAAATATTAGAATATACTCTTAAAATCGGTCCGATTTGATTTTCACGATTGTCTATCATTTTTGTAGATCTTAATTTCTATGTGTTTTAATGCTGTTGCAATTAATTGATTGTGAAATCAAAATTTTAAAAAATTATGAACATATTAGGTAATTAAATAAATTCTGTACAATAATATTACAAATTTGTAATATTTGATGCCGTGGTACCATCCAGAAACCTTTATTTACGATCCACGACTGTTTACTTTTCAACATTAAGGTATAAGGGTGGATTTTCAAATTTAATTAGAACAAATCCGTACTTACAGTTTGCAGGAACGGTATCAAGACGCTCTTAGTGTTCGTGTTACCGGAGTTTGACAAACATTCGTGAATGTTTCTGTAAACGTTGTTAAAAGCCACGTCCAGCGCTTGTAAAACACCATCCGTACAGGCTCCCAAGTCTATAACAGTTCTCTGCAGCGCTGAGCCACGTACGCTAGTGCTATTGTACGTGGCCAGCACTTTTTGCAGATTATACCTTAAAGTGCCGACACTATCGTTGTACACATTAAGGTCGTATCCTTGATCGTAAGTCCGTTTGTATCTGTCCAGAAGTATATCCGTCTTCGCTAGTTCGTTTCTGATTTTGTCTCTCTTGATATTGAAGTCGTTCCTCACAGCGAAAATATCTTGCCTGACGTTGTTTTCGCAATATTCGAATTGAGATTTCACTGAAAAAATATGTTCTTTAACATAAAATATTGTTGGAATATTTGAAATAAACAGTGCAAAACATTAAATAAGCTTTCTGGTTCAGTTATGTCCCTACATTAAGCACCAGTAAAATCGATAATCTTTTACTACCAATTTTTAACAAATTTAGAATTAAAGAAATTTTCAAGTACGGTTTGAAAGTAAATCCTTAAGTTGTTTGCTGTAGATACTTCCGGTTAGTTTTTGTATTTAAAATTTGCCTTACTGACGAGTTAAAGCTTCATATTTTCTATTTACGGTGAAAGTATTGAGCAAAATCTGATAAAATGGTTTTTAAAATATTTTCGACAGTTGAATCTGTCACGAATTGAATTTGTTGCGGTTATAGTGACGCATTCGTATCGTTTGTCTACATTCGACAAATTTAAGTCTCAACATTTGAAGTCGATTCGACAAGATGTGACTTTAATAATTCCCCCCTCCAAAAAAGCTTCAATATACTTTTTTCGAAAAATAAATGGTTCTGAGTATAGCATACCAAAACTACAAATCTATAAAAATAAGTCTATTAGTTTTAATTCCCCACCTATGGAAGTTTATACAGTCAAATAGACACACAGATGAACAGAGTTCCAAGTAAAAATGACTCAGGAGGATCATGGGGCTCATAACAGGGCACTATGGTCTGAGCGTGAACATGAACAGGATAGGATGTACCACGGAGAAACCGTGTGTAGATTGTGCAGGAAGGAGGAGGAAACTGCAGGTCACATAATTTATGATTGTGAGGCTCTTGCTAGTAGGAGGCTAGGGGTTTTTGGTTTTCAAGACCCTGGGGATCTTCAGCAGAGTGAGCTAGTCAGTGGGTTCCTGGAACTTATTAGGGGCACCAATCTGCTGAACTAGGTATGTTAAAAGGTTAAGTTGAACAATAGGTCAGTCGATCACAGTACCTGGGGTTGAATTATCCCTCCCTCTTCTTCTTCTACGTTTCATCCACTTTGGGGGACGATTGATCAATCAATGTTCAGTGTGTCGTGCTTTCCTGTCCGCCCAGTATTTCTTCATCCTTTCAGATCTTGCCGTCCTCTCTGCCTCAGAAATCCTATATGGTATTTTGGTCTTGACCCTGTCCTGGAACCTCTTCATTTTACCTTCGATTATACTCTTTGCGGATCTATCTGCAAGCATCTCTTCTGTAATTTGAAACTCTCGTAGGTCCCTCTCTATCTCCTTAAACCAGTTCAGTTTGGTTTTCTTATTGCGGAAAAAGTCGAAGATCCTTTTTTTATCCTTTTCGGGTCCATTCGTAGGATGTGACCATAGAAGTCAATCCTCTTTTTCTTTATTGTATGGGACATCTTTTCGGTCCTCCTATACAGGGTCTCATTACTAATGTGCACAAGTTTATTATTATAGAATTTGGGACCTAGAATTTTCCGTAGAATTTTTCTTTCTTTGATCTCCAACTTTTCCATTGGTCCATAAGTCGTTATGGACAACGTTTCCGCAGCGTAAAGGGCTTCAGGCTTGACTACAGTATTATAATGTCTTATCTTGGCATTCCAGGAGAGTGATTTTTGTTATAGGTGTCTTTTGTGAGCTGGAAAGCTATTTCCATTTTGTTTCGTCTAGATTCCATGGCTTTCTTCTCTAGACCATTCCAGCTGATCCACTCTCCGAGGTACTTGAAATCCCTGACAATCTCCATTTTCTGTTCCCCCACTTTCAAATATTTTGGAGGATTCTTAATGTTTGTTATTATTTTGGTCTTTCCAAAGGCGATTTTGAGGCCTACCTTCCCCGCTTGCTTCAGCAGTTCGAGGGACTGCTCCTTGGCTTCCTCCCATGTCTCGGCCAGTAAAGCCATGTCATCTGCAAAAGCCAAACACTTGATCTTAATGTCCCTGTTTACCGATCCCAGTCGGATCCCGCCACTGGCTGTTTTATCCCATTCCCTGACTACCTTCTCCAAGACACAGTTGAACAGGAGAGGGGACAGTCCGTCACCCTGTCGTACACCAGTTTTGATTTCAAAAGGGGCTGACAATTCCCCCATAATTTAACTTTGGAAAATGTATTAGTGAGGCTTTCCCTGATGAGGTTTGTTGTTTTGCCATCCAGACCTAGTTCTTTTAATATAGCAAGGAGAGCTTCCCGATCTAATGAGTCATACGCCTTTTGGAAGTCAATGAAGGCGATGACATACTTCTTCGCCCTCGACTTCTGATAGGCTATGAGATTTTTGAGATTCAATATTTGCTCCGGACAAGATCTCCCCTTTCTGAATCCAGCTTGATATTCTCCCAACTGATAATCTAATTGTGGTTCTGCTCTATTAAGTAAGGCCCTCGAGAATATCTTATAGGTAACATCCAAAAGAGATATGCCCCTGTAGTTGTTGGGGTCCTTTTTATCCCCTTCTTGTGGATTGGGTGGATAAGGGCCATCTTCCATTCTTCTGGAATCATTTCCTTTAGCCAGATTTCCTGAAAAACTTTTTGTAGGGATTCTATTGCTTCCTTGCTGGCATTCTTCCAAAGTTCGGCTGTGATCTGATTTTCTCCTGATGCTTTGTTGTTTTTAAGGCTAGATATGATCGTTTCCAGCTCCTCAACGGTTGGCGGCTGTGAGTCAGGGTTAGTATTTATGGGGACACTAAATGTCATTTTTTCAACTGGTGTTTCACAGTTGAGGAGATTTTTAAAATAGTCGGCTAGTATCCTGCAATTATCTTTGTTGTTATGTGCCATAATTCCGTTCTTGTCCCGTAATTGTAGGGTTGGTGGGTTATACTTTGTTAGTCTCTGTCTAAAAACCTTGTAAAAACTCCTTGTCTTGTTCTTAGCAAAATCCTCATCCATTTGGGCTAGCATCTGGTTTTCGTAGGCCTTCTTAATTTTTTTGATATTTTTATTTACCATCTTTCTAATATTCAAGTAGTTTTGTCTATTGTTTTCCTTTCGTTGCGACTGCCATCTGTGCCAAGCTCCTTCCTTTGTTTCAATAGATCGTCGCATTCTTCCGACCACCACACATGCCTTTTGACTTTTGTTATAGGGGCTACTTGTTCGGCTTTTGATAATAGGTTCCCTTTCATTTGATCCCAATCTTGGTTGTGTATATCCTTTGTTGAATAATGGTATTCTTTTGAATTTAAGATTTTCTCCGGATCATATAGTTTACTTTTGAGTTTGATGCCACTGCCTCTCTTTTTGGGGATGATTTTAATTTTTACCTTCGACAGGTAATGATCCGAGTCTAGGTCCGCTCCCCTCAGGACTTTGACATTTTGTATCTCTTTATGGAACTTCCGTCGGATAGCCACATGGTTCAATTGGAATTCACCCAAGTTTGGGTTTGGTGAAATCCACGTTTTCTGTTTTCTAGGAAGCTTTTTAAAAGCTGTGGATTTTAGAACCATGCCATGGGCTTGGCATAACTCGATAAGTCTGACGCCATTTTGATTAGTCCTGCTATGCGCCGGGTATTCCCCAACAATGTGACGATATTTTCTCTCCTTCCCTATCTGGGCATTAAAGTCTCCCATTAATATGATGTTATGTTTCTCTGGCACCCTTTGGATGACATCGTCTAGCTGATCCCAAAAGAGTTCTACTTTTTCCTTGTTCTTTCTATTATCCTCGTTTATAGGGGCATGGGCATTCACAACAGTGTACACTCTATTGACGGATTTGAAAACCAACGTTGAGAGTCTTTCAGACTGGGATTCAAATTTGTCTATGGAATTCAGGACATTTTTGTTTATTATGAAGCCAGTTCCTAGATGCGGCATGTTTTTCATGACTCTTTGCCCTACTTTTCCCTTGTATATTCTGAACCCTTCTGAGTCGAAATTGTTCTCGTCCATAAATCTGGTTTCCTGGAGGCCGTTATGATAATTCGATGATTTCTGAGAGTGTCTATAAGGTGTTTTAACTTTCCAGTCTTAAGAAGAGAGTTGATATTGACGGTAGCTATGAAATTCGGGTGTTTATGTTTGATTTTGTTTGAGATTCCAGGACGCTCCAACTCGTCTCTGTGTAATGTTGCAGACTCCCAGAATCCGAATGTCTGCTTGCGCACAGTGGTGCGGTGGATTGTCCACCTGGGGTATTATTTTTCCATCACACTTTCCCATGATTGATATTAATGTATTTGGGGTAACTACTAGAGTCACCAATTTACAACCAAGGTTGTTAGCCCTGGAGGTTCCTTCCAGCCGCCCCTAACCTGGGGTACAGACGCTGACCCAAGGCCGCCCAATCTGGGTACAGACGCCTTAGGGATTTTGGGTAGCTCCTCCGCCCTCTCTGCCGTTGGGAGACTCTTCTCCTCTTCCGCCATTGAGACCGTTGGCCAGTTTTCACCTAGTAACCCTAGGCAGGGGCTCTTTAACAGGGTACTACCATCCGAAGCCAGATGGACCCTGGTTTTTTAACGAGGTTGTTACTCCTCCCCCTCCTCCTTCCCCATCACTTGCGAGATGGGGCCCCGGGCTTGGGACCGGCATAGCGGAGTTATCCCTCCCTCTAGTATATAATCTTAATTTTAATCTTAAAAATGACTTTTTGTGTAAGTTGACTTGAAAACGGATAGATGAATTAAAATCTCAAGACCGATTTTCTCACTATCAACAAACCTTTTTATAATAATTATGTACTTTGATATTGAGAAATAAAAGCACAATTTTATAATAATTATTTAAATAAATTCAATACTTCTTCAATTTTTTTGTTATATTTTAAAATTATTTGATTAATTATTTTCACTGATTTACTGAAGGGATTCACCTTAAATTGTAGTACATCATACAAATATAATGTAAAATGAATTACTATAATGAACATATAATGTAAAACAATAACTATAATGAACAGATTATAAAAAGGTAACAATAATGAATAGGTAATGTAAATAGATAACTATAATGAATAGATAATATAAAATGGATAACTATAACGAATAGATAATGTAAAATGGATAATTATAACGAATATATTATGTAAAATGGATTGCTAAAATGAATAGATAATGTAAAATGGATAACTATAAGAAATAGGTAATGTAAAATGGATAGCTATAATGAATAAATAATGTAAAATAGATAACTATAACGAATAGATAATTTAAAATAGATAAATGTAATGAATAGATAATGTAAAATGGATAACTATAACGAATAGATAATGTAAAATGGATAATTATAACGAATAGATAATTTAGAATAGATAAATATAACGAATAGATAATTTAAAATAGATAAATATAATGAACAGATAATGTAAAATAGATAACTATTGTGAATAGAGAATATTTCAAGTCTTTAAAGATACCGAAGGATCTTAAGTAAACTTTTATAGTAAATTACAAGTTTAAAGAGTTCTTAAATATAAGTGAACATATTTTAATCTTTAGATTCAATGTCCATAAAAATGGTTGTAGATAGCTTGCTATGTCTGCTGTATTAATGATATAGTTAGTATGACATATATTGACACACTGATTATGTGAACTAACGGTCACGTTTCAGATTTTGATTTATTTATATTTTGATTGTTCCACAAAATATGGCACTTTTTCAGTGTTAAAACGCGGTATGTCAAAGTTTGTGATTTAGTTTGTTTTCAGGACAATCCTGTGAGAGTTAGGTTAGCGCATAGCTTGGTTTTTTAAGTTGAGCGGTAACAAACAGCTGTTATTGTCTCAACAGTGGAGAAACAATACCGGATTTTTGATTTTTAGTTAATCCGATGCCTTTCTTACACGATAAGAACTGAAAAATGATACTTGGCGTAATTACCAGATTATCCGTCACATTTCACTGGGAAAAGTTGGCTGGAGAACTAAGAACCGCGCACAAAGCTAAGATGCAAGAGAGGAGGGAGGTTTTAGTTTGGTAAAAGCGTTAGAGCGTGTCACTGACGGAATGCCTCCGAACTAACCCTGAGCTTTTGTAGTGATGTTAAATTCCGTTACGTAAGGCATCGTCACGTGATGTACTGTCAACTGCCCCGAGCACTCCTTTTGGTCAATCTTGTAGGCAAAACTTTATAATTGTTGAGACTTTTTTATAATAAAGAAAGTTGAGATAGTTTTATAATAAAGTTGAGACTTTTAGATATTTTAATGTGATTTTTAAGTATTTACAGCAAGTATTTGCTTACCAAACAAAAACGATGTAGCAAATCAAACTATTTCTTTCAGAAAAATCCTGTTTAAAGATATAATGTAAACAGGATGTTAATAAAAGATTGTTAAAGATGATCGTTGAGCTACAGCATGCTTGAAAATTGTCAAAAGGGTTCTTTGAGAGCTATTCTCAAGTATTATTTATTTCTTACCAAATTAAATTAAAGTGGTAACGAAACACAAAAGTTACGTTTAGTTCCTTCCGTCTAACTTAAATGCAATGTGTTATGAAATAAAGAACTTTTCTTGCGTAATTTATACATAATAACTTATAACCTTTATAAATGCTACAGACTTTATGTTCTGTTTGACTTTTATAAGTCTGTCTAAAACGTACTCCGACCTGCTCCAGCCACTCACCAGTTGTTCTCGCCTTGTCAATTGCAGCTTTATACGAATCTATACACTGCACTTCCAGCTCTCCTGCTAACAGCACCGCCATTTCGTCTCGTTTTGCCATTTCCGGTCTGAACACGTCCTCCTCCAAAGCCTCGTAGAGTCTCGTCTTGTACTGGCTCGAGTTGGCGATGTAATTGGCGATGAACTCGGTGTCCGCGGTGAACATGATCTCAGTATGCACTCTGACGCCCGCTATCCACATTCTGTTTTTTGTAATCGATGTTGAGAATGCATTCTGTACAGGAGGCTGTGTCGATTGCGTGTTTTGTAACTTTAAAAAAATAAGAGAGAAGTAAAAATATTAAACATATTTCTCACAATTTGACAAACTTTAAAATATTTTGAATTTGGTTCTTACGTAACGAAAACACTTTGAATTATTAATAATGTCATTACTAAGAGAAATTGGACTAATTATGTTTAACAGACATTGGACCGGAAGGTTTTGATCATAGTGGAAAACACAAAAGCTTGACATTCAAAAATACTAAAACTGTCAACTTTTCTTTAAAGACGTTTAGCAACATCCACGACTAGAGTGTGAATAGTGACTAGCTAAAAGACGGGGGAACAATTTTGTCGTCAATACTAGCTCCTAGAATTTTTTTTTCTTCTAGCATATTCTTGTTTTAATGTTTAAAATGTTAGTAAATTATTCAGAAAATATCTTTTTCATCAATGGTAATAGTTTAATTTTCAAATTCTCTTGATATTTAGTAGAATAGTTACATAGAAATGTTTTGTCAACAACTTACAACTTACTGTGACAAGTAACAGTTTTGTCAAGTATAAGCAAAAATAAATAAACAATTTATATACTACGAAATTAAAAATGATGTTGGTCATAAAAAAAAGTAAACAATGAAATAAATAGACAATAATATTATAATTCAGTACAAACACGCTTAGGTTTCAATTACTTGAGACAAAACATGCTTGCATTATTCAATTGTAGGTTATGACTCTTGGTAAAATTACAAAATTCCGTACTTACTGTACATAAAGCTATAATACCGAGTATAAGGAACTTGTATAGCCTCATTTTAAACCTAAATTGTAAAACAGAACAACTAAATAAACAATTTGTTAAAGTCTTACGTAGATACTTAAAAATCGTTTAATAGAAAACAAAATCAAGACCTTCACCGGTCACATTACGGTTGTAAATAGTTCAAATTTAATCCTAATGTTTGCAGTTTTTGTTTCAAAAGAATATCAAAGAAGAGAAAATTGAAAAAATAAATTTACTTCAAGTGCAAATAAGGTTTTTTTATTCGCTGACGTAAATGTAAACTTTTTGCTTTGATAAAATGTTCGTAAAAGTTATAACTTTATGTATCAGAACATATATAAATAATCGTATATAAATAATTTTATTTTGAACACAATACACACACAATGTCTCTCTCTCTCTCTCTCTCTCTCTCTCTCTCTCTCTCTCTCTCTCTCGGGGCCTTCACATATGTTTTTTTCAAAAAGTGTAAGTGTAAACCATTTCATTTACGGTTCCAAAAAATACTCTCAAATAATTAATGACCTCTGTAACTACCATCTACTAATTGCTCTGTTCAGCTAACATTTTATAAGATTTTAACTTCAACGCTCAGTGTATTTCAGTAGCCACGTTATCTCATTACTAATTTATGTCTAAAACTTTTTTTTGTTTCATTTATGAGTTTTTATATTTTCCAAAATGTACATGCGTAAATACTCAACATTTTACACAGTGGCATGAAACAGTTATCAAAAGTTGAAAAATTTCTTTTCGTAAATTTTTGAAGCATTGTTGGTTCAGTGCAATTTTAATCAAATTTGATAAAAAATCCATCAAAGTTAAATTTTTAAATGGTGTTACCGTTAGTTCTATTTGCAATTGCAATATGCGCAGTAAGTAATTTTTGTTTTTGTTTTGAAAAATATTTTTAAATTAACTTTGAATAAAATTAACTTTCTCTCCAAAATTAATATTATTTCAGATCGTATTTCATTAAATATTGCAAGAGTTACAAATCTAAAAACAACAAGATTGTTTCGATTTATCGTTCAACAATATATCATATAACGAAAAATATTAATTACTTTGTTTCCAGATTGTCTAACCTATATTCCCTTCCATCGCCTTAAGCTTTAAATGCCAAAGTCTGATTTTACTGGACTTCTGTTTTCTGTAAATCGAATTTCAGCTCTAACAATAATTAAAAAAAATATCAAGTAGTTGTTTAACGTAACCAAACATTAATAACACAATAACCAACAACTTAGGCAGAGCGCCCTAAAGGAGGCCCTAGACGATCAAGCCGCTTGATCAATCGGTTTCAGGCCTGTCAATCACGCACACATCAATATTTTGATCAAAATTCATTCTCCGTTCAATTTCCGACTCGGAAAGTTGATTGTCATTCGGGATGTCATCCGCTGACGCTCCTGACTTTTCCCTCTCGATAGTCCAGTGTTCTCGGTTGAAATTGTAATTTATTATTTTTTTCATTCATTTTTTGATTCATTAACTGTGAAGTTCAGTTTCAACGCCTTTAAAACCCACACTATATTTTCTAATGCCGCACATTTCTTTTATTTCGGTTTTAGTACTCTTTGCTTCTTACTTTTCATAGTGTGATATGGAAGGAATTGATTATTTATCGTATAATGAAATACTGGTGATATTATTAGGCATAGTTAATTTACAGCATCTTAAATAATTGTTCTACTTTTCATAAGTTCAGAATACATATATCCAGGAGTTGCCACTCCTATTTGTTTACAACGGGACCAGACTAATGGTAAACAGACTTTACCATAATAATGGATATATTATTTGTGGGTTCCAGCCGTTATTAAAATCTCTGTCCAAATTCCAAAAAAAACTTATACACTTTTTCTTACATTCTGTTGAACTAAACATAAAAAACGTTAAGAGTTATAATATTTTAACATGTTTAAGGTTACAGCAAATAGAATTAAAAGAATCGCGTATACTGCAGACAAATAAGGTTAAACATAATCAATTTAGTGTCGTTGTATCTTAGTTTGTTTGCTCGTTGCCATGGAAACTCAATCTCTTCATCTTTCCAATCCAGACCACTTAACCTCTTATTGGTCCAAGCAAACAATCTTATAATGTAATGTTTGTTTCTAGAGTTGTTTCTAGAAATGTAAATATGTGAATGTTGACAAATAAATTTTCTATAATGTTTGTTAACTCATCAAAAACATAAACCCTTACTGCCTCTTAAAACCACACCCACAAGTCTGCAATTGAACCCCATCACAAACAATTTGGCTACATTCTACATATGCCTACTCTCTTCAAATACTCACCCCTATTACATAATGTAAAGGATCCTTTACATCATTCTACTAAAATTTGTCATCGGTTTCATAGTAAAATATAAAACTGAAAGAACTTTTCTTTCCTTCAAAAATATAAGAAGAAGAATACATAAAGATTTGGTCATTACAAAAGTAAAAAATGCTGTTGTTATGTAAAAAGTAACCTCGAATATAAAAGAACTTTTTACATCTCCTAACTTTCGAAGAAATATTAAAATATAATTATTTAGTTTACTCTTTAAGATCGCGTAGCCACGGTTAATCATCTTTGGTCAATTTGTATTTTGTATTTTGGCAAATGAGTCAAATTTTGTATTTTATATAAAAATATTAGATATCTAATGACAACACTAAAAAAACAACACCGCTATTTAACAGAAATATCAGTTAAGTAAAGGAAAATACAAGGAATACTTGGTGATTATTTTCAAAACACTTGCAGTTAGACAACTTACTTTACCTTTTATCTCTTAACATACTGTGGAATTCTCTGTAATTAATATTTATGTTCTTTAAAACGGTATAAATTGAATTTGATTTTTTTTCTTAACAAATCTATTTGAGTTACAGGTCTCAACTGCCCAAGAAATTCCAACCCCGCAAGAAAACATTATTGACAAACTATTAACGATCTCAGCTGAACAATATCAATTTGAGTCTACTTATACAATAAACTCAGACTACCTGAATTCTTTGTCTGCTCTTCTGGAAAATTACAAGACTGAACTACAGACAGTACTTAATGAAGAGATATTTATTAAAGACGAATTTCCGAAAGCATCCGATCTAGAAAAGTCGATATCAGGCGTTGTAGGCACGCAGTGTTTTACAGGATACATAAAAAACATTCAAGGTATTCATCAATTGGGTAAGTGACATTAAAAAAATATATTTTTCATTGTTCTTCGCATACAACGGATGAAGACATCAAGTTAAAGAACGGATTTCTTTTAAAACAGAATTAAATTTTTTTTTTTTTTTTTTTGGAGTAAGTAATTACCTGTTGAATTTTAATTCAAGTAAATAGAATACTTTTATTTAATGTTTTGGACACAAAACGAGTTTTTTACAAACATTTTGTAGTCAATGAAATTTCAAAATTCCCGAACACTAAAACAGCAAAGCAAAAATATTACACACTAAAATTGAAACGCATTTATTATCAGTCTGCTCCATCATCTTTAGATCAAACCTAACCTAAAACTGCAAAGCACAAACATTTAACACTTAAATTAAAACGTGTTTAATACGTCCGTTTGCACACTCCTTTTCAGACCCAAGCTAACCTAACCTAAAACTGCAAAGCGCAAACATTGAATACTAAAATTAAAACGTATTTATTACGTCCGTCCGTACTCAAACCAATTTCTCTTAAATTAATTTGATTGTATACACTTTTAAAAACGGATTAATTTATTCTAGAATTTTACTCCAGACCGAGTACAAACTACTTGATAAAAATAATTTACCGTAAAAACCGCTGAATCAAAAACTATTGTATAGTAGCTATAAATAAGCTGTTTTAAGACATAAACGAATGTTTTTTCAGGTTTCGGTGAGTACAATTATTGCGCAGGAAGTGTTAAAGAAGACATTAACGAAATCAGGCTGAATTTAACTCGTGCAAGGAGTAAATACCAAAACGAGAAAGACAAAACCCAATCACTCCTGGACAACTGTATACTTGTATACAGAAAAGATTATAACCTTCAGGAGTACCAGAAGTGTGTTAGTGATCTGTTTTATAACTTTCTCAGTAAAATAAAGATCTACAAGGTGAACGTACGTGGAAAGGCTACGCAAGATGCGGTTATTGATTTGGGAGGCTGTGCTGATAAGCTGATCGAGAAAGTGGAACCAGCTCTGAATGAAGCTTTGGACACCCTGTACGAGTGCTTTCTGGCAGATCCTGATGTACAAATTCAAAACATTGTACTGCCTACGATAAAAGCAGTAAGTGGAATTTTTATTTTACATTAATCTTCTTTGTCGTCTATAAAGGTTTCGTTATGTACCAAAAACCTTTTAGATAGGCTACGTTTTGTGGTGTACTACAATTACACTATTAGGTTAGAATCTTTTACAAACAAAATGTTTCACCAATGTTTGTGCAAGAACATTAAATGTGTATAGAAATATAAAATTCAAAAATAACTACGGAATTATGTCTTTAAAAAATCTAGTATTAAACATTTAAATTTCAAAGTAAAATCTAAATTTCTTTTTGATAATTACATTCTGCAAAAACAATGTTTGACAGAAATGTATTAAACAGTAGCCTAAATTTAAAACCTTAGTGGTTTACCGTAAATGCGAGCAAAATTATAAAGAAATAAATTGGTTAGTTTCATAGTGTAATCAACTTTTTATGAATTAATTCGAAGGACCAAGTTTAATAAGCCATAACTGAGTTCAAATCTAATTTTAATTATGACAACGATATAATTTTGTTATTAATATTAGAGGTAGTATTCATTGATTCGTCTTTAGAATACATTTATCAATAAAATATATAGCCTCAAGTTGCACCAGTAAAAAGAGAACATTCTGACCACGGTCAGTAACGTTATGTTCTTTGATGTTCCAGTACAACGTTGATCTTTCGCATATAAAGGTTAAGGACGCACTACAAAGAGCAATTGGTAGTTTACAAAAGAATGTTGATAGAACTTTAGATAACACTGCCAAACTGAAGGCGTTAGTCTTGAAAGGTTATACTATATACAATCGTTCTTTATCTTACAACGAAAAGGTATTGGAGCTTCTGGATGAAGTAAACGCTTATAGGAGGGCATTTCTACAAGCGTTCAATGATTTAAGCAAAATGAATTACTTTAATATTTCAAGGAGTTGTTATACGGCAGGAGTAGAGGCTATCAACCGTAACATCAATGCAAGTAAGTAGAGTACATTTGCATAATTTATAATTGTAATAAAATACTGCTTATACAAGTATTTTAATTGGTGTCCTTATCAGAAACAGCTCCAGTGATTTCGATTAAATTTTCTCAAAAGCATCTTTCAAAAATGGAAAATTTTAACTATATAATTTGCAACCATAATACCGAGAAATTAATTCCATAAATAAATTATTTTGATTTTAAATATAACAATTTAAATAGAAAAATATGTATTTCAGAATATAAGAGTAGAGTCAATTCGCCTGACATAAACATTTTAAAAACGATCTAAAACATCATATTTACCATGTCTTGTGCTAGGCAATATAACTAATCACCAATAATGAAAGGCATACACTGGTAAAAAGATAACCACGCTCTGCTACCAAATGACGTATCGTTTATCTGTTGAAATGATTTGTTGCTAATCTGTAATTTTATATTACACTATTCTGTTGTAAGGAGCTGCTGAAATGAATGACATCCTGATCTTTGTTTACAATATCAACGCACAACTCTCAAAAACTCTAGATTTACAAAGTAATTTGAAAATGCGCATCATGAAAGGAGGATTGATCGCTGCCGTTAATTGTTTCGCCGACAAAAAGAACGCACTGAAGAAAGATGCACCCGTTACCTGCACCGTAACAGCGGACGAGGTTTTCGAAAAATACGTCACTCAGTTAGAAGAGCAGTTGGATTGTACTTTCCGTTGTACAGCACGCTCAATGACGACTACAAGTTTTGTCTGGAGATTGTACGTCCTGCTTTAAATTACCAGTTCCTGATCGACAAGGACACGTTCGAAACGTGCGTCCTGAAAGAATTAAATATTACTTACACATTAAATGTCTAGACTGAAAATTGTAATTGTTTTTGTCCTTAGTATAATGAGCAGTTGTCAGCAATGTTTTGCATTTTTGTTAACTTTTCCTTAAACTACGAAAATCGTTTTACTTTTTCAATAAGTGAAAAATGGAAGAAAGCAAATAATTCAATTTCAAAAACTATTTTCAGAAGTGCCCTACTTACAATAGTTTAAATTTGCGAACGATTTTGTTAGTTAACCGGAGGACCATAAATGAAAGTATTTTTTAACAAATTAGGCCACAATCTTATAAAACCAACCATACCTTATTTTCTTAACCCATATTTTGTGTCATGATCTAGTGGTGTAGATGGTAGACGCTTAAGTGTACAGTTAGTGTACACAATTGAAAATGCACACAGTTCTATATTCAATTTTGACACAGTGTTCTATACAAGTTTTACTTATTTTAGATTTTCATTGCTTATAAGCTTAACATATTTAACTTATAAATTCGATAAGTCCAATGAAATAATTAGTTGTAAAGATTTTAGGTTTGTTTTGTAATCTAGACAAATTACAACCAAAGGAAATCGGCTCATTTTCATTTAATTGTAAAATTTCTAATTTTTCTTTTATCTTTCTCGCAAGCGAAAACACGAAGTATAGGATTTTGTGAGCTTCCTCATCTCGCTAAGTATGACAAACCGAAATGAAAAGTATCCATTTAGGAAAAAGAATAGCTTAACACCTTGTCATTGGAACGCTTGTTGTTCTAATAACGGGGTATAGTTTACCACACTAATTACAAAAGAAAGTCTACTGTATACACCAACGGCGGCTATAGAGATCAGTCTTGGGTTTCCACTATTGACCTTAGGTGTGATGGAAGAGGTATGTAAAGCAGCATGTAGACTGCAAGAAGGTAGTGTCTGGCTATCCTCAACTTTAGGACATGCTATAATCACAGAAACGTTAGTTACGTAATTCTACTTATAGGGACTGATCAGGTGATCAAACGACACATGATTTCTAGACCCTTTGATGTCAAGTTGACGTTTGAGAGTCTTCGGTTGGGAAGATCTCAATTCATAGTATGGTATGAATGAATTGTTCCAAGACAGAGACAGCACTGGTGCGGGGTGTTCAGCTTGAGAACGGATTTTTTACTATAGAAAGTTTTTAACAATACAACCTTAAAATTTATTATTTCCTATCAGCTGTTTAATGCAATCAGCTGATCGTTACGAATTAATATAAAGCGACTTGATCTTTTAGAAAAACTACGAATAAAAATTTGTGCACTCGCATCACGCGACGCTCAAAATTCAACATCACAACCAGCCCTAAAACATGATAAATGTTAATTAGATCTAATATGCAACCGAAATTGTAAAGCTATTGTGAACACCTAAACAGCTGCCTTTTCACTAGAACTATTGCTTCGATAATTAATTCTATTTCAATTGAGGTTATGTTTATTACCATTATTTACAATGAACGTAATAAATAATAAGAAATAGATCTTTATTATTTATATTTTAATTGTAATATTTAAGTATACATTCTAAGATTCATACTAACAGTGAATAAGAATAATTAAAATACAGTGATTATTGTTACTGTGTTTTCATTATTAACATTTCAACTCTCATGATCTTTTCGATTTAAGACGGTATCCATTCCACGTAAAAATTTCTATTATTGAACAAAAAATAAAAATCGTGAAATCGTGTATCATTTCTTCGTCTGTTTTTTATTTTGAGTAGGGAAATCTGTTCGAATTATTTTTCTTTTTTTCTTAAAAATTATAAACTTCATTGTATTAAATTTATTGTATTACTTAGCAAAGTTCTCGAATAAATTGCGAATTAATGATAATATCGCAAGGAGTATTAGGATTAAATAAATAATAATAATGAATTATTTATTCTAAATTAACTTCAATGATCATTCTCTACAATTTTAATTTATAACTGATATTTATTCCTTGAAAACAATCATCAGTTGAAGAAACTATTTTTTTTATTTCTGGTAAAATTTGAATCGCTGTTCGGTTATAACAGCCTTCGATGCGGTACTTGAGTTGGTACACCTGTTTGAAGTAATCGTCTAAGTGTTTGTTTAAAACTCTCACGTAATTACCGAAAATTAAGTCTGCAATCCCTGCGTAACAGAATGCTTGGCTGCTCTTGTTCAACAGGTTCTGGGGATTCGTTAAATTTGTTATCAGCGAGACCAATCCTTCGTTTAGTTCTCGGGCTGTAAAGTTGTTTCGAGTGTTACTGATCGGCTGTGTCAATTGAACAATACTGGGCCAATTGGTACAGTTAACGGTTATCGGTATGCCTGAAAAAGATATTTTTCATTTTAAAATGCAAAATATGATTATTAGCCGATTAAAATATCTATAAAAAAATTATTACACCTTACTAAATTTTCAAATTCTATTAAACTAACATTAAATACGCTTAATTATTATTATTGTTTCAACTTTCATGATCTTTTCGATTTAAGACGGTATCCATTCCACATAAAAAATTTATATTATTGAACCAAAAACAAAAATCGTGAAATCGTGTATCATGTTTTCGTCTCCTTTTTATTTTGAGTAGAAAAATCTGTTCGAATTATTTTTCTTTTTTCTTAAAAATTATAATTAGGCCTACATGTATTGTATTTTATTAAATGATCTTGTATTTATTGTATTAATTATTACATTAATTACGATTTTTTTATCTGAAACACGATAAATTAATACAGCTAGTTTTTAACAATATAACCTAAAACTGTACCCAATGTATGTAAACATATGCAAAAACAATACAGTTAAAAACAATATAACTTACCGGCTGTTCAATAAAATCAGCTGATCGTTACGATTTAATATAACTACCGATCTTTTAATATAACTACCAAAATCAAATTAACAATTCAATTCATATATTTACATCGGTCAAACTTCTTCGTCGTTTCCGTATAGTAGTGGTTATGACGTGCGCTACACACGAGCAAGGTCCCCGATTCGATCCCGGGCGGAAACATAGGAAATGTTTATTATAATTAATTTAATATGAGACTTGCGACACGCAAAATATACTATTATATATACATGTTCATCGTATCACGCGATGCGCAAAATCCAATACCACATACAGCCTTAAAACATGATACATGTTAAAAAGTAGACGTGTTTGAAAATAATCAGCATAAAATCTAGGCAAAAAATTTATAATTGTTCTGACTTAACTGCGTTATCAACAAAAATAATTATTGTTTAATTCATTATTTCTCATCGCTGTCGTACCTGAATTAATTACAGAATTCAAGTAAGAGTTTCGTCCAAATTCGAGACACTTTTGCACCTTATAACGCAGGGGCAAGTCTTCGAAAAATTGTAAATCATTTTGTGCCTGCAATAACGCAGATCTGTATAGATAAACGTCATCACGCAACTGGATGTATATACTTTCATCAGTACTGTCACGATATCTGGCACGTAATACATCTTCATATGCTGCCTTCAACAAAGAGAGCCTTATCAACGCTTGATCAACGTCGGTAGATAAATTGTTGATTGTTTCTTCAATCCGTGCTTTTATGTATAATGGTTGTAGATCAACAGCAGACGGCTGAAATCAATAGCAAAATTTTTAAAGTTTTTGTGCCGGTATAAAGGTGGTTATGGACACAGTAATAACAAATAATGTTTCAATTAATGTATAACGTAAATAATAAGTTCATTACAGTTTATCGCCATATTTATATTTTTTATCCCACGAATTTTAGTTCCATACCTAACCTAACCGGATATACGGTGTGCAATTTGGACGTATATGTACGAGAAGAACGTATAACTAATCAAACAAAAGTTAGTTGTTTTAGTGGGTTCTAAATGTGCATGAATGAACTCGTCTGCTAGACTAAACAATAACTGAATATATTTTACTTCTGGCATAAGATCATATTTAGCATTTTACTTTGCCATTTATATTATTTTTAAAATTTACATTTAAGAAAAACAAGTCTGTATTAGAAGGATACATAAATTTTTAAATCGTATTATATTTTCATCGGGTACAACGTTAAAGACTTCTCCATAGATTCCGATTCGGAAGCTACCTGTAATAAATGGAAAATCAAAAACGAAGAAAATATGATGTCTTATTTCTAAAAAGAGGCTTCACAGTTTTTATTTTTTAAAAGTATTTTCAATGTATCTTTTTATGACAAAATTTTTGAAATACCCAACCTAACTTAACCTAAACTGACCACACATTACCTAAACTAACCGTAGCCTAACCTAATCTAACCTTACCTAACGTAACTAACCATAACTTAACCCACTCAACCTAATCATAGCCTAACCTAACCAGATTTTCTTTTTAGGGAAGTGATTCAATATGAAAAAGGTTTGTATAGTAGTTTATCGCAATTAAGTTCAATAAACAAAATTACTTACCGTATTCAAATATTCCTTTAAAACAGCTTGTGTTTTAGGATTCTTGGACAACAGTAGACACTCTCTAGTATCTTTGTAGTTCGCATTCAGATCTGTAGAGACCTGATACAAAGAGTTGTCCACGCATTCGCCCAGTTTCAAAATGGCGTCCTTGAAATAAACGGTACGTAAGCTGACGTTATACCTGCCTGTGGCGTTAACTACCCAGTCCTTCACAATGTGCGTGCAATTGACGTAAGCTTGACGATCAAACGAGCGACTAAACACACGCTTGCAGTCTTTTAAACGGTTTTCCGCTCCCATTATCTCGTTGCGGACTTTGTTGCCTCCCACCGTGAGGAAATCTGTGGCGGCGGTCAAGGATTCCCTGACTCGAGCGATACAGAATTTGAACTCGGCGTTAGCTGCAAGCATAAATAATTTCGTAAATTTTTGCGATTTCAAAAAAGTCGGGAGACCTTATGAAAGTAAATACCTTAAAAAAACAATCTGCAAACATATCCCGTTTGCAAATTATATTTACGTTAGACATTACATATTATGTCGCACATTCAATCATTTGCTAAAAAAAAAAAACAGTTCCAAAGTTATGGACGAAAAACGGAAAATATGCCTAAACGTTCAAATCAGAAAACGTGAAAATGTAGAGCAATTAAAATGTCAGAATTAATTCTTCGCATAATTATTTTCTTTGAACTTTGAAAACACACACATTAACGTAACATTACCAGAAACTTAATGTAGCCTATCAGCTGTTAAGTTGAATCGAAGCTGATCGTTACGAATTAATATAAACGACAAATTAACAAAAGCAGTTTTAACTAAAACGTATTATAGCCTATTAGCTGTTCAATAAAATCAGCTGATTTTTACTAATTAATATAAAACAAATGATCTTTTAATATAACTACCAAAATTAAATTTGCAATTCATTTCATATACTTATATCGGTCAAATTTCTTCAAAATTTCCGTAGTGTAGTGGTTATCACGCGCACCTCACACACGCATTAATTTTAGATTCAATAATAAATATCAATATTGATATTCAACTTTACTAAAGTAAAATTAGTTCTGAAAATGATTTATTTTTATAATACCTATGCAAAGGTTAAGGAGAAAAGTGATAATAGCTCCCCTCTACTTTTAAAAGCCCAGGGGTATGTAATGAATGGTGGAAAGAAATTAAGATCACCATTCCTTTGTCATTCAGATGAAAAGCTAACAAATCACTCAGTAAAACTCCCAATTGTTTTTATTTTCGTTATTTTGTATATTACTTTCTTTTTGTAACAAAATAGCAATAATTTGGTTGGATGGATAAATAATAAAACTATTTATCTGGAAATATCTCAACGTCCAAAAAATTTATGAACCTAAACGTTTGTAAGCATATTTTTGCCTAATTGTTTTGTTTTTAGTTTGTAATATAGTTTCCTAATTAGTTTTCAATATTTTAAAGAAATAATAGCAAGGAATTATTAATTTGAGGTTAAAATTATAATAACTACAATCAAAGTAAATGTAATTAATTTAAAAACTACGTGCAAGAATATGTTTTAAATTTACTCGGTTCTAATAGACTATTTATCTTTCACACAACATTTTTGTAACATTGATGTATACAGGAAAAAACTTTTCAAACAATTTCATGAGAAATATTGCCAAGATACTTCACAATATTTAAGAAATCATTACGACACACTTACCAATATTTTTACTAATAACAATATTGTGCGAGTAGTTGTTTGCGCAAGCGATGTCCTGAGTACTATTCAATCCTTCCTGTATACGTGAAGTCCTCACTTCTTCGCCGGCAAATGCCACAAGGTTCAGTTTATACAGAAACTGTGTTTCCAAACCCAGCAAAGCAGCATGCAATTTATTCATGTGCATAGTATCTGTCGATGATTTCTCTTGGAATTCGATTTTAACAGCATTGACAGCAGCTATGTTCCCTTCAATAATATCGATAGGAAATTTGTGCGTATCGATTTGTGAGCCCTAAAATGAAGCAACACAATAAAAAAATCGATGAAAAAAATAATAGTGTTCGAAGTGAGCATAAACAAAACACCTTTAAAATTAAAACTGAAACAAAATAATTTTTACAAACAAATTTTGTTATTGAACACAATATAAAAGTCATGTATCATGTTTTCGCTTTCTTTTTTAACTTTAATTACAATACTTTGTTCAAAACACGACAAATTACCATAGCTAATTTTTAACAACATAACCTGAAACTTAGTATAGCCTATCAGCTGTTTAATGAAATCAGCTGATTGTTACAAATTAATATAAACGACAAATAAACATAGCTAGTTTTAACAATTATAGCTAAACCGTATTATAGCCCATCAGCTGTTCAATAAAGTCAGCTGACTACAAATTAATACAGAACAACTGATCTTTTAATACAACCACCAAAATTAAATTAACGATTCATTTCATATACTTAAATCGGTCAAACGTCTTCATAGTTTCCTTAGTGTAGTGGTTATTAAGCGCGACTCACGCTCAAGGTTCCCAGTTCAATCCCGGTCGGAAATACAGTCATTTTTAATCATAATTTATTTAATATGAGACGCGACGCGCAAAATATACCGTTGTAAATCACTTTAAACATGTTCTTCGCATCACGCGTCCCGCAAAATCCAACATCACAACAAGCCCTAAAACATGATACATGTTTAAAATAAACATTGCAAGTGATAACTAAATGAATAAATAGTGATCCCTCAAGAAAACCTGTTTTGGTAGTTTTATATTACTAATACAGAATATAATACTTACTAAACAAAGCACACTATGAAGTAAGAAAAATGCGTAAAACCGCATTTTGGAGTAGAAAATTAATGAATTGTAGAACCAAGAAAATCACCGTCACACACAGGTTGTAAACAGGTCAAAATAAATCCAAATTTATGAAATTTTTGAAAGAGAAAACGAAAACAGTTAAATTAATAAATAACTTTAAAATCCAGATAAGATATTTTTTGCAACGAAAGCGTTGTAAAAGATTTTATTTATTGAGGTTCTAAATAATTTTTTTTTCAAAAGAACGATTTTAATAACTTTTCCCCCAAAGAAAAAGTTACTAACACAAAATATTTCGTACTTTCAGACGGACTATCACTGAAATTTCTACACTAATGTAAAAAATCCTACTAAATTAATTACATTAATGAAAAGGTAAAAAGTTAAAAATATATTATAAATGCTATTGATACACTCGTCTTTAAATAAATAAATACCTATGAAACTGTCAGAGTTTGTTTGAAAAAGGTTTACGATTAAATTTTCAAATAAATTCAAGATCCATTATAGGCCTACAAAATTGAACAAAAAACGAATGGATTCAGGAAAATTAGTCCGGAAGTGTCCTATAGTGTGGCAAAATAAAAACCACACACAATACATTTCTTTACATTTCAAAACAGAAAACAAACAACATTTTTAAAAACACTTTTATTATATTTTATATTTACAAATAGTTTATAACGTGACTAAATTCCATCCGTTAACACAATAATTATTAGGTTTTGAAATAATCAATACAATATCCTTAATATCTATAAAAAGAGACTGATCGAATCAATTGTCTATCTTACATAATGTTGGGGCATTTTGGATATATATATATATAAATATATACATACACTACATTACATTTAATAAATCTGTAGGTTATCTATAACAACATAGAAAAAATTCAGTGATTTCCTGCAATTAATAGTGAATACAATTAATAATCATATTTCCTACAAATATGATTAAAATGTGCAAAACGAAAATCAATATTTTTAATTTTATTGAAGTTTAATAACTTTACATAAGTTATAATAACGAAGAAAGAAAATCGTCTAATTATACTGAAAAAGCAAACATTACTAACTAGATTTGAACCTGAAAACTGCTATCGTACAGATTTGGATTCGAGCGTTCCTGATAAACTAACTTACCGCTATGGAAATATTGTAATCAACAAATAATTTTTGGAACATCATATTAAAAATTCATTCTACAACACAAACTTCGATTTTTAAGGAACACTTCATTTAGTGTTGGTGTTACTTTAAAAACGGACAAAAACAAAAAATGTTTAACCACCAAATCAAAATGGTGACGTTCTAGTACACTGAAATTAAATAAATTGACAGATAAATGTAATTATTAGACATGAAGTTTAATATTGGCTTTGAAATTTATTGGAAATAATATTATCAGTATAGAACACTGCGGCCTTTCCTTGCACTAAGCCCACTAATTTTCTGCCTTCAAGACTACAGCATTTTTCGGTGTTTCCTTTACGTAATTGTCTCTTAAGTAATCTTTGGAAAGTTCTTTTCTATTCCACTTTCCAAAACATTGAAAGAACAATAACCCTCCCTAAGCAAGGATCCCTACAGTGAACCCCCCCTCCCAAGAAAGACGGACCTTTTTTCCACACTATCTCTTTCAGTGTTGCCATATTGGGGATTTTGCTCACCTAAAAATGGGGAATTTTAAATTTGCGGAGAAGTATTGGAGAAAAGAAAATGGTGCGGAAACGAGGAATATTTGGAGAGTAATAAGTCCAGTTTTAATTAGGTTAGATTCTTTTTCTCAACAAATGACCTTGCTAGGTTTTTGTTGGTTCTACTAAGTTTTGCAACTCTAGACGACCTGTTCCGGAGACTGGCATTCATCACTAATTATCCAAATTCCAAAACAATAGAAAACTGAAATTTGTTACGCTTATTCATTATAGCCCAAAAGTAAAAACTAAACAATTTTGGTTTTGTTCAATTTGTCTAAAGAGCGTGAAAAGGGGTTTTAACTTATCGGTACCTTTTCCAAAGTATATTTTCACTCCTATTAGTGTCTCATAAACTTGTAATTTGGTATAAATACCCATAAAACACTGGATAGACCAGTAAGTAAATTCCTGCTCATCTGTCAACCCCTAACAAGTAAAAAAAGGTTCCAACCTTTACTTCCTTATCCCGTTACATAGTAGGCTAAAGAAGGGCTAAAACATAAAATTGATTATTTTTACTTATACCCTAATCACCAATTTTCTAGCTTCCCAATTACCAAAATTGCTGAAATTTGGTACAATTACTCTATGTCTAATAAGAAAACTAAAACAAGTGATAAATTAGTTTAATCCTTTTCCCCTTTTTCAATTACTTTAACGATACGTGTTAAACGAACATAGATATCTATTATGCAGCTAATATATTACATGTATAATTAAATGTATGGGATGATGTAACGTACTGTTAATTAATTAATAATTATTAATAATGTGAATTGGGGAATTTTTGTTTACAATATCGTAATATTGGGAAAATTTTATGTAGCTGGTTGGGAAACCCAGTATTTAGCATTTGGCAAAACTGTTCTCCCTACTTATAAGATGAAATTTGGTACTGGCATGATGGAGTATACGATAACTAAGGTTTAATTTAACTGCTTTCTAAGCAACCTTTACAACTTTATCAGGAAAAATGCGTCACTTATGTTCTTCCAAAAACTAAACACATAAATTTTGTAAACATTTAGACATATGGCCGTTATCAACAACGATAAATTTTCTTTCCACCTCTGCGAAATTACTTTGAATACATGTTTTAACGTCGTTGCGATGATAATCAGAGTTTGATTTTGAAAATGAAGTTGTACGTATTTCTCTCAGTGCAAATTGCTGTTTGCTCAGTGAGTACTACTTCTAATTTTATTTTGAAAAATAATGTATTTTGAAACCGTTCATGAAATGTTTTATATAAATAGAAAATATAGTCAGTAATTATTACGATAAGGCCTAAAATCACCTCGATGATGCATCTCAAGCTCCTAATCTTATGTGAATTATGAAAACAGCCGTCTATTACAAATGTTAAATCTAAAATTATAAAGAAAAAATGCGTTTTATGACAGTAAAAATGGCCCTTTACAAAGCATGTTGTGCTTAGTATCGTACGAACTGGAGTAGGCATGCATATTGATTTACTTATACTGTCATTAACACACAAAAAGTTAACAGAAGATAGCAAAAGTGTCATCTTCACTTTTTAATTCCAATCTTAAAATAACAGAAAATTATTAAAATTCCTTATTAATGTGTATTTTTACAATATATTATTTAGCAACAGCAAATAAAGCATTTGTTAAGAACATTTATACGGCATTCAGTTCTGACTTTGAAATTAAAAGTTAAAACAGTTGAATAAATGAATGAATTTGTAGGGTTACTATTGCACTCTAACTTGTAGATTTATTGTTCCCTTCAAGTATTCCTGAAATGCTCAATTACAGCGCCTTATCCAGTCCTAATCACTTTATGTAAAGTCAAGGATTTTGAGAGGCTTCAAGGTGGGTAGATCTCCCACTTCTTAAGTGGTGACGTCCCAGTTCCTTTCTGAGGTGTTTGCAGATACTAGCTCTGCTGTATCTTTCAATTTTTGTTTCTTTTGAACCCATTACAGAGTTTCTGATCTATTTCAAACTTTTCAATGTGATATAAGATCATTTTCATTCTATTTTATATCCTCACTTGTGGAAATATCCACAAGTAGCTAAGAAAATGAGGTTCGCCCATGCGAAGTCCTGCGTGCGTGGGTAAGACTCAGGTAAACTGAGAGGTCGCCAGGTCTTCGTTTGAGACACCATTAGGCTGGTATTATTCACTCGATTAGCACAGATCGCTATACTCTTAGAGCTAGGCAAGCTATGTAGAGTAGTGAATGTGTGTGTGTGTGTGTGTGAGAGAGTAGATAAGTGAGAGCTAGAGATAAGGTGAGAGCTAAGTTCCCCTCTGGAAAGTTACTGCCAATGTAAACGAATGCTTCTATTTGCCATCTCCGTATCGAGGTGCCATATTAATTAGTTGTGTGGTACTCCATACATATTAACAGTAAATCAAAGTAGTCACTGTAAAAACTTTGTAAATCTGTTGGACTCCGCGATGCAAAATCTAACCACATTCTTGACAGATTTATTTCCAGATCTCCAGCGCGCAAAATGCAAAACAACGAAATGTTTTAAACAATCTGTATTCGATTATGTTCGCTTACAACCAGTTCGAAAGCAAGTACAACACAGACTTGGTGTATCTGAACAAACTTGGCGACTTGCTAAACAATTACAGATTCCAGCTGCAAGCAGTGCTTGATGCGCAGGTGTTCAACAAAAGGGAATCGGAGACAAGAACCGACCTACAAAACTTGTTTATAAATAACCATGAGGTGTTCTGCACAGCTAGTTTCAACGACGGCGTCAATGATGCTAGATCATTAGGTGAGTATTTAATTATAGTATCAATGTATGGTTGGAGCAGGGATTCTCAACTGCGTCCAGGTGGACCCTTGGGGTCTATTGAACTTTGAAGTGGGTAAACGAATAGTGTTATTATTTCTTATTTGAAGGGGGTAGGTTTATAGTGTCATTATTTCTGGTCGATGAAATAAATTCCATTTTTAATGTCATCCGCAAAAAATATGTCAAGAGTAACACGTATCAGCGAACCACTATTGTTAGCACTTCCTAGTTCTTACTTGGTTGAGGCAGGATTTAGCTGTGTAAATAATTTATTGCAAAAGACGAGAAATCGATTCAAGATATCAGAACGTAGTGATTTACGAATAATATTAACAAATATTTCCCCGGATATAAGTAAGATAATTGAAGGACATTAACCACAACCATTTCATTAAAATTTTATGTACGAGTATTTATGTGATTTATATTTTATTTAAATTTCTGCTTCTATAAACATAATTATATCTTTAATGTATATCAAATAATGCAAAATACAAATTATTTTAAAAAAATGTATTACTGAATTGTTTTTAATAAAAGCTTCATTTGCGGTGATATTTGTGCAACACATTGTAAACATATGGGGGTCTACGGAATGAAAAAATGTATTTAGTGGGTTCAAAGCAGAAAAAAGGTTGAGAACTCCTGGGTTAGAGGAATAAAATATAAAACTGGTTGTGATATATAACATTAAGTGTAAGTTAATTGCATTCGATTAATTACATTATATTACCTGTAGAATGTTTGTTATTTAATTAGAAAAATAAATTAAAACTAGAACAATGTGTTCGGAGTTAGAATTTGGCCAAGTGTTAAGGAAAAGGACAAATTGTAAAGCTCTGAACACTTGGTTACGTGTAGCTAGAGCAATAAGTTTTAAATAACAACATTTAGAAAATTTGTAACTGGATTATCGAATGAGTAAGGCACCAATATTTAGCGACCACAAAGACATGTACGAGTGGCAGCCGTTACGGTATTCTGATGCAGATCGACCATATCAGTCTTTTTTCGTCTATCGAACCATCGGAACTATCATTCAGTTTCAACGCTGGTGTTTTTGTGGGCTTATACTTCTTAACAACGTTTTTTCGGTAAGTGGAGGAACTTCACCAAGCTGTTTCTTGCAGCATTTTTTTTTTTATACTCATATGATTGCAGCACCAGTCCTTTGGCTCGCATTATAGCTTTTTCATGACAATTACTAATAATACGTGGCTATTCCCCAAGCCAGGTCTTTACTCACATCTTCATTTTTCGTTTATTGGTCTCATTATAAGCTATTACTAGACCTATTTTGATTGATTCCCGTTTTGAGAGCGACACTGTACTAGAAGACTTCATGCACAATGTAGTAAATACTGGCTTTAAAAGCAGAAAGAAAGACAACTGTCTGGTAACCACACTTTGTAGAGACAGCGTGAGGTACGACTTATCCGACAAACTGTGTTGCGACATATAGGCTATTTTTTGTAGAGATCTTTACACAATGAAATCTAAGGTAAGTTTAATTAAAGCAATAAAGGTATGGTTAGAGCACTTATTAAATGTGTGTGTGTGTGTGTGTGTGTGTGTGTGTGTGTGTGTGTGTGTGTGTGTGTGTGTGTGTGTGTGTGTGTGTGTGTGTGTGTGTGTGTGTGTGTGTGTGTGTGTGTGTGTGTGTGTGTGTGTGTGTAGAGAATTTAATGTAAAGTTTGATTATTGCTTTGGCATACAGTTAGAACACTTAGTTTAAAGCGAAAGCATTGAATGTATCTAAACATTTAGGTGCAGCAAATGAAAAAAGTAACTATATAACACCAATTGTATAATTATTGTGTTAAATAAAATAAACGCAAAACGCTCTCAGTGTATAGCCATATCAATGAGCGTATAGGTAAATCATTAAATAAATAGATATAGAATTAAGAGTGCAACTGAAATATTGTTTGTTACGTTAGGCAAGGATTCTCAACCTTTTTTCTCCTCCGACCCCCTAAATATTTTTTTTTATTCTGTAAACCCCCCCCCATATGTTTACAATGTGTTGCACAAATATCACCGTAAATTAAGTTCTTATAGGAGCAATTCAGTAACAATTTTTTTTTAATTTTTATTTTGTATTATTAGATATACATTAAAGATATAATTATCTTTATAGAAGCAGAAATTTAAATAAAATATAAATCACATAAATATATAAAATTTTAATGAAATGGTTGCGGTTGATGTCCTTCGATTATCTTACTTATATCCGGGGAAATATTTGTTAATATTAATTGTAAATCACCACGTTCTGACATCTTAAATCGATTTCTTGTCTTTCGCAATAAATTATTTACATAGCTAAATCATGCCTCAACCAAGTAAGAACCAGGAAATGCTAACAATAGTGGTTTGCTGATTCTTGTTAATCTGATGTATTTTGTGCGGATGTCTTTGCAACTCCCAAATTCGGTATATCCACTTGTTCGAAAGTTGATTTTTAGTTCCAAATTCTCTTTAAGTCCAATCAATTCTTCTTGTAGTGAGAAATCAATATCGGCCATGTCGCTTTCAAATGCTTTTATAATCCAAGATGGAACATTTAATTTTCTAAATCCTTGTAATTCAATCGACCCCCTTCAAAGTTCAATAGACCCCAAGGGGTCCTCCTGGACACCTGCGTTATTTTTTTTTTTTTATTTTAAAATGAAAAGCACATTGAGTTTATTGCGCAGGGGGTTGGTAATTAAATAAACAACTCGAGCATTGGGTATGTATTTTTGTTGTTGCTAAAGATAGAATAATTGAAAAAATACGTAATTGAAACATTTACTGTACATCACCTGTTACCTTAAATTGAACATTAAATATGTAAAACATTGACTTGACTGCCAAGACATCAAGTGTACAGCGTACAACTAAAGCACTAAGTGTACAGCTGGAACATCAAAAGTACAGCTTAAAAAATGAGTTTATAACTAGCACATCAAATAAAGAGCTTGATTGTATAGGCGGGTCATCAAATTCACATTAAATTATTAAGAGTGAAGTTATGTCAGGTAATATTTAATTGTAGAATACAAAGTTAAATGATAAATTCTTTAGTTAATAGATGCACCATTAAAGACATTGTATACATACAAATAGAATCAATCAATTTTGCAGCCGAATTTCAATCAATCAATTTCCAGTTATTGAGATAGTAGAGAAATTCACTTAGCGACATATTACTGAGGTTTCAGAGAGAAGCATCATTTAATCTATTAAAGACATTAATGGGCAACACGTTTAAAACACACTTGTTGGTTGCAGGCCTTGCGGAACTTCATTACTGTGCAAGCGAAGTCAGGGAAGACTTTAACGCCTTCAAAAACAACTTCACCTACTCCAGAGACAAACTTTATCTCGAAAAATGGAGAACTGATGAACTTTTGCGAGATTGTGATTACGAATATAACCACTACTATGATCTCGTTAAGTATAACCAATGTATACAAACGGTGAAGGATAGTTTTGTTAGTTTGGTGAAAGAATATAAAATAAACGTGCACACAGGAGCGGATATAAAGGACAAGGTCGTACGGATGGGACGTTGCGCTGATGCAGCTCTGAGAGTGATCGGAAATATCCTGAATAAGAATTACAACGACATATCTGACTGCCTCGCTGGGTCTGTTAATCCGGTCACGCAGAATGTCATCATACCAGCCATTAACGCAGTACGTATATTTATTTGTTTGCCTCTTTGGAAAATTAAAAATAGAAATCACTTGACCGTGTGGAGCGACGTCTCCGCTTATGTGTTGGCTAAACGCATTTACCAATTGCCTTGAAGTTTCGTACGGCAATTACCTTGTGTAAAACCCGAACTATGGATCAGTAAAATTTTTTTCCTATTGCCTTCCGTTTCTAGGCGGCGGTCCCTGATTTACAATAAAAATTGTAGGGAGTGTGAGCCAAAAGTATTGACCGATTTTTTTTTAATTTGGTATAAAGGTAACTTGTGTAAGTACAAACGACATGTGTAACATTTTCCCCTATTTACTTCTGTGTTTAAACGGTCCACACACGGACCAACCTGGTTCTTGCAAACTAAATTCGCCATATTTTGCCCGTGTGTGTGGGGCGCGACAATCTTGGTCTTCCATCCGGTTGGAAAATTGTTCGGCTCGCCGCTACGCCCCACCACGTTCGCCCTTGTGTACAGGAAGAAGAACCTTGTTCGCCATCTTGTCAGTTTATTCAGTGTTGCTCGAGTGTTGTAGTTGCTAGACCAAAGTTGATTTTTTTCACCATAATATACGATAAACAATTTTAAATTGATGAACCCCAACTTCCTAAGTGATTTTATTGAAGCGTTTAGGGAGCACGTATATTGTATATTGCTCTGGAGTGATTAATCTCAGTGATTGTGGTGATATTGCACATGAAAATTTAAGTCTTCTTAAGTTGCTGCCAGTAGCGAGATAGCGAAGCATAGCAACAAGACGATGTTGTCCGATATAAGTGTCAACATGTTTGTTTCTTGTTTCGATATTAGGTATGTTATAAATTCCAATATATAATTAAATTCAACTTCATTCATTCTTCAATAATTTTTATAGTCATTCACACTACCTTCCCTAAGATGATTTAAAAGTTCAAATGTGGCCACTTTTCCCTCTCACGTAACCATTCACATCTCTTCTTTCAATTTTTTTTAACCCCACACTCGTCTAAAACAATAACAACAGCTGCAAACTTTGAACAACTCATTTCTGTATCTGGGGCGAAACTGGAATTGGCAACCGTTTTTGTTCCCCCCCCCACCGTGTGGTGAAAGACGAACCCGAACTTTGTTCGTAGAACCAGATTCGGCGATACAGATTCTCCAGTATATGGACCGCTTAAGATGACAGCCTGTTTAAGTGATGACGACTGTTCGCAATTTTATTCAAACGCATTGGCCAATTGTTTTGAAATTCGGTAAGAAGGTTCCTTGCATAAAGCCCGAAAGAGATATGCGTACATTTTCCCCCATTTAATTATTACCGTTCCAAGACGGCAGGATTACTTGCTGGTTACTTCCTGCAATGCTGGCTGAACGGTAAAACCTATCACAAAATAAAGCTGAGCGAGTAACATTACGAAAGTAACTATTACGGTTACCGGTTAAACTGACTGGAAAATGTCCGTAGAGCGCTCTGTATGTTAATTAAGCAAATACTGCGACGTCTATTGTTCTTTGAGCTAATAGTAAAAATATTGTGGTAATTATCAACAAACCTGTTTATAAATTCGTTTTATGTTACAGATGAGAATTAATCTTTCAACTGTACAAGTTGAAAAAGAAATTAAAAGAGCTGTCGATGGTTTGCTAACTGACGCTGACCGTTCTTTAGAAAGTGCCGCCGATATTAAAGCATTTTTACAAAATGGTGATAATCTGCTCCTCTCGTACGGTTATCTGGAAAAACATTTTAGGTTATTAGACGATATTAACCAGTACCGAATAAGATTTCAAAAAGCAGAACGGGTTTTGACCACAAATGATAAAGGCATACGGGACTGCATAGTTACCTGGTCAAATGAGCTAGTAAGGACAATTAATCAAAGTAAGTTAAATTGTTTATTTCCCGGCTACTTAAAGCTAGGCTGTATCTGCTGCAGATTGGAATGATGAGCCAAGACATTGACTGAACTTGAAACATTTTACTCTTTTTTATTTCGTCGGATAGTTATGATCGAAATTTCATTTTGTATTTCTTGTTATTTACATATTATTTGAAAATCTATGTTGTTCTTTTTCTTTTATTTATTATGTTTAAAGAAATTATGTTTAATTTATCTCTAACTTAAATGTAATTATTGTTCGGATTTAAGTGGAAGAGATAATCTAAAGGTCTTAACTCGCCAATAAAAGCAATATTCAATTTAATTCCCCCTCTCCCTCTTCCCCTTTCTTTCTCTTTCTCTCTTTCTGCTCTCTCTCTCTCTCTCTCTTACTAATGGTCCTAAGTTCTCCACCAATAAAGCCATTTGTTTATTAATTTTAATATACATAAAGTTTTAGGGCTGGTTTTGAAATTGGATTTTGCGGGATGCGTAATGCGGGGACATGTTTATATTGACATATATATATATATATATATATATATATATATATATATATATATATATATATATATATATAACAGTATATTTTACGCATCACAAATCTCAAATTAATTATAATTGAAAATTTCTGTGTTTCCACCGGGATCTAAACGGAGACCTGTGTAAGGCACACTTGTTTTCGATAGCCACTGTACTACGACAATAACGAAGGAGTTTGACCGATCTAAGTATATGAAATGAATATTTAATTTAATTTTGGTAGTTATATTAAAAGATCAACTGATCTGTTATATTTTTTTTATATAAGTTTTATATTAATCCGTAATGATCAGCTGACTTCACTGAACAGCTGATAGGTTGAAATAAATTTCAGGTTACATTGTTAAAAACCAGCTATGTTACATTGTCGTGTTTTCGAACAAATTATCGTAATGAAATAAAAAAGAAAGAGAAAACATGACACATGATTTTTATTTTTAGTTCAATAATAGAAATTTTCATTCTTACTCACTCACGAGTGCGTACCTAAGAACACATATACATAAATAATCTTCAATTTTTAAATTATTATCCACTTGTAATATATAATCAAATAAAATAATTATATAATTATAATCAAATCCATATTATATTTATATATAATGACTCTCCAACAATGTACTGCCGTCTAAATTTTATGCCAACATGATTAATTATACTTTAAGATTTAGTTTAAAATATATTTACGCCCTTCTACAATTTTAAATAATATTTAATAAAGACTTTTTAAAAAGATATACAGTACGTAAATCTAAGTACAGGCTTTTCTAGATTTACATTTTTATCTTTTAGTTTGAAAAACGTTTTAAAATATGAGAAGTTCGAGCTATTTCTCATGACTAAATATAGAATATTGTTCTTACTAAATTTATGTTTTTAGGAATTTATTTAAAGCGTACTTCTTAAGAAATATTTTTAAATTAACATAATAATATATACGAGTTCTGGTTTACGAAAATTATAAAGTTTTAACAAAGTATTAGCACTATTGCTTTAATGATTGCAAATTTTATGAGAAAGTATCGCATTTTTACAGAGAAACAGACTGTCCTCTTGTGTACAGCCACTGCCAACCCAAATAGTCCGTTAAACACCCTTACGAATACAATAGATCTGCAATTAAATTTGAAAACCCGAGATCTGAACGAAGGGTTGATTTCTGTCATCAACTGTTTTTCCGACAGCAAAATCGCGCTGAAACCCGAAACTGCCGCTTGCTGTGTCATCGGCGGCGACCAGAGTTACAGGAAATACGCCGCCCAGATAGAAGACCAAGCGGAAGTCTACCGCCAAAGGTTCAGCGGGTTGAGCGATGATTATTTTGTGTGCGAAGAAAGAACTCTGCCCGAGGTAATAACAATACAGCAAGAACACAAAAAGTCCTTCGAAGCTTGTGTCAGCAAGGTAGTGAATTACACTTACTACATGGAGGCTTAAGATATCTGTATTTAGATTTGTAGATGTTTTAATAAATTCTTGAATTTCACTGTATTTTTTTTAAGCAGTAAACTTTTATATAGCTTTAGGTAAACTCCTCAGTCTTGTATACCAAATAGAAAAATACATTTTAGAAAAAATATATTCTATTGTCCAATGTACTAATTAATGGGCTGATTAACGCACTTGTTAATGGACGGATTAATGGACCGGTTAATGGACTGATTTATATAGTGTTTAATGGACTGATTAACAGTCCAAATCTGAATGGACTGTTCTATTTCAAATGGACTGAGTAATCAAGGAAAATTATACCTTATTACTTTTCTTGCAATACTTTAGTATATTTGAATAAAACCGACTAGTAAAAAGTGCTTAACTGGCACTCTCTTGAGTTAATCTACTGCCTTTCCGTTGACACATAACTTTAGTGTAGTTATCATAAGGTTCGGATGTTAAGGAAAACAAATCTTCGGGATAAATGTGAATTCATTAAGTGCATTAACTTTTTTTTTACATTAAGTATTTTCCAAATGAATGACATAGTCTAGATAAACGAGATACTTTCACTTTATGTGTAACAGGTCATATTATACCTGTTACAATAACTTTAATGGTGTGGAGTATTTCCTAAATAATACCGGAGAGTATAGAATATTGAAGAGCGGACAGGAGGAGAAAATTTATGAAATTTGTGTGAGAAATAATGAATTTTATAAGCTAAATGTGTGTGCATTGTTTTGGTAATAAAATAAATACACAGACAATTTCATTATTATAGACTGTAATATTATATAAGCCGTTACAAAATTTGTCGTGTTTCAGTGACGTCAAAGTTACTTTTTATTTAATTCTCACTCGTTCAACAGAAAATATAATTTTAGCTTAGGAATACTCAAGTCAAAGTAAACATGTAAGAAAAGTATTATACAATCAAGTTATAACAAGAATTTTATTTCGACTTAGTTTTATATTTCCAAAAGGGAAATATGAAGGGAAATGCAGAACAGTGGGCCTACTTGCAGTAACGAGTTAAAATAGCCTACCTCATCATAAATCTACATATGATCTATGTCATCGTTGTGCAAGTTATTTTAACATATACTTATGTTTTTAATTCCATGTTTAAGTTTTAAGAAAGGCACTTCAGAATGAGAGTTAATCCATACCTACGAAAAGTCGTGTTTTGCTTTAGGCACAAAAATGATTGCAATTTAGTTCGAATAAACTGCATAACATAAACGTTCAATTGTTAAGTAACAATTTTAAAAACTGAATAATCTGTGGACGTCCATGTATTGAGAAATACCTTTCAGTCTGTATTTGAAAATACATTTTTTAAAAACTGTTTAGCAACTTTAAAAAATGTACACGCCACGTACAATCGGAATCTTATACACCGGAAGTCCTGTAGTATATTAAAAAGAATTAAGAACTGATATGAATATAAATGATATCATATTAATTTCCCTGTAATATTTGAAACCTTACAAATCAGTCTTACCGGATGTACAAGAGTTTAATGATAGGCTGTTTTATATTAGTGATGTTATCAACTATTGATTCCGTGCCTGTAGCCGTTTTTTTAGTGGCATTATCTACTACTCTATTATCGGTTCTAATTTTCTGTTCCGAAACGTCTTCTTTCAGTCTGTTTTTAGCTGAGAAGTAATTTTACTTTTTCACCATTGTGCTATTATGTGTGAAAGTTTTAAGAGCTTAAACTTTGAGGTTTCTTAGAAAATGTAATTTTCTAATACTAGTTTTCTGTTTACAATTTTTCAACTTAAAAAAATTACCTTATTAGAAATAAACTTTTGATCAAATCTATCAGATAAGAAATTTATCACCTTGCAAAATCTGTCAAAAAACTTTGGAAAATAGTATATCTACAGAACTATGAAAACAAGCGTATTCTATGTTAATGTATTGTAATTTTCTTAATAAATTGTTGCTATTTGTTCAAACATATGATTAATATCATCCAGTAAAATTTGTTCATAAGAGTAAAAACTATTGTGTTTAGGTTCTTGTACTGAACTCTTAGTCGATCCGATATTAAAAAATAATTAAAGAGACTGCCATGAAAAATTGCTATGAAATTATTCCCCTAAAGAATATAATGAGAAGGTTCATATTAATATAGAAAAACATATTTACCCGTGAAATTAATGTATTTTATTTAATGTAAAATGGCGTAATAATGAATATTATATTGGTTTAATTATGTTTTATAGTTTCGACCAAAAAAAATCAATAAAACCGCTAATGGAACTACCATAGGTTTTAAAAAAGGTTTTTGTTAAAAATAAAATATTCAATTTTGCAAAAAGTTACTTAGACCTGACGTTCAGTGATTTTGTAAAATTGTTTAAGGAAACAAAAAGTATTTTTTTAATGTAATGTAAATAAAGCTATTTAAATTGATAAATAAACTTAAGAGATCTGACTTTTACAGAAAGGTAAACTAATAAATTCGCAGAATAAATATATAATGTTAAATTGTAATAAAAGGGAAATGGTCCGTTTGATATAACTAGAAAATATTTTAAAACTTAAATCACAAATAAAATGTATTAAATAATGAAAACAAAACATTAATTACATAATTAATTTTATTTTAGATTAAAACAGACAAGACTTTTGTGCTAACAAGACTAGATTAATTTCTTAGCAAGAGTAAGTAGCTTATGTTAATGTTTTCCATTTCTTTCGAAACATCATGAATGAGTGTTTTTATTGTTTTAAAAGTGTTTTCAGTAAAAAAATAGGAAAAATTCATTTTGTACCTATTTAAATCTCAACAAAAACGTTTAGTTGCTAGAAATCAAAAATGGGAAAGAAAAAAATTGCAACTAAGCATTAATTCTACGAAAGCATACCAAAGAAACAATACCTAATTTTAAAATTTATACAACTGTGTGTAAATACTTTTGGTTCAATAAAATAAAAATATTTTATAATACAATATGAGAAGAATTGTGCAATACTGTTTTAAGTATTAAATTGTGACCCTTCGAATAGGGATTTTGTTGGGTTTAATTTTTATAACAAGTCCAAACTGGGAGCCATATCAATAACACAGTCACATTAGGGAGGAAATGGGAACAACGATATACATTACTTCATTAGGAAAGGGAACAGTTCTTGTGCAGTCGTTAATTAAATTAGTTTGAAATTTTAACAACAATTGAATCTTCCCTCACATAAATTTTAGAAACTACTGTAAATGAAGACTGTAATTTTCTGTGTACATTTTTTATGTGCTTAAAGGTAATGCAGTAATCTTGTAACGTTACAGTTTTTTAAAAATACGAAATTCACTGTGAAAAATAGTTGTGAAATTTAGGTCAAAAGCTGGAATGCAATTGTGTTCTTGAAAAGAAACTAAGTTAACATTTTAAATTCGTGTGATTTTCTAGCAATCGAACTGCATTAATCCCGTAATTTTGGAAGTAATTTTACCAGTTCAAATAAGAAGTTCATTGAAATGCAAAATTTCACAAAGCTTTTCTTATTTGAAATACAATTTCATGCTTTAATTAGCTTTTATGATATTGTTGAGTTTTTTTTCACAATACTGTATGAATTGTTAAAAAAAAATGCAAAAACTATAGCAGCACTGTACAGGTAAAACACGATTGTATAAACAGCAGCAACTTAATTGAGCTGCTACCTTTCGGAAAAATACTGTAACTACAAGCTCATTTAGTGTTATCAACAGTATGTCCATAATGTCTTATCATTGTGTTCAAATTTAATTTTATGAAATGACGTCTTACACTCACAAATAACACTCATACACATGCATATAAAGACACAAACAAACTCATATGCACGTATACATAACATTAAATCAAACAAACATACATTTAGACAGACGAAAACTAGGATTCATTAGTGAAGAGTGCATAAATAGGTGCCAATTTAACCGGTAACCGTAATATTTAAGAAAAGTGTTACTGAACCAACTTTATTGGAAATGTTTTGATCTTTCTCAATGTAGCAGTCAAAATTATGATATGTCTTGCCGTTCAGTCAGTATTACAGGCAGGAAGCAGCTAGAAACTATATTATTTTTGTTAAATCAGAGCCCACATTCTTGAAACGGAACGCATGGGAAACAATTTTACACATATGTCGTTCGGGATTTATATAAGATTTCGGGATATTTTCGAACAAAATTTCAAAATAATTGGTCAGTTCGTTTGGCCAAAAATGAGTAGGGCCTACACTCGTCATCGTAAATCAGAGGTCGCCATCTTGAAACGAAAGTAAACGGGGGAAAATCTTAAACATTCTTCATTCGGGCTTTGTACAAGGTACATTTGTATCAAATTGCAAAATATTCGGTCAAGGCCTTTGGACAAAACTGTGCACAATCGTCATTGTTAAATGAAAAGCCACCACCTTGTAACAGAAGTAAAGATTAAAAAAGTCACACGTACGTCATTTGGACTTTATACAAAATACGTCTTACAAAATTTCAAACAAAAATCAGTAAATGCGTTTAACCAAAACTGCGTACACTGTTAGTTATATAGACCGCCATTTAGAAACGGAAATTAATGGGGGAAAATCTTACACATACTGTACAATAAATCTTTAACTTGTCTTAATTTTCTTAATATTTTTTCATCAACGTGGCTGCAGTAAACAAGTGCATAAATTAGTATTTTTATTTTGAAAATCCGTTGGAATTAAAAAATCTAATTTGACTCAATTCAAGGTCCGTTTTATTATTTTCAATGTAATTTGAAAGTTTTCAGTGCTAATATAAACGGATTTTAATGTTGATTATGATGGTAAAATCAGGATTGCAAAAAAGATTAAAATAAAGAAAAATACTTTCGGAAATCACGTCTGTGAGAGAGTTGCATGCCGTGATTATTTATTTACCACTGAATATGTAAATTAAAGAGATATAACGTACCATTTCTAGAGCCCCTTGTTGTTATTAGAATTCTTTTTTGACTTATTCTTTTTACTCTTGTATACTTTTTTTTCTAAATTTGTGCTAAAGTACTTCAAAAAACTGACGCATAAATACGTATGCTTAAGGAACCTAATAATTGTTTTACGCTGGTTCTGTTTTACTGATTTAACATACATTTTCTGATTCTCACAGACTTAGTATACAGAAATAGTTGTAGAGAGATGGGTAATGTTAGAAACTTACAGGTCGTTTAAGTCCTCTGGTTGTTGCCTCTTGGTTGTATTGCTTTTTTAAATATATCGTATCTCCAACAAGCAGATATGTTTCACTCCAATGCAGCAACTCTTTTTTCAAGTGTCGTTGTACCGGTAAAGAAAGGATTTTAGCATATCAACTAAAAGACAAAATTTCAGGTAGAAGGACGTAAATACACTCAAAAACAAACACTTAATATTTAATCACAACAAATACAGTCGTTTGTTATTCTACACTTTTAACTTATACGGTACAAAAGCTCTTGTCTGAACGCAACTCTCGAAGACTTTACCGTCGATTTCCAGCTGAGAACGTAGCCTGGGCAACACAATCTTCTGGCAGTCGTTGAACAGTTCGTTCAGTTGATTGTACTGATGGAAGTAGAACTGAATCTGACTGTTCACACCAGCGATGAAAGGTTGTAATGCCTCGTTCATCGCGGCCGAACAGGAAGCCGTGATGTTACTCTTCAGCACCGTCGTCCGTTCGGCGAAACAGTTGACCACTGCGATTAGACCTTCCGTTAAGTCGCGTTTGCACAGGTTGTTCTGAAGATCGTTGACGGTGCCTTCAGTGGGCACTATATTGTAACCCCTTACACAGTCCTTGATATCGTTTGCTCCTGGAAGATAAAATGCTTTGGAATGACAAAAATAGTTATGCCAGTTTGACTAATGAGGACGAGGAGTCAGTGTTAACGGTAAGGGAAAAGCAACGGGAGCAACTACGGCTTGAACTAAGAACCTGTCAATTTGTCCTACATAACTATTAGTTCTTAGGTCTGTACAGTGGGTTTTCCTAAACAAAAATGTAGCGTACTTGCTGTTTTAACTTCAGTCCAGTCATGGGTCGCAATAGGTGTTTTCGATACTAGGCATACTAGTTCCAAGTAAGTAGACATATCTATTCCAAATACCTGTTCCACAGATACCATCTAGTATTTACACTACTTATTCAGTGTTGTTGAAAATACTAAATAAAATATAGATCTAACATTGTACTACTTGCACTGAAGAATCTAAACTACACATTTCATTTCCTTGGATTAATTTCCAGTTATTTAGTATTATAATGGAAAAATAATTTAAATATATACGACTTGTTCAATTTTAAATTCTTAAAATTAAGTTCTAGGTAAGATATATTATTTTCGCTTCTAATTATACTTCAATAATATAGCTTAGGATTTAAGAACATTTCGGTAATAAAAACGGATAAAAAATGTGTATCTTTATATTATTTTTCAAAATAATAGTCTAAGATCACATCATATTATTACGTGTTCATACAAAATAAAATACAAATAGATATGCTAGTCTGAATTAATGCAAATATAGCTTAACCTATCGTAATCGGATAAAAAAATAAGGCAGAACACTTCTTCCTAGTATTCTCAGAATACTAAGCAGAAAGTGTGGGAGGGTATCAAGCACGAAATATCGTTACTTAACAAAAACAAAGCATTATCATCAGGACGCATGCGCATTGCACCTAGTATTCATTATTCCTAGTATTTCAGATACCCGTACTAGGTACATACTAGGGCTGAACAATACCTGTTCCGATATATATGCCTCATGACAACTTCAATCTGTTAAGTTGTTCTAACCAGTGAAACATTGATTGGCAAAAGTCAAATAAAATATTGAAGAAATACACAGAATTGTTGTTACTAATTACTTACTTTGTTTCAGGTTGTCCAGCACTTTATTGTTCGCCTGGTTGACGCAATCCTTTGCCCTGCTGTACGCCATTAGATCCTTATCAGCCTGTATATACGCCAGCCTATAAAGTTTAACGTCGTCCAACACTTCCAATACTTCTCTTACTTCATTTTGTCCGCGTTCTCTGATATCTTTGATCTCTTGGAACTTTGCCTTTAACCGTACCACACCCTGTGCAGCTTGTTCTACTGAAGTTGTTAAATTACTTATGGAAGTTTCTATTTGATTCTTCAGGTTGAGCGAAGATAGATCTACGTTGTACTGAAATACACAAATATATAGTGAAAAATGCCCGTATACGCGTAATGTGTTAACAAAGAATGTCAAATGTGCAAATTTGTTAATTTTCCTGATAATTGGTTGATTTAGGAGTGCCTAGAACGTTATTGTATTAAGAAGAAAACATAAACTCAAGATTGCACGAATAACAAAAGTTTGCCTTGGAGGAATTATTAGTATTATTGAAGTAATATTGAGTGTATCAGTGAGCTAATGCATTCTTACTTATGATTAGGAAACTAAGTGGCGTGTTTCAAAACACGATACCGACCTTAAGTATTTTACATTTCATATTAATTTGTTTAAAATTATATATAAATAACTTGAATAATAAATATCTCAATTATAATTAACGACATTTAGCAACATGCCCGACTCATGTAGCACAGAATTATTTAGCACGTTTATAGTTATATACATATATATATATATATATATATATATATATATATATATATATATATATATAAATTTGCCTCGGTGGCCTAGTTGATAGCGTACTGGGCTTTCACCCCGAGGACCCGGGTTCGATTCCCGGCCAGGGTTTTGCACTTTCATAAGCTTATAAATCATCCCATCGTCTGCATTAGCCCAAGTGTGCACAATAGTCGGACGTTAAACACAAAAAAAAAAAAAAAAAATATATATATATATATATATATATATATATATATATATATATATATATATATATATATATATATATATATATATATATATTGAATTATTGCAACATAGCCACCGGACTACATATTTAAATAATTAGAATAATGACTTATTTTTCCGTCTTGTGGTCTATTTACTCACCTCGTAAATTCTACTGTGGCTTCGAAACCTTGCTGTTTCACCTTCAGACCGTAATACAAAATATCAAATCCCTCTGTCGAGATGGTCACAAAGTTAAACAAAACATTGAAAACACACGTCACAAACACGTGTAATTTAACTGTGTATTTAGTGTTTGTGACGTATGTTTTCAATGTTTTGTTTAACTTTGTGACGAGCCTGAGAGAGGGTATTACGGCCTTAAGATGAAATAGTGTTTGGAAACCTCGTAACCTTTACGAGGTGATTAAATTGACTACTAGGTGGATAAATAGGTTATAATCACAATTATTTAGCCTATACATTGCACATTGCATATAAATACGTTAATTAATAAAGTTGCATTATAATAATGATCGCCGTTATACTACATGTTCAGCAGCGTTAATTACCTTTAATCTAAGTAAGTAAACCCTCTACTATCAATTTCGAAAAAAAACATAATAAAATTACAAAAATTGTTTTCGATAGAAGTAAATCAAACTAGATTTAACTTAGTTAAGCAAAACAAAGTATTTATGAACGAATTTTGTCCGTTTAAAAATGTTGGTCACTAAAAATCATAAATTAATCTAAGTATTTTTAAACAACACTTGAAATGTGACTTGACCAACGTAATCAGCGTTAACTAAACTTGCATTTTTATGTCGATTAAACGTAATTTGGTGGAAACATTACTTTGAAACGTAGGCCATAGTAAAAATTTAATAATTCTGAATTGCCGTAATTTTCAAGCGAATAAAAAAACTTTGTTTTGTGAAATCATATTGGCCTTTTGTTATATTCCAAATAAAACTTATGTTAATAGATTCTAACAGATAACTTGCCTTACCTTGTCTATAAATGTTGTTACAATACTCTGAGTTAAAACACTATTAGAAGACTCCAAACATTCTTTGATCCTCTTATAATTATCGTTCAACACGGTTTCGATCTTCTTCAAACTGTTGTCAGCACATGTAGCCAGTTCTATCAGTCTGTCCTGAGAGGCAATACCTCGGATGCTGACGTTGAAGAAGCTCACCGCATTGATCAGGTTGTTCTTCAAAGCTTCAATGCAGTACGTGTATAACTCGAGATCATACCGACTGAAGTAAACCCGCTTGCAGTTTTCGATCAGCAGATTGGCCTTGGTTACTTCGTTCTGTACACGTTCCTTGGCGATGCTGATGCTGGTCTTCTGCCGTTGAACACGGATTTTCAAAGCATTTTCACAGTACTCGTATTCAATTTTACCTGAAAAGAAAGTTCAGATCTGCTGTATAGTTGGTAGCACTGAAAAAATCCATCTCTGAACTGTTATCGTTATCAAACTAATCGGAAGAAATAAACAAAGTTATAAAAACAAAAACATTAAACTTAAAAAGGTAATAGTCTTGCTGATTTCACTATCATTCGAGTTATGATAACAACTTTAACAATTCAAGATATAATAAATAAATTAGACAGTGCGGGACTGGCCGACAGAAGTGACTATTTTTGGCATGCTTGACTGTATACTGTTTCACTATTATGATATAACTATTTTTATAAAAATGTAGATGCATTCAGGAAAGCAACTTTTAATAATCGTTTTCAAATTAAATTTCGCGTGTGTGTAGGTACGCAACTTAAACATTAACTGAAACTCTCACAGATTGTGAAATGAGTATATTAGGCTACATAACATATTTTATAATTAATCAGTTTATAACCCTACTTTCGACAGTTATACTGTCTAAGTATAAGCTAATAATATATATAATATTGGTGATTTTGGCATTCAAAAATTGGTAAAGGTGACGCCAATTTATTTAATCTGTGTACATTAAATAATTTAACTACACAAATTTAGAAAATACACATTCATAAAACTAACAAGAACAATAAATATAACCTCAATTGAAATGATATTGAAGCTATTGTGCGAAATCAACTGTTTAGAAGTAGTCACTTCCAGTCTAGATGTACAAAAACTGTTCTTGTATATATCTAGACTGGAAGTGACTACTATGCTCTGAGATATGCATTACGGATTC